>JAKJMR010000396.1:329374-340053 GCA_024449315.1 Daboia siamensis
TTCTGGGAGTTGAAGTCCGCAAGTCTTAAAGTGGCCGAGGCTGAGGAGCTCTGTTCCAGGGACTAAGCAGCTCCAACTTCGCCTTTTTTCTGCACCGGCCAAATTTAGATCATTGCAAGCTGCAATAATTGCACAATTCTGGGAGCGGCATTGTGGTTTTTATAGCCCACTTTGCTAACCAGGAAGTTCCAGGATAGAGAAAGGCTTAGAACCGCAGGTGCCAAAATTGCTGCTTGCGTCATGGCATCTGCTTTCCCCGATATTCATGAAGTGGGCAGATTGAATGGCAGATTCCGCGCCCGGCTGCCCCCCTCGTGGGCTCTTAGCTTGGGCACGAGGAATACGGTGGTAGGACTTGGATGGTCCAGGAGCATGTGGGGAGGCCTTGGCTGCAAAGAGGCTGTGAAAGTGAGTCTTTCCGCAGGAAGCTTGAGCAGAAAAGCTGCCACCCCTTCTGGAAGAGGAAGACCACCAAAGTTTCTCCACGTGAGGGCTCCTTGGTGCTCTCTGGGCTGGGTGGTTTTCTTGCAGACGTTTCATGACCCAACTAGGTAACACCATCAGTGCTAGAAGGGAGGGGGGGTCTGTTGAGTGGAGGAGGAGGAAGAGGAGGGGAAGGAGGAGGAAGATGTGGGGTCCTTGGTGCTCTCTGAGCTTGGTCGTTCTCTTGCAGATGTTTCATGACCCAACTAGGTAACATCATCAGTGCTAGAAAAGAGGGGGGTTTGCAGAGAGGAGGAGGGGGAGGAGGAAGAGGAAGAAAAAGACTGTGGGGGTCCTTGGTGCTCTCTGAGCATGGTGGTTTTCTTGCAGACGTTTCATGACTCAACTAAGTAACATCATCAGTGCTAGAGGGAGTGAGGTGGTTTTTGCAGAGGTTTCAACAACTCACAATGCCAATTCACAGTGGCCCACTTGCCGTCGCCCAACTCACAATGGCCAACTTACAATGGCCACTTGCCCTGGATATCTCACAATGGCCATCTCACAACAACCAGCTCACAATGGCCCACTTGCCCTGGCCAACTCACAATGTCCTCTCACAATGGCCCACTTGCCCTGGTCAACTCACAGTGGCCCACTTGCCATGGCCAACTCACAATGTCCTCTCATAATGGCCAGCTTGCCCTGGCTAACTCACAATTGGCAACTCACAATGGCCAACTTGCCCTGGCCAACTCACAATTGTCAACTCACAATGGCCAACTCACAATTGGCAACTCACAATGGCCAACTCACCATGGCCAACTCACAATGGCCAACCTGCTCTCTCCAACTCACAATGGCCAACTAACCCTGGCCAACTGACAATGGACAGCTCACCATGGCCAACTCACCATGGCCAACTCACAATAGCTAACTCATAATGGCCAACTCACAATGGCCAGCTTACAATGGCCCACTTGCCCTGGCCAACTCATAATGTCCAGCTTGCTGTGCCCAACTCACAATGGCCAACTTGCCCTGTCCAACTCACAATGGCCAACTTACAATGGCCCACTTGCCCTGGCCAACTCACAATGGCCAGCTTGCCGTGCCCAACTCACAATGGCCAACTCGCCCTGGCCAACTCACAATAGCCAACTTGCTGCAGGAAAAATTAGCAATTCAATATTATTATTTAAAATAAAAAAACATGGTAACTTTGGCCATTCCCATTTCATTCTGTCCCTCCTTTTGCATTCTTTCTTAAATGATTCCATTCAACCATTAGTGTAACTCTCGTCCCGTGGCGAGTTAGCCATCATGACTTATCCTGTGCTGAGTTTGCCATGGCAAGTTAGCCGTGGCGAGTTGGCCGCGGGAAATTGTCAGAGACCCACCAAATGAGGGGCCCTTGGAGCTCTCTTGAGTTTTCCCAGCCAGCTTCCTACAAGCAAAATCAGCTTGGTTCATAGGATATTGTCTTTTCACAATCAACTTCTCATAAAAGAGAATATTTGTAGCTCAGGCTTGAACTGTGGGGTCCTTGGTGGTTTTCTTGCAGACGTTTCATGACCCAACTAGGTAAAATCATCAGTGCTAGAAGGGAGTGGAGTTTATGGAGAGGAGGAGGAGGAGGAGGAGGAGGAGGAGGAGGACTGTGGGGTCCTTGGTGCTCTCTGAGCTGGATGGTTTTCTTGCAGACGTTTCATGACCCAACTAGGGAACATCATCAGTGCTAGGAGTGCAGTTTCCAGAGGGGAGGAGGAGGATTATGGGTTCTTTGGTGCTCTTTGTGCTTGTTTGTTTCTTGCAAACATTTCATGACCGAACTAGGGAACATCATCAGTGTTAGAAAGGTTTGTGGGGAGGAGGAGGAGGAGGAGAACGATGACTCTGGGGTCCTTTTCCTGCAGGCGTTTCATGATCCAACTAGGTAACCTCATCAGAGTTTGCAAGGGGGAGAAAGAAGATGCCTGTGGGGTCCTTGGGGGGGGGGGGTCTCCAAAAGTGGAGTTTCATTACCCTACTATTCATTACTCATTGGGGCTGCTTGCATAACAGAACCTCTGCAAGAAAAATCCCCAAGCTCAGAGGCCGTCCAGGAGCCCCCCAGCTCGCTTCCTTCTCTTTGCTTCTTCAATGAATTCCCCGGAGGCTGGGGAATCTTTGCCCCACGGAAGGAAAGCCGCAACGGAAAGCAGCCCTGTTTCCTGGGAGATGCCACGCTCTGCGTGGCAACCGAAGGCACGACAATGAAAACGGACAATTCTGCGCCATGGCGGCGCATCAAAGATGCCGGAATCGCTCTTCGGGATCCCAGCAACCCGCTTGCCGTTCCTACAGCAACCAGAACAATGTTCTCATCACAATGTTCCCCTCCGGATTCAGCGTCGCTTCTAACAAATCGGGATGTGCCGTGAAAAGCAGAGATGCCGTAACGGGGGGGTGGGGGGTGGGGGGGGGGGGGGGGAAGAAAAGAAAAGAAAGAAATTTAAGTACACCACAATGAGGAGTTGTTGCACAGATGCAGCATCATCGGGCCTCGGGAACAGAGAGCTGGGGCTAAAGGCCCTTCCGGAACCCAGGAGATAATTCATTACGGAATTTGAGTAGCCTCCGTGTTTAATTGTTGCTTGGAAAACACAACAGATGGGCCTCGAAGTGCTTGGCGCAAAGTGCGCGCCCGTGTGTGCGTTTGTGGGCTTGCTCTTTGGATACAGGCAGGTGAAAATCTCTGCCAGACGAGGCCGCGCCTGGCGAAGGGAAGTAACCACCGACATTTGGATTTTAATCATGGAAAGCCACGGGGCTGGGCTCCCGGCTCAGCTCCAGCGGGCGGCACGGTGTGTAAATCACGGCCCGTTGATTTCCGTTGATTTAGTCGATTTATAAATCTTGGAATGGCCGTGGATTCGAAGGGAAGCCCGCCAGCGGTCCTTTATTGGCTGGATTGCACTTCGCTTGTGGCGGAGTGTCCTTTGTGCACTTGGCCAACGCGGACTTGTTTAATACAGAGTGACCGAGTTGGAAGGGACCTTGGAGGTCTTCTAGTCCAGCCCCCTGCTTGAGCAGGACACCCAGCTGTCCAGCCTTGGCAGCTTTTAAGACTTGTGGAATTCAGCTCCCACCATTCCCCAGCCAGCACGGGATTCTGGGAGTTGAAATCCACGAATACTTAACAAGCGTTCATTTAGTGACTGAGGTTACAGCGGCCCTGGAAGAAGTGACTTTTGGCCGTTTTTCATACTTAACGACCGTTTCAGCATCCCTGTGGTCACGTGATCAAAATTTAGACACTTGGCAACTGGCATGTACTTACGACGGTTGCGGTGTCCTGGGGTCACGGGATCCCCTTTTGCGACATTCAGACAAGCAAAGTCGATGGGGAAGCAACACACAGTTGTGTTGCTAAATAATCAACTGCAGTGATTCACTTAAGAACTGGGGCAGGAAAGGCCATAAAACGGGGAGAAACTCACTTAACAAATGTCTCACTTAACGACAGAAATGTTGGGCTCAATTGTGGTCATAAGTCGAGGACAACCCCTACAGAATAACAGAACAGCAGAGTTGAAAGGGACCTTGGAGGTCGTCTAGTCCAACCCACTGCTTAGGCAAGAGATCTAGACAAAGGGGTCCAACTTTGGCAACTTTAAAACTTATGGACTTCAACTCCTAGAATTCCCCAGCTGGCCGGCTGCCAGAATTCCCCAGCCAGCGTGGGATTCTGGGAGATGAAGTCCACAATTCTTAAAGTTGCCAAAGCTGAACAGCCTTACCCTATACCACGTTGGACAAATCACTGCAAAGCTTGCTGGGGAATTCCAGGAGTTGCAGTCCACACATCTTCCAACGATCAAGGTTGATAAATACAGGTTCTAGAAGGCCTCAAAACGCTCGTTGCACATCTGTGTCCCAGCCACGTTTCCGTCATTCCTTACTTCTGACCACCGATAGCACTTCCAACGTACGTGGTGCCACGGTTGAAGTTTTATCTGTATTTCGTTTCCATTTTTCCTGCGATCTTCAACACGTGTCTTGCATAATTTCTTCCCTTTCACAGTTTGAGATTAAAACAACAACAACAACGAGGCGCAATTAAGGGACGGGGTATCTAATTACATTTATTTGTACGAGTAGGAGGGATAAGCAGTAGTTTGAAACATCTGAGCAAAAGGATTCAACGGGGACCCGTTGCAAACTGTCTTGCGTTGTTCTGGACAGTGTTTGTTGCCTTCGCCAGTTTGTGCCCAGGTGTGTGGAGAAAAGCGGCAGTTGCCACGAACAAAAATTGTGGAGTTACCGGTGGGCGGGTGGGTTGTCTGCCGTAGAATTTGTGTGTGGCAAAAAAAAAAAAATTCGAAGTACACATACAAAGAGTAGATCCTTGCCTGCTCTTGTCGAGACAACAATCTTGGCAGTGACAGACACATATCCTGGGGATGCCCCTGGGTCTAACTTGTTTGGAGGGCACCTAAGTGGAAAAAACTGGGGTGCCATGCAAGATATCACACAAGGGAGGCGAGGTTGTAGGACAGGGGTCCCCAACCTACGGTTGGCCACCAGGCCCTAGAAATAGCTGGTGAGCCTCTCCCCGCTTGCGGTAGCAGTGCCGCGTGGGCACTAGCGATCCCATTTGTGCCTGCGTGGGGACCTTAGCACCGCCGCCAGCATCATGTGGGCGCCAGCGTCCCATTTGTGCAGGCACGCGGGCGCCAGTGTGCGTGCCATGGATGCACATGGCCTGTTTGTGCATGCGTGTGGGCTCCAGTGTGCACCGTGGTTGCATGCAGCCCACTTGCGCAGGCACACGCATGCTAGCCTCGCTGCCGTGCGCGCACCCGTTGGCGAATGCGCGTGCACGGTAGCCAGAGCAGTTTAACTTCTTCATTTTCTACGACTTTTCTCTATTGCATGGCCCCCATCGGTTCTGGGTTGCAGGCAAACGATATTTCTTGCCCGTTTTCCGGGTGCACCATTGTCGCTCCTTTGTCGTGCCGCTGCGTGGAGTCAGACTCTGGCCAATCTTCTTGCAGCAGCTTGCCAGGTGGCCCACCGTTTCCGCAGCTTCTTTGTGCAGGCGGCACTGACGGCCTGTCGCTGTCTTCTCCATTTTGGTGCCGCTGTCTTCCCAATTCCGGCTCCTGTCGTCGTCGTCGTTGGTTACTACGGTTTGTCGGTCTGTCGCACAGTCAGCCGGATGTTCAGAGTGGGTGTGGCATTTTTATCTACCGGTCGAGTTTTTCCCAAGGAGCTGGGATGGGCAGATCTGGATGTTTGATGGCGTTACAGATATTGTCGCAGGACGGAAATTCTTCACCACGTCGTCGTCGTCTTCCTCCCTTCCCCCTCTTCCCCATCTCATTTCTCCCCCTCCTCCTCCTCCTCCTCCTCCTCCTCCTCCTCCTCCTCCCTCCTTCCTCCTCCCTTCTCTTCCATCCCCCCTCCTTCTTCCTCCTCCCCCTCCTTCCTCCTCTCTCTCCTTCCTCCTCCCTCCTCTTCCATCCTCCCTCCTTCCCCTTCTCCCTCTTCCTCCTCCCCCTTCTCTTCCTCCTCCCTCCTCTTCCTCCCTCCTCCTTCTGCTCTCTCTCCCTCCTGCCTCTCCCTCTTCCCCCTCCTCCCCCCTCACAACAGCACCAGGGGTGACAAACTCCATTTCATTGAGGGCCACATTAGCGGTTGCCCTCAGGAGGCCGGGTGGGTATGGCGAGGGTGGGCGTGGCCTACTGGGTGGGCGTGGCTAGAGTGCATATGGCCTACTGGGTGGGCGTGGCCAGCTTTAAATTTTTGGCATCAAGGGTGCCTATGGGGGGGGCTGGGCAGGAGTGGGACAGATCTGAGGGTCTCTGGGCCAGGGCCAAGGCAGTGGGGGCCGTTCCCTCACTGTTTCCAGGATGGCTTCGCGGGCCGCGTGAAACCACTTCGCGGGCCGGATCCGGCCCCCGGGCCTTGTGTTTGACAGGTCTGCAATAGAACAATAAAGTAAGCAAGAGAAAAGAGAAAGAGATCAATAAACGCCAACTCCTAATGCGCTTTCTCTCTCTCCGTTTCTTCCGCTTTCTCTCCCCATCTCTCCCTCTCTCGTTGTGTTTCTTCCTCGCAGGCTGGAATGGGTGGAAATCATTGAACCTCGCACGCGGGAGCGCATGTACGCCAACCTGATCACGGGCGAGTGCGTCTGGGACCCTCCAGCCGGCGTCCGCATCAAGCGGACCAACGAGAACCAGTGGTGGGAGCTCTTTGACCCCAACACCTCCCGCTTCTACTACTACAATGCCACCACCCAACGGACAGTGTGGCACCGGCCGCAGAACTGCGACATCATCCCTCTGGCCAAACTCCAGACGCTGAAGCAGAACACCGAGTCCCCTCAGGCCTCCACCGAGAACAGCCCGGGGCACAGCACCAATGTCAGCCGCGAAGGCAGCACCAGCTCCTCTCTGGAGCAGGAGCTGGAGGCTGGAGAGAAGGTTCCCGAGCAGAACCGGCCGAGCCGGCAGACGACACAGTTTGCCATCGTTAAGGAAGAAGCAGAAAGGTAAGGTGGCAGTTTGTCACTGTAGAATTGGATGGGATGGAATAGAATGTGGCCAGCAGAACAGAACAGAATATGGAATGGAATACAATATGGAATTGGAATGGAATGGAATGGAATCAGGGCTTTTTTTCTCATAGAACGCTCAGAATGGAATTCCGGCATCTTTTTTGGATGGAACCTTGTAGGGTAGGCAAGGTGGGTTGTATGACATGTGAGTTCCGGCATGTTTTTCTTTTACAAAAAAAGCACTGAATAGAATTATTGGAATGGAATGAAATTAGGATAGGATAGAATAGAATAGAATAGAATAGAATAGAATAGAATAGAATAGAATATGGAATGGAATACAATACAATGCAATGCAATACAATACAATACAATACAATACAATACAGTACAATATAATACAATATTGAATGGAATGGAATAGAATATGGAATGGAATGGGATATGAAATGGAATGGAATACAGTGCAGTGCAATGCAATGCAGTACAATACAATACGGAATGGAATATGGAATGGAATAGAATATGGAATGGAATTGGAATGCAGAATAGAATTCAATAGAATAGAATAGAATAGAATAGAGTAGAGTAGAGTAGAGTAGAAACAAGAATTAGAAAGAATAGAATAGAATAGAATAGAATAGAATAGAATAGAATAGAATAACAGACTTAGTAGGGACCTTGGAGGTCATCTAGTCCAGCCCCCTGCTCAGGCAGGAAACCCTATACCATTTCAGACAAATGGCTGGCCAGTCTCTTCTTAAAAACCTCCAGTGTTGGAGCATTCACAGCTTCTGGAGGCAGGTGGTTCCACTGGTTAATTGTCCTCACTGTCAGGAAATTCCTCCTCAGTGCTACCTTGCTTCTCTCCTTGATTGGTTTCTCTCCGTTGCTTCTTGCAAAGGAAGACTCCGTCCTCCAGTCTGAAAGGATCTAAAAAGGTTGAAATCACGGCCACCGCACCAAAGTTTCTCAAACCCGAGATGTTTCACTCCTCATCCAAGCCACTTCTTTAGTCGAAAAGAAAATGAAATGAAAATGCACGGATTCAGAGAGTCTTTGATTTTGGGGAGCAACCCCTGCACAATGCATTTTTCGACCGAGGAAGTTACTTAGATGAGGAGCGAAACGTCTCCATTTAGTAAACTTCGGCTCAGTTGCCAAAGTTTTCAGATGTTTATTTTTCAGGTTTTTCGAAGTGCCTGTCTCCCTCGGAGAGGAACTCTGTGCCATCAAATGTTAAGTAGTCCTTGATTTACGAGCCCAAACTTTCCTGCGGTTAAGAGATGCACCAAGCATCTCCTAGCGGAGGATGAAATTCCTTTTTGCTCGATGCTTCCTTTCCTCTCTCCCCTTTGTTTGGGGTGGGTGAGTGGGGGAGAAGTGGGTTGTTTTTTCCCCCTATACATTTTAACATTTCTGATGTCTTTTTTCTTGTTAGGTTCTGTTATGCCAGTGGGTAATCCTCGACTTATGATCGCGGTTGTGCCCCAAATTTCCCTGGCGAATTGAGAAAGTTGCGAAGTGGCTTTTTTTGGGGGGGGATTCCCTTTAGCAACCTTTCTCACCAGGGTTGTTAAGCAAATCAGTGCGGTTGTTAAGTTAGTAACACGGTTGTGAAGTGGAATCGCAGGCTGAGGACTTCCCAGGCAATCGTTCCTGAATACCGCTCTGTCAGGAAACTGTGCCTTCACCCACCCATACAGAGAGTCCTCGGCTTAGGACCGGGATGGCGCCCAAGAGTTCTGTTGCTAAGCGAGACATTTCTTGAGTGACTTTTGCTCCATTTTACGACCTTTCTCGTCATGGTGGTTAAGTGAATCACTGCAGTTAAGCTGCTAGCAAATAGCCCTCTTGACTTACATACCACTTCACAGTGCTTTTACAGACCCTTCTAAGTGGTTTGCAGAGGCGGCATCTATTGCCCCCAACAAAGGACAGAAGGCTGAGTCAGTGTGGAGACGATCAGACTCTAGAAAGAGTGCAGAGAAGAGCAACAAAGATGATCAGGGGACTGGAGGCTAAAACATATAAGGAACGGTTGCTGGAATTGGGGGTGTCTAGTTTAATGAAGAGAAGGGCGAGGGGAGACATGACAGCTGTGTTCCAGTATCTCAGGGGCTGCCCCAAAGAAGAGGGAGTCAAGCTATTCTCCAAAGTGCCTGAAGGCAGGACGAGAAGCAACGGATGGAAACTCATCAAGGAGAGAAGCAACCTAGAACTAAGGAGAAACTTCCTGACACTGAGGACAATTCACCAGTGGAACAACCTGCCTCCAGAAGTGGTGAATGCTCCAACACTGGAAGTTTTTAAGAAGAGATCGGACAGCCATTTGTCTGAATTGGTGTAGAGTTTCCTGCCTGAGCAGGGGGTTAGACTAGAAAACCTCCAAGGTCCCTTCCAACTTTTATTATTATTATTATTATTATTATTATTATTATTATTATTATTATTAGGATCGAACTGCTGGCTGTGGGCAGAATTAGCCTGCAATGCTGCCACTGTGCCACCAGGGGTCTAGTAACCTGGTTGTTAAGTGAATCTGGCTTCCGCCTTGACTTTGCTTGTCAGAAGGTCGCAAAAGGGGATCACCTGACCCCGGGGACGCTGCGATCGTTGTAAATACAAGTCAGTTGCCGAGCATCTGAATTTTGATCACATGGGGATGCTGTAACGGTCGTTAAGTGTGAAAAACGGTCCCAAGTCACTTTTTTCCACGCCATTGTAACGTCGAGCGGTCAATAAAGAAATGATTTAAGTCAAGATTCATTTAACAGCCTTGTTACTAACATAACAGCTGTAGTGATTCACTGGTAGAGAAAGGTCGTAAAAGGCAGCAAAAACTCACTTAACGACTGCCTTTGCCCAAGAAGCCATTACAGAAAGACACTAAAAATATCAGAAAGTATAGGAAAAAAAATCTACCTCCCCAAAATAGTGTGGGGTGGGTGTGGGGAAGGAAGCAGAAAGCAAAACCTACTCCATCCTCGCCAAGTAAATTCAACTTGAACAATTTCTCACTCTTAAAATACAAGCCAATAAATCTTCCTTCGATGCCTTACCCGGTTTTTCCGTAAACTCCAAATCTTCCGCTCTCCCGTCTTAATCAGCACAGATCCAGCAAAAATTAAGCAAAACCCCTCAGGGGGCAAGGATGTAATCCCCCCGTTTTCACTGAATGTAAATCTCACTTTATCCCTCTTTTTTTTAAGAATGAAGCCTTTTCTTTCTTTCTTTCTTTTTGCTCTTTGGAGATAGAATTGTGCTATCTTTGCGGCAACCCGTCCACTTGGGGCTCCGAGCTGCGCTCATTAATATAATTAATAATGGCAATTATCAGATCTCTTCCAGGAGTAATTAACCAACAAGGGGGGGGGGGAGGAAGAAACATCAGGTGATTTTTTTTTTGCCGGGGGTGGTGGTGTCTGTTTCTTTTCCTACATCCAGTGCAATGGGATTATTTATTTATTTATTTATTTATTGAATTTCTATGCCGCCCTTCTCCCATAGGACTCAGCAAAGGGGGGGGCGGGGGTCCCCACAAAAGGTGGGCAATTGGGGGCCCAGGAGGGTGGGCAGAGAATAGAATGGAATAGAAAATATGGAATGGAATGGAATAGAATAGAATAGAATAGAATAGAATAGAATAGAATATAGAAGAGAGAATAGAATAGAATAGAATATAGAAGAGAGAATAGAATAGAATAGA
>JAKJMR010000396.1:377707-392991 GCA_024449315.1 Daboia siamensis
GAAGGAAGGAAGGAAGGAAGGAAGGAAGGAAGGAAGGAAGGAAGGAAGGAAGGAAGGAAGGAAGTAGAAGTAGCACTTAGCCTTGTGCAACACTTCACAGTGCTTTACAGCTCTCTTTAGGCCGTTTACAGAGTCAGCCTGTTGCCCCCCCAACCATCTGGGTCCTCATTTTACCAACCTCGGAAGGACGGAAGGCTGAGTCAACCTTGAGCCGGTCAGGATCGAACTGCCGAAGTGCTGGCAGCCAGCAGTCAGCAGAAGTAGCCTGGAATAGGGCATTCTAAACCCTGCGCCCCCAGTGTCCGTCAATTGAGGACCAACTGTATTAGATCAACTTTCTCCACCCTGGTGCTTTCAAAGGTGTGCCGGGCATCAACTCTCGGAAAGCATCTGCGGGATGGGGAAGGATGGTCATTCCTGTAAGGCCCGCTGGCAGGGGAGTTCTGGGCCCCTCTCAAAAGTTGCCAAAGTGTCACGGCTGGCTCGCTACGCACTCCGCTCGCAGTCCGACAACAGAAAGAGGGAGGGTTGGGTGGGCAGGTTTGGGATTTAAGAGAGGCCTGGGAAGGAATTGTGGAATGCACAAGAGAGCCAACTGTCGCTTGGCAACCTCCTGGTGCCCCGAGGACAAATGTTGGGGAAATTCTAAGGCGCTCAGATTATTTCCCAAAACCAATTGAGCGTAACTGATTGGTGGACAGTGAGCGGTGGGTGGCCCAGGGGAGAAGAAGAGAGCTTACTTTACGCCGCTTCGGGCGCGGAAATTTCAGAAATGGCTTTGCTTCTTGTGTGCCTGCGTGGAATTATCGGTAAAGTTAAATTCTTGGCAAAATAATGTCCCAGGAGTTTCTTTTGCTGCATGTGCCAACGGGGCAGGCGACACAAAGTTGAGAAACGCTGCGTTAAGGTATGAGGGATCCATGGGAAGAAAGGAAGAGGAAGGAAGGAGGAACATATTGGATATGTTTGCCACCTTGAGTTGTTTCCAGGAGCAAATAGCTAGGAACTTTCGTTGTGTTTGAGCCACGGAAGAGTTTATTATTGCCACCGCTAATATAAAGCTCTAGTCTACTAACGGACTCTAGACTACTACGTTGCCCCTAGATAAGGTTCAACGGAATTCACAAGGAGCTGGATTTGGAGCCATTGCGGCAGTGCAAAACTAATGACCCGTTTAATTCCACCTTCCAGCTTAGCTTGCTTTTCTCCTACCTCTGCAAGAGCAATAAAGGCGGGATATGAATTAAATGAATAAAATTTCCACAATTTAACCTATCAGTACTTGCAAGGCGTGATTGTGTCCTGCAGGTGCTTTCAGGGCTCTGCAAACTTGGCAACTTGAAAACGTGTGGACAGCCAGGAATTCTGGGAGTTGAAGTTCACAGATCTTAAAAACTGCCAAAGTTTGGAGACCCCCCCTGGTCTAGTTCGTGGTAGGGCAAGTTCTCCAAAAGGAGGAATCCTTCATGGACACGCTGGGTCATTTGGGGTTCCACCAATGAATGCTCTTCTTCCGGTCCCTTTTTTGTTATGCTAACAGACGTAGAGAAGTCCTGACAAAAATATGATGCCTATTAATGAGAAGACGCCTCTTGTCCTTCTTCCTGATCCCCATTCTCTTTCTCCTCTGCTAGGGCATCTTCTCTCCGGTGGAACACGGGGACGAAGGAGAGGATGCTGATCAAGGTGACCGACCGCGAGCCCAGCTTCCTGATGCACCAGGGTAACGGATACACCCTTGACCATCCTCAGGGCACCCGGTCGCGGAGGCCCTCAGGCAGCCAGCCATCCCCCAACCTCCAAACCTTTGCCGCCGATTCAGACAACTCGGTTTTCTTCCCGGAGCGGAAGCAGTCGCCTTTCTTGAAACGGGCCGATCATGTGGGCAGCTGCTCCCCGCTGTTGGGTCGGGGGGATCCCTTCTGCTCCCCAATGCAGGGCCAGCACCGTAAGCACTCCAGCGAGTCGCAGCCCTCCTCCCCGCGCTACGCCTATGAGCCTCCCTTGTACGAGGAGCCTCCCATGGAGTACCAGGCCCCCATCTACGATGAGCCGCCGGTGGATATGCAGTTCGAGGCCAGCGGGAGCTACAAACCGGGCTCGCCCCAAAAGTCGCCCCTCCGGAAACCCCACCCATTCCCGCAGTCGCCAAAGCAGAGCGCCAATTCCCCGTACCAGCAGCTGGTCTTGACCAAGCAAAAGGGCTCGGACCGCTTCATGAGCCTGGAGTACAGCCCGGCCGGCAAGGAGTACGTGCGGCAACTGGTGTACGTGGAGCAGGTGGGATCCAGCCCTACCCTGAAGAGCGCCCCCCGGCACAGATACTCCCCCAACCCCATCGGCGGCTCCTACTCGCTGCAGCACAGCCCCTGCCTGATGCGGGACCAGCGCCTGGAGGTCAAATCTGGGGACTACAGCAGCATGGAAGCGGCAGACTTTCGGCACAGCCCATCGGCCGCCATGCCGTCGCAGGGGGAGGACTCCATGTCCTGCTCCAGCCAGCAGAACACCTTGTCCTCCACGGGTTACTCGCCGGGCAGCCGCAAACGCAAGAGCCGGAAGCCTGCTCTTTCCTACGACCCCAACACGTCTTCCACCGACGGGTCCGGCGAGCGCGAGGAAGGCACGCCGGAGGACAGGCCTCTGTCCGGGTGCAGCCGGTCCCCTGGCGGACGTCTGGAGAGCCGGTCGGTGGAGGGGGAGCCCAGCAGGGCTTCGGCTGAGCCCTTCCTCGCTCAGGCCCGCCTGGCTTGGGAGGCGCAGCAGGCCCACTACTACATGAAGCAGCGCAGCAGTTGGGACTCCCAGAAGGACGGTTCGGGGTACGAGAGCGATGGGGCTGTACCGCTGCCCATGCCGGGCCCGGTGGTGCGTGCCTTCAGCGAGGACGAGGCTCTGGCTCAGCAGGAGAACAAACACTGGAAACGCAACCCGTTTGAGAAGCTGGCCTTTCCGCAGATCCTGCTGGAAAAGAGTATCTCCGTGCAGACGAATTTGGCATCGCCCGAGCCGTACTTGCATCCGTCCCAGGTAAGACGAGCAGGACCGGGAACGAGCAGGAAATTGATGGAGGGCTGGGTTTTTTTGGGGGGAGGGTTAAAGTTGCACCAATTCCCTTCTCCTTTTGTTTTGAAATGGCCCTTGTTGTGGTTGTGGTTGTTGATGAGGAGGAGGTTATCCATTCGTTCGTACCAGATCCTTGGCAGTTCTGAGAGCCAGGGGTCTCTCCAATCTCTTCCGATCTCGCACTGCGTCCTTGAATTGATCTGCGCTCTGGCTGGCGTCCGCTTGGAGGGCGTCCGGCCACCGTCTTCTTTGGCGGCCTGGTGGCCTTTTATCACGATCTCTTCCCAACATAATTGCCTTCTCCGGGGAAGTCCCACCCCGCGTGACGTGTCCAGAGTTAAGTGAGAACGCAGTTTTGTGGTTCATGGTTGGGGGCCTGAAGCAAAACCGCGCCCTTTTCCCAGACTGTACATGAGGAACCAACCAGGATGACAGAGCTGTCCTCGTGTGGCGCTGGTGATCTACTCTGGATCAGATCTAAAGCTTCGACTTGAAAGGCAGGGTGATGTCAAGAAGCAAGACACGTCGCGTCCATCATGCCCCATCTCAGAAGCAGAGTGTTGGCGGGCTTTGATGTTTCGTGGGGTACTCTCAAAGCTTGGTTGTTATAGACATTTCGTTACCCAACTAGGTAACGTTATAATTGAGTTTCCTTTCCTTCCTTCCTTCCTTCCTTTTTCCCTCCCTCCCTCCCTCCCTCCTTAATCTTGCTTATTTTCTTATAGACATTTCATTACCTTCCTGAGCTTGGTTATTATAATTGATTCTTTCTTTCTTTCTTTCTTTCTTTCTTTCTTTCTTTCTTTCTTTCTTTCTTTCTTTCTTTCTTTCTTTCTTTCTTTCTTTCTTCCTTCCTTCCTTCCTTCCTTCCTTCCTTCCTTCCTTCCTTCCTTCCTTCCTTCCTTCCTTCCTTCCTTCCCTCCCTCCCTCCCTCCCTCCCTCCCTCCCTCCTAGAAGGGTAGGTGGTTTAATGTTTTACAAAATACACTGACTGATTTTCTGGGCACCTAATCTTTTTTGGTGGAGTATCATTTATACTACTTTTTGCCGTTGCTGATCCTTGGCGTCGGTTCCCTAGATTGTTGCTTAAGGCAGACGCTCTAATGGTGGAACTAAATTTCTTGGGAATCCCATAATTGTTCAGTCATGCAGTTCTGGGAGTCTGTCACCCCACCAGCGGGCGAGGTGGCGTTCATGTGGAAGTGACATTATTGCACAATTTATACAATCCCATCGCTTCGGTTTTGCTGACACCGTGCTTTTTTTTGTGATGCCGAAGAAACTCCCAACTCTGTGTTGTGATGGGGAGATGCGTATGCCGTTTTGAGCTGCCCTCGCCTTACGACACAACCAGGCCTAACTTAACATAATTTGCCACGTTCCTGTTGTTGCGCAAACGATAGCGGATTATGTAAGCTCCGCAAAGATATCCTTTGTGTATTTAAGGCCATGATGCTTTTGATATCAAATACGGGTCCGAAGGGGATTTCAAGAGAAAATAAGCGTAAAGCGGAAAAAAAATAATGGGACAGGAATTGTGCTCTAAAGAGAGAGAAAAGGACGCACAACAGCGCTTGAAAAAGCAAACCAGATTTTTTTTTTCCTCCTCTGGGTCCCTGGTGCTCTCTGAGCTTGGTTGTTTTCTTGCAGACGTTTCATGACCCAACTAGGGAACATCATCAGGGCTAGAAGGGAGGGAGGTTTACAGAATGGAGGAGGAGGAGGAGGAGGAGGAGGAGGAGGAGGAGGAGGAGAAGAGGGGGAGGAGGAGGAGGAGGAAGAGGAGGAGGAGGACTGTAAGGTCCTGGGTGCTCTCTGAACTTGGTTGTTTTCCTGCGGACGTTTCATGACCCAACTAGGGAACATCATCAGTGCTAGAAGGGAGGGAGGTTTACAGAATGGAGGAGGAGGAGGAGGAGGAGGAGGAGGAGGAGGAGGAGGAGGAGAACAGGGGGAGGAGGAGGAGGAGGAAGAGGAGGAGGACTGTGGGATCCTTGGTGCTCTCTGAGATTATTTCTCTTCAGATGTTTCATTACCTGAATAGGTAATCTCATCAGTGCTAAAAGGCAGTGGGGTTTTGGAGGAGGAGGTCTCCCCCTGTTCAGCTCGCTCCCCGTTTGATGACTTCATTTCCTTATGCAAATTACGCCCCCGAGAATCATTAAGTGTCAGAAGGAACCTCGTTAACACATCACCGGCGAACGAATCAATTGTCTGATCAAGGGAACATTTTTCAAAGCAATTAAATAAAGTTTCATTGCAGCCTCTTAAAGAGCAAAAAACAATTCACCGTTTGTTGAATTTGCTTTAAAAATTCACTCTGCTTCCAGTCGTTCCTCGACTCGAGGGCCAGAATTTCGCCCCAGATTTCTCTTAACAGGTAATCCTCGACTTACAACAGTTCCATTTAGTGACTGTTCAAAGTTGCGACGTCACTGAAAAAAGCGAGTTACGACCGGTTTTCCCTCTGCAGCATCCCCCACGGTCACATGAGTAAAATTCGGGCGCTTGGCAACCGACTCATAGTTATGATGGCCGCAGCGTTCCCGGAGAGAGTCACGTGACCCCCCCCTCCCTTTGGCGACCTTCTGACCAGCAAAGTCAATGGGGGGAAGCCAGAATTCGCTTAACGGCCGTGTGAGCCACTTAACAACTGCAGGGATCCACGTAGCAACTGCGGCAAGAAAGGTCTTGGCTGTTCTGATCTGGAGTTTCCTTGCATTTGTTGCCACGGGCTCACGCGGTCGCCTTTTGCAGCTTTCTCTTCAGCAAAAGACCGTGGGGAAATCAGATCCACTGAACAACCGGGTTATTCATTTCACAAGTGCAGCGATTCACTCAACAACTGCGGCCAGAAAAGTGCGCAAAATGGGGCAGAGCTCACTTCGAACGACTGGAAGGATTTAGACTCCTTGCAGACAACCGGTCATTTGCATCCTTTCAGAGAGTCATTGGGACCCCTTGGAGGTTTACCTGCGTCCTCGGGGTCACCTGAGTGGTGCAAATGGGTGTGTGGAGCCTTCTTGGAGCTGCTGAAAGGATTGTGTTGTAGACTGGAGATAGCGGATGTCGTATCCCTCCCCCTCTGTTGAGGGAGGGCTGTTCAATTTGGAGATAGATGGCCTCTTTGACCCCTCTTTCCAACCAGCGGTCCTCTCTGTCCAGAATGTAGATTTGGACAAACCTCCAAGTGGCCTCAATGAAATTGTTTAGAATCATAGTATAACAGAGAGTCATTGCAGAATCATAGAATAACAGAGTTGGAAGGGACCCTGGAGGTCCTCTAGTCCTACCCCCTGCTCAGGCAGGAGACCCTTACCAAATCATGGAATAACAAGAGTTGGAAGGGACCCTGGAGATCCTCTAGTCCTACCTCCTGCTCAGGCAGGAGACCCTTACCAAATCATGGCATAACAAGAGTTGGAAGGGACCTTGGAGGTCCTCTAGTCCTACCCCCTGCTCAGGCATGAGACCCTTACCAAATCATGTAATAACAAGAGTTGGAAGGGACCCTGGAGGTCCTCTAGTCTTACCCCCTGCTCAGGCAGGAGACCCTTACCAAATCATGGAATAACAGAATTGGAAGGGACCCTAGAGGTCTTCTAGTCCAGCCCCATGCTGGAAATTCTGGAAATTCCTCCTTAGTTCTAAGTTGCTTCTCTCCTTCAATCGATCAGTAAATCAACCAACCAATCAAGCAACCAACCAACCAATCGATCAAATCTATCAGTCAAATCTATCAGTCAATCAGAATAGAGTTGGAAGGCACCTTGGAGGTCTTCTAGTGCCTTTTTTTGGAGCACTTTGGAGTCTCCTCAGGGTCACCTGGGTGGTGCAAGTGGGTGTGGAGCCTTCTTGGAACTGTGTTGTAGACTCTAGAGGTAGATGATGCCGTATCCCTCCCCCTCTGTTGAGGGAGGGGTGTTCAGTTTTGACACAGATGGCCCCTTGGACCCATCTCTGTCCAGAATGTGGACTTTGATAAACTTCCAGGTGGCCTCAACGACTCTCTAAAAAGGAGGCAAATGACCAACTGTCTGTAAGGAGTATAAATCCTTCCATTCTCCACCATCCGGTCAGAGCTGAGGAAGCTTCTCAGACGGGAAGTGAAACGTCTTTAAAGAAAAACAAAGCAGGTCCAGTTGCCTCCTGAAAAAAAGTCACCTTTGGGGCAACCAGGACCCAGATGACGGAGAACCTCCATAGACAACAAATTCAGTCCTTATCTCTGGGTGTAGCCATAAGTGCAAAGATTGGTCATAAGTTACCTTTTCCAGCCACCGTCGTGACTGAAGAGTCACGAAACAAATGGCTATAAGTCGAGGATTCCCTGTAATAAACTTTAGGTACCATATAGACCTTTTGAAGGCCGGACGTCACCTGTTGTTTTGGGCTGTCATCCTGACTGCTTTTGAACCTCCTTGAAAGGGGATTTAGTTGAGGCCAGTCGACCTGGAAAATGAGTTCATTTCAGGATTTCTGGAGCACTGATAATCAATTGATCCGAAGTTCACCACCCGTTAATTTCTTAGCTTACTTAGTAAACAGCTTCCAGATTTCAATCAATCCCTCCCTTTGTCTCTGAAATATTACTCAGGCTGCTAAATGTCTCCTGCCCTTAAATTTTAACACCCCCCCCCCCCATCCTTTTATTCTCTTTAGCCAATGTTTTCACCAGAAAACCCAGGTGCTTGAATCAGCTGCATTGCTCAACCACAGCTTGATCTGAAGTCCATTTATATCTGACTTTGCAACAGCCTTTGACAGGTATAATTCAAGCCTAGCTAGAGAAAAGCTTTAGGCTAACTTAAAAGTGTGTGTGTGTGTGTGTATGTATATATATATATATAAATTTATACATATATAAATTTTTTTGGTTTACACAAATATGAGCTGTCACCGGTGTGACTACTGCCTGTCGATGGCCTTCGGTTAGGCTGAAACAGGAAATAAAGATTTGTCCCATGTTTGGGGCCTAGCAAGGTAATCTAAAAATAGTTAACAAGCATTTGACACACACACACACACACACACACACACACACAGATCTCAAACGGTTGTCCGTGGCAAAAGATTTTTTTTTAAAAAAAGAGGATCAAAAGGATTGTTCATTGCAAAAGGTATAAATATTTCCTGATGCTTTGAGAGGAAGAAGTAATAAAAACTTTTGCCGATCAAAAGTGCGAAAGAGTGAATAGCACAAAGGGAATAGCAGGTTTTCAAGAAAAAGGCCGGACAGTCTTTTGTCTGAAATGGTACAGGGTCTCCTGGTTGAGCAGGGGGTTGGACTAGATGACCTCCAAGGTCCTTCTAATCCTGGTAGCCTATGATCTGATAATGGAAAAACTCAGATTTGGGCAGTATCCACTGTATTGGTGGATATAGTGCTGTCCAACAAATAGTATGTTGCTGGAATTGGGGAGGTCTAGTTGACAAGAAGCAACGGATGGAAACTAGTCAAGGAGAGAAGCAGCCTAGAACTAAGGAGAAAATGTCTAGTTTAACGAAGAGAAGGACGAGGGGGGACGTGATAGCGGTCTTCCAGTATCTCAGGGGCTGCCCCCAAAGAAGAGGGAGTCAAGCTTTTCTCCAAAGCACTTAAAGGCAGGACAAGAAGCAACCGAGGGAAACTAACCAAGGAGAGAAGCAACCTAGAACTAAGGAGAAAATCCTGACGGTTAGAATAATTAACCAGTGGAACCACCTGCCACCAGAAGCGGTGAATGCTCCAACGCTGGAAGCTTTTGAGAAGAGACTGGACAAGCCATTTATCTGAAATGGCATAGGGTCTCCTGCCTGAGCAGGGGGTTGGACTAGATGACCTCCAAGGTCCCTTCCAACTTTTATTATTATTGTTGTTATTATTATATATAAGAACGGAGCGAGCTTGTCGGAGCTGAAGGGTCCTTGACCTTTCTGGAGTCCCATCTTGGAAATCAGGAGAAATGCCATTTGAAAGAAAGAAGTCAAAAATAAATGTTCCTGAAATGAGAGGCGGAAAGGATTGGCTTCCGGAGAAGGGGGAAAAATGTCTTTCAGAGAAGTGAAGATGACTCAGACTTGAGGCCTGCAGGCCGGATTGGATCGTGGAGATCTTCGCTGGTGATTGGAACGCTGCAAGGGAGGCCCAGCAGACAGAGAACCTCTGCTCTTAATCTACAAAAGCTTTATTATTTGGAAATGATTCAGCATTAAACATACACGTCCAGATTAATCCTCTGGTCCAAAAGGATCAGGAAATGCGTGGGGGAATTGGAGCACTCCATAAATGGTGGTTGAGGTGTGTGTGTGTGTTTGTGTCTCCTGACAACTCTAGGTCAGGCCCATCCGGTCAACTGTCCATCACTCATCGTCTCAGCTGTCCTGTCATTAATCCCTTAGACAAGGGGTCAGCAAACATGGCAATGGTCTATCACCCCTCATCTCAGCTGTCCTGTCATTGATTTCTTAGGCCAGGGGTCTCCAACGTGGCCACTTTTAAGATTTGTGGACTTCAACTCCCAGAATTCTCCAGCTGGCAAAGCCGGGAGTTGAAGTCTACAAGTTGTCACGTTTGGAGAGCCCTGTCTTAGACCGCTGTTTCTGAACCTCAGCGCCTTTGAGATAGGTGGACTTCAACTCCCAGAATTCCCCAGCCAGCCAGTGTCCCTGAACTTCAAAGCCACTTTGAGATGTGGACTTCAGCTCCCAGAATTCCCCAGCTCTCCAGTGTTTCTCAACCTTGCCAACTTTGAGATGATTGGACTTCAGTTCCCAGAATTCCCCCAACCAGCCGTTGTTTCTGAACCTCAGCGACTCTTGAGATGTGGACTTCAACTCCCAGAATTCCCCAGCCAGCCAATGTTTCTGAACCTCAGGGACAGCACAGCTATCTTAGGCAACCCTGCTCCAGGCATATTTATCTACTTGGTTTTACCGATAAAACATCTCCCAGTAGACCACGCATTCAACCAGCTGCAAAAATAATGTGCACTTATGTGCACTGTGTCTGTGCACTTATGATGAATGAGTCGGAAGGGACCCTGGAGGTCTTCTAGTCCAACCCCCCGGTGAAGCAGTAGGCCCTGTATCCCTTCAGAAAAATGATTGTCCAATTTCTTTTTGAAGACCTCCAGGGATGAAGCACCCACAACTTCTAGAGGCAAGATATTCTACTGATTAATTAAGTAATAAGAGAGTTGGAAGGGACCCCGGAGGTCTTCTAGTCCAACCCCCTGTTCAAGGAGGAGACCCTTACAGAACCGTAGAATAAAAGAGTTGGAAGGGACCCTGGAGGTCCTCTAGTCCAACCCCCTGCTGAAGCAGGAGACCCTTGCAGAATCATAGAATAACAAAGGGACCTCGGAGGTCCTCTAGTCTAGCCCCCTGCTCAAGCAGGAGACCCTTGCAGAATAACAGAGTTGGAAGGGACCCTGGAGGTCTTCTAGCTCAACCCCCTGCTCAAACAGGAGAGCCTATAGTATTCTGGACCCTCCCAACTCGGTGATTCTGTTCTGTTGTTGTTGTTTGTTCTTAAACCATAAAAAGCCACGTATTTCTGTTAAATCTGGCTTGTTTCCACCCCAAGGTTTATAAATCCCGTGAAGCACTAAGCTTCTAACACATGTTTACCCACTGCGTTAAGATTGATTATAAGCTTGTCCTGAGCTGGTTTATTCTCTTGTTTGGAAGATTGTTCCAGCAGGGAAGGGAGAAACTCTTGAACAAGCAACGGTTGCAACCCTGAGAATTCCCCCCCTCCCCAAGTATTTGGAAAGGATTGAGTATCCTTTGGTTGTCTAGTTATGATGCAGTGGGGACGTCTTTCAGGGAGGTTTTTTTTTTCTTCCTGATTTTCTTTAACTTCAGTCTTCGTTCCCCAATCTGCATGTCGGAATGTCAGCCAACGGGTTTAGATTTCCTTCTGTGTGGCACCTTAGCAAATACTTGAATGGTGCCTGGAGGCTCTCCAAATTTCAAATAAAAACACTCGAAGCAACCAAGTGCGTTTGCTGACAAGCCAGTCACGGCCTTTAATTTTAATTCTTTATTTTTCATCAGTGGTAAGTTAGCGGGGTGTGTGTGTGTGTGTGTGTGTTTGTGTGTGTGTGTGTGTGTGTGTGTGTCCAAGAGTGCAATGCACCTCTGCTTCGTTACACTTTTTCTCCCTACCGAGTTTTAATTTTTTAAAACCTGTAAGTGTTAATCCCATTTTTTACCTCTGTTTTAATCTGTGCTTCCATTCAGGTGTTTCTCTTGTTTCATATTTGCAGAATATCCCCCCTCCAGTTAGGTGAGATGGGCTATATAAGCAATTGAATGCATGATTAAGGGAAGCAAATAAATGAAACAGAACTAAATGGCAGGGATTTAAGAGGGGGAAATATATCTATATCTATCTATCTATCTATATAAATATCTATAGATATAGATAGATGGTTAGATAGATAGATAGATAGAGAGATAGAGAGATAGATAGATAGAGATAGATAGAGATAGATAGAGATATAGATAGATAGAGAGATAGATAGATAGAGATAGATAGAGATATAGATAGATGTATAGATAGGTAGATATAGATATATAGATAGAGATATAGAGAGAAAGAGAGATAGATAGATAGATATAGATACACATACACATAGATAGATAGATAGATAGATAGATAGATAGATAGATAGATAGATAGATAGATGTAGATGTAAATATAGATGGATAGATAGATATAGATAGATATAGATAGATAGATAGATAGATAGATATAAGATAGATAGATATAGATATAGATACACATACACATACACAGATAGATAGATAGATAGATAGATAGATAGATATAGATAGATATAAGATAGATAGATAGATAGATAGATATAGATACACATACACACAGATAGATAGATAGATAGATAGATACACATACACATAGATAGATAGATATAAGATAGATAGATAGATAGATACACATACAGATAGATAGATAGATATAGATAGATATAAGATAGATAGATAGATAGATATAGATACACATACACACACAGATAGATAGATAGATAGATAGATACACATACACATAGATAGATAGATAGATAGATAGATAGATATAGATAGATATAAGATAGATAGATAGATAGATATAGATACACATACACACACAGATAGATAGATAGATAGATAGATATAGATACACATACACACACAGATAGATAGATAGATAGATAGATAGATAGATAGATAGATACACATACACATAGATAGATAGATAGATAGATAGATAGATAGATAGATAGATAGATAGATAGATATAAGATAGATAGATAGATACACATTCACATACACAGACAGACTGATAGATAGATAGATAGATAGATACATAGATGTAGATGTAGATGTAAATATAGATGGATAGATAGATAGATATAGATAGATATAGATAGATAGATAGATAGATAGATAGATAGATAGATATAGATACACATACACAGACAGACAGACAGACAGACAGATAGATAGATAGAGATACACATCCACATAGACAGATAGATAGATAGATAGATAGATAGATAGATAGATAGATAGATAGAGATAGATAGATAGATAGATATAGATATAGATATAGATACACATACACATAGATAGATAGATAGATAGATAGATAGATAGATAGATAGATAGATAGATAGATAGATAGATAGATAGATAGATATCCAGACAGGAAAACTGTATGCTTAGCAAGAGGCCTGCAAGACAGCATTTTAATCTTTTTAAATTCAGGATTTGATTGTATTGCTGAGATGCTCAGAGTTGCTTTGGATTGCGGGTATAAATTTAATAAATAAAGTGAATATTTGGAAACATCGAGGCAGACCCTGGAAATTTCAGTCTGCAGGAAAAGACTTTGCACATCTTTCTGTGGGAATCCCCTTGTAAGGAGAGGGAAAATATTCATAATATTTGCATATAACAGCACATGAGCCCTTTGGGAAAGTGAAAAATCAGATTTTTCTTCTTCAGCCCTTCAGGAGTGCTGGAACTACAATTCCCAGCATTCTTAGGTACCGTAAGAGGTAAAAGCAGCGGGTCTTCAAACTCGGCCCTTTTATGACTCATGGACGTCAACTCCCAGAATTCCCCAGCTGGCATGTATTAACGCCGCTGCTACCATTTTTAATTTGATAAATCCGGGTATATTGTAATAAGCCTATAATAATAATAACATGGAATTGAATAATTGGATAGTTCTTCTTGAAGTTCAGTTATTTTTCTAAGGAGCAAATTTTGAACGGGCCTTAACTGTTATCATACAGGCAGTCCTTGACTTACGACGGCAATTGAGCCCCGGCATTTCTGTCGTTAAGCGAGACGCTGGTTGAGGGGGATTTGCCTGACTTTATGACCTTCAGCGAATCTGGCGTCCCCCGCTGGCTTTGCTTGTCAAAAGATCACAAAAGGGGTCCAGGTGACCCTGGGGAAGCTCCCTGTGACCATCATAAATGCGAGTCAGCTGCCAAGCGTCTGCATTTTGATCACGTGACCGAGGAGGATGGCCGTTGTAACTTTGAGCGGTCGCTAAATGGGCTGTTGTAAGTCGAGGACTATCTGTATAGGAAAGGGATTCTACAGGCTCTGTCTGTGCTTTTTCTGGAGAACAATTCCCAAATTGAGGTTCATCTACCTACACCATTATCAGACAAGGAGGTCTTCTAGTCCAACCCCTTGCTCAAGAAGGAGAGTCTATCCCATTTCAGACAAACGGCTGTCCAGTCTCTTCTTGAAAAACCTCCAGTGTTGGAGCATTCACAGCTTCTGGTGGCAAGTCGTTCCACTGGTGAATTGTTCTGACTGTCAGGAAGTTTCTCCTTAGTTCTAGGTCGCTTCTCTCCTTGACTAGTTTCCATCTGTTGCTTCTTGTCCTGCTTTCAGGCGCTTCGGAGAATAATTTATAATATAATATAATAATAATAGAGTCCTAACCTTGTCCGGATCTGAAAACAGAAAATAGAACAACAGAGTTAGAAGGGACCTTGAAGGTCATCTAGTCCAACCCCCTGCTCAGGCAGGAAACTGTATGCCATTTCAGACAAATGGCTGTCCAGTCTCTTCTTAAAAACTTCCAATGTTGGAGCATTCACCACTTCTGGAGGCAGGTGGTTCCACTGGTTAATTGTTCTCCCTGTCAAGAAGTTTCTCCTTAGTTCTAGGTTGCTTCTCTCCTTAGTTAGTTTCCACCCATTGCTTCTTGTCCTGCCTTCTGGTGCTTTGGAGAATAGCTTGACTCCCTCTTCTTTGGGGCAGCCCCACAGATACTGGAAGACTGCTATCATGTCCCCCCTCGTCCTTCTCCTCATTAGACTATTTTAATGAAACTCGTTAAACCCGTCCAACAGTGATGTCTCTTCTCCCCTTTTCCAGTGGGGTTGGAGTCAGGAAGAACATTTGCGGGTGGACTACACCGTTCTGTGAGTGGCTTCCTCTCACGCAAGGCGTGAGGTAGAACAATTAACCAGTGGAACGACCTGCCTCCAGAAGCGGTGAATGCTCCAACACTGGAAGTTTTTAAGAAGAGACTGGACTGCCATTTGTCTGAAATGGTCTAGGGCAGGGGTCTTCAAACTTGGCCCTTTTATACGCTGGTTGAGGAATTCTGGGAGTTGAAGTCCACAAGTCATAAAGGGCCAAGTTTGAAGACCTCTGGTATAGGCTTTCCTGCCTGAGCAGCGGGTTGGACTAGATGACCTCCAAGATCCCTTCCAGCATCATCATCATCATCATCATCATCATTATTATAAAACTTATTCATAAAACATGAAACTCAGTCAACCGAACACTCAAATTGGCTGGCACTAACGGTTGACACGGGCTGCTGCCAGCATCCTAGGTATCAACCAGGCGTCTCCTTAAAATGTAAGATCTTCCGAGTAGCGCAGTTTTTTGCAGCATTGCTGGAGTTATTGCAGGAAGCTGCAATTTCTCGATGTACTCTGCAAAGTTTTTGGACATAGTTCCCAGTGCCCCGATGATAAATGGGTGTCACTGTTACAGGTTTCATCCGTAATCGCGCAGTTTTGATGGCCAGGTTGTGATATTTCATAATTTTTTCTTCAATTCTGGCGTCTCCTGGTATAGCGATATCAAGCAGCTGTACGCTGCGGTTCTCTGCAACTGCAATATCTTTCTTCTTCTTCTTCTTCTTCTTCTTCTTCTTCTTCTTCTTCTTCTTCTTCTTCTTCTTCTTCTTA
>JAKJMR010000396.1:393262-405039 GCA_024449315.1 Daboia siamensis
CTTCTTCTTCTTCTTCTTCTTCTTCTTCTTCTTCTTCTTCTTCTTCTCCTTCTCCTTCTCCTTCTCCTTCTCCTTCTCCTTCTCCTTCTCCTCCTTCTTCTTCTTCTTCTTCTTGTTGTTGTTGTTATTATCATTCCGTCGCTCACACTTGTCCTCTCTTGCCTTCCTTCCCCAGTCGGAAGACCTGGGTGCCTGCGTCCAGTTTGAGAGCAGCCGACAAAACCGCAACATGATGCCCAGCAGCAGCTGCGTCTTCCCCACCTTCAACCTGAGGAAGCCCTCCTCGGAGACGGACATTGAGAATTGGGCCTCCAAACACTTCAACAAGCACACCCAGGGCCTCTTCCGGCGCAAGATCTCCATCGCCAACATGCTGGCCTGGAGCAGCGAGTCCATCAAGAAGCCCATGATCATGACCACCGACCGCAACGTGAAGAAGGAGGCCTGCGAGATCTTCAAGCTCATCCAGATGTACATGGGCGACCGGCGGTCCAAGGCGGACCAGCTGAGCGTGGCCCTGGAGATCGCCACCAAAGGGTGGAGCATGCAGGGCCTCCGCGACGAACTCTACATCCAGCTGTGCCGGCAGACCACCGAGAACTTCCGCTACGAGAGCTTGGCCCGGGGTTGGGAGCTGATGTCCATCTGCCTGGCTTTCTTCCCGCCCACGCCCAAGTTCCACTCCTACTTAGAGGGCTACATTTATAGGCACATGGACCCGGTCAACGACACCAAAGGTAAGAGGGACGCACCTCGCCGTTGACCTGGCTGGCTCCTGGTTGGGTTCTCGGCTTCTCCCATGAATGGCAGGGCCCGACGGAAGGCCCAGAGAAGACATCTCGGTGGCCAGCAGTGGTGTCCCAGGCGGAGACATAACAGAGTTGGAAGGGACCTTGGAGGTCCTCTAGTCCAACCCCCTGCTCAGGCAGGAAACCCTTGCAGAATAACAGAGTTGGAAGGGACCTTGGAGATCCTCTAGTCCAGGGCTTTTCAACCTTTTCACCGATTGTACCACTTTTAGGGTATGGCAATGTCCGAGTACCGCCAGTCGCCCAGCAAGGTGTCAAAAACTTGATGACCAAAAAAAAAAAAGGAAAAAAGTGATGAAGTACAGGTAGTCCTCGACTTACAACAGTTCGCTTAGTGACTGTTCGAAGTTACAACAGCACTGAAAAAAGGGCCCCCCAAGCCACAGCCGAGCAAGACACCTGCCTGCCCGCCCGGCGGCGCTCTTCCTCCTGTCTGAAGTTTCCATGGTTGTGAGCATTTCTGTTGACAATTGACAGCGGGGGTGGGGGGTGTTTGGTTTTTATTACCCCCCCTCCAATCTGCTGGCTGGTTGCAGCAGGTTTTGGTCACTTCACATGACCCTGGGACACTGTGACCGTCATAAATATGAATCAGTTGCCAAGCATCTGAATGTAAATCACAAGACCCTGGAGATGCTGCAACATTCCAGCTTTTTCTGGGCTCAGAAGTGCCGGGATCAGCGCCCAACTCCAGCTGGATCCTGGCGCTGATCCTGGCGCTTCCGCTGAGCCCTGACAGCCCTGCAGCTCCAGCTGTCTCTCGCTCAGGCTTGTGCGGTGCTGCCACCGGTTCAGCTCAGTCCCCTCCCCCGCTACCACTTCTCTAGGATGGTCGCGTACCACCTGCCAGGTGCCAATGTGCCACAGGTGGTACCCATACCACTGGTTGAAAAGCCCTGCTCTAGTCCAACCCCCTGCTCAGGCAGGAGACCCTTGCAGAATCACAGAATTGGAAGGGACCGTGGAGGTCCTCTAGTCCAACCCCCTGCTCAAGCAGGAGACTGCATAATTTCGGACAACTGCTTGTCCAATCTGTTCTTAAAAACCTCCAGTACAGGTAGTCCTCGACTTGCAGCAGTTTGTTTAGCGAAATTACAACGGCACTGAAAAAAAGTGACTTATGACCATTTTTCACCCTAACGACCGTTGCAGCATCCCCGTGGTCACGTGATCAAAGTTCGGACCTGGCAACTGACTCACATCTATGACGGTCGGCAGTGATCCCCGTTGGTGACCTGACAAGCAAAGTCAGTGGGGGAAGCCAGATTCACTTAACAACTCTGTTGCTATCTTAACAACTACCTGATTCCCTTAACAACTGTGGCAAGAAAGGTTTTAAAACGGGGCGAAACCCACTTATGAAATGTTTCACTTAACAGCAGCAGTGTTGTCGTAAGTCGAGGACTGCTTGTATTGGACCGCCCACAGCTGCTGGAGGCAAGTGTAGCTAAATCCAGCATGCGTTTCAACTTTGGGTGAGATCAACCGAGGGACACACACACAAACACACACACACACACACACACACACACACACACACACACACACACATTTGTGCATTTGGGATGCACCGAAATATGTGCTATGCTATATGCTTTTGTCAGTTTAGGGCCCAGGAAACAGTATTTGTTTATTTTAGAAGGCAATGTTGTAGCTCAGGGTTGAACTGTGGGGTCTCTGAGCTGACTGGTTTTCTTGTAGATGTTTCATGACCCAACCATGACCCATCATCAGTGCTAGAAGGCAGTGGGGTTTGTGTAGAGGAAGAGGAGGAGGAGGAGAAGGAGGAAGAGGAGGAGGAGGAGGAGGAGGAGGAGGAGGAGGAGGAGGAGGAGGACAATGACTGTGGGGTGCTTGGGGCTCTCAGCTTGGTGGTTTTCTTCCAGACGTTTCGTGACCCAACCAGGTAACATCATCAGTGCTAGAATGGAGTGGGATTTACAGAGAGGAGGAGGAGGAGGAGGAGGAGGAGGAGGAAGAGGAGGATTCGAGGGTCCTGGATGCTCTCTGAACGGGGTGGTTTCCCTGAAGACCTTTCACAACCCAACCAGCTAACATCATCAGTGCTGGAAGGCAACTGATTTCCTCCAAGTATCTTCTGACACTAATGATGTTCCCTAGTCAGATAAGAAATGGAGGTAGTGACAGATTTTATTTTCCTGGGCTCCAAGATCACTGCAGATGGGGACTGCAGCCAAGAAATTAAAAGACGCTTGCTCCTGGGGAGGAAAGCCATGGCAAATCTAAACAGCACACTAAAAAGCAGAGACATCACCCTGTCAACAAAAGTGCGTATAGTCAAGGCTGTGGTCTCCCCAGTTGCATTGTATGGCAGTGAAAGTTGGACCATAAGAAAGGCCGAGCGCCAAAGAATTGAAGCCTTTGAACTATGGTGCTGGAGAAGACTCCTGCGAGTCCCTTGGACTGCAAGGCGATCCAACCGGTCAGTCCTAGAGGAGATCAACCCCGACTGCTCTTTGGAAGGCCAGATCCTGAAGCTGAAACTCAAATCCTTTGGCCACCTAATGAGAAGGAAGGACTCACTGGAGAAGAGCCTAATGCTGGGAAAGGTTGAGGGCAAGAGAAGAATGGGACAACAGAGAATGAGGTGGCTGGATGGAGTCACTGAAGCAGTAGGCGTGAGCCTAAATGGACTCCAGAAGATGGTAGAGGACAGGAGGGCTTGGAGGAATGTTGTACATGGGGTCGCGATGGGTCAGACACAACTTCGCAACTAACAACAACAAGGACACACACAACAGCAACAAAGTCAGGTAATGAAACATCTCCAAGGAAACAAACAAACTCATTGTCAAGCAACTCTGGGCAGGTTACAATATTCCAGAGATGAGTTTGATTTTTCAAGAAGCTGAACATCGTGGGAAAGACTTGAGGCATTCAATGTAGGGCAGGGGTCCCCAATCTCTGGACTGTGGCCCACTACCGGGCTGTGGGCTATAGGCCACCGGGCCTCATGAGTGGCTGGCCAGTACGCAAGTGTGTGTGCGTGCGCTCAACCTCACTTGCCCGAGTGTCACCGCAAGCATTGCGGACATTGGCTCCACTAGCACGAGCGTCAGCGCAAGTGTTTGCGTCCCCACTCACGCGAGTTTCGCCATTTGTGTGAGCCTCACTGCAAGCGTTGTGAGAGTTTGCAGCCCCGTGAGCGAGTGCTCGCATTGCGGTGAGCAACACCGGCACTCATGTCCCCACTCATACAAGCAGTGGGTATTTGTGCGCGTGCACGCGTGTATTTGTTCACAGCCACACACAAACCAATCCCATCTTTCCCTTCCCCCTCACCCCCCACTTCAGGCCAGAACCCCAAAAATTTGGGGAACTCTGGAACAGGGCACTCTTGCCCACCCTCCGAGTTCTCGCCTCTTCCTTACCAATTTGCAGACGACACCAAGCTGGCAAGAATAGCCAACGCTCCAGAAGATAGGCTTAAGATACAGGAGGATCTGGACAGACCTGAACACTGGGCGCTATCTAACAAAATGAAATTCAGTGGTGAAAAAACTAAGGTTCTACATTTAGACAAGAAAAAACAAATGCACAGGTATAGTATAGGGGGTACCTTGCTCAATAGTAGTAACTGTGAGAGGGATCTCGGAGTCCTAGTGGACAATTCCTTAAATAGGAGCCAGCCGTGTGCTGCAGCTGCCAAAAAAGCCAACACAGTCCTTAGGCTGCATTAACAGAGGGATAGAATCAAGATCATGTGAAGTGTTAATACCACTTTACAAGACCTTGGTAAGGCCACACTTGGAATCCTGCATCCAGTTTTGGTCACCACAATGTAAAAAAGATGTTGAGACTCTGGAAAGAGTGCAGAGAAGAGTAACAAAGACGATCAGGGGACTGGAGGCTAAAACATATAAGGAACAGCTGCTGGAATTGGGTATGTCTAATTTAATGAAGAGAAGGACGAGGGGGGACATGATAGCAGTCTTCCAGTATCTCAGAGGCTGCCCCAAAGAAGCGGGAGTCAAGCTATTCTCCAAAGCGCCTGAAGGCAAGTCAAGAAGCAACGGATGGAAACTCATCAAGGAGAGAAGCAACTTGGAATTAAGGAGAAACTTCCTGACAGTGAGGACAATTAACCAGCGGAACAACCTGCCTCCAGAAGTTGTGAATGCTCCAACACTGGAAGTTTTTAAGAAGAGACTGGCCAGCCATTTGTCTGAAATGGTATAAGATTTCCTGCCTGAGCAGGGGTTTGGACTAGATGACCTCCAAGGTCCCTTCCAACATTATTATTATTATTATTGATCATCGCACAGTCAGGCAGATGTTCAGACTGGATTGGGCATTTTTGTCTACCTATCGAGTCCTTACGAAGGACCTGGGATAGGCAGATGTGGATGTTTGATGGTATTACAGATCTCGTCGCAGGATGGAAGCAGTTCCTACTAAGGCCGCCTTTTGTAATTGACTAATGTTGAATTGAAGGGATGTGGTGGCTCAGTGGGTTAGGACGCTGAGCTTGTCGATCAGAAGGTCGGCAGTTTGGCGGGTCGAATCCCGAGTGCCGCATAACAGAGTGAGCGCCTGTTACTCGTCCCAGCTTCTGCCCACCTATCAGTTCGAAAGCACGTAAAAATGCAAGTAGAAAAATAGGGACCACTCCGGTGGGAAGGTAACAGCGTTCCGTGCGCCTTTGGTGTCTAGTCATGCCGGCCACATGACCACGGAGACGTCCTCGGACAAGCGCTGGCTCTTCGGCTTTGAAATGGAGATGAGCACCGGCCCTAGAGTCGGAAACGATTAGCACGCATGTGCGGGGGAACCTTTACCTTTTAATGTTGAATTTGTCAATGCCGATGATGGTGCTCAAGTGGTGCTCCAGTTGTTTTGGATTGTACCCAAGGTGCCTATTACTATTGGTACTACCCTTGCTTGCCTTTGCCACAGTCTTTCTATTTCTGTTTGTAGGTCTTCATATTTTGTTGTCTTCTCCAGTTGTTTCTCGTCTATTCTGCCGTCTCCAGGCACTGCCACGTCTCCACTATCCAGACTTTTTTGTCTTTCTTATTGACAATTGTTAAGTCCGGGGTGTTATGTGGCAGGTGCTTGTCAGTTCGAATTCTGAAGTCCCAGAGCAGTTTAAACTTTATCATTTTCTACGACTTTCTCTACTTTATGATCCCACCAGTTCTTGCTTACGGGCAAATGGTATTTCTTTCAGATCTTCCAAGGCACCACTGTTGCTCCTTTGTCGTGCCGCTGCTTGTCGTCAGTCTGTGCGATCTTCTTGCAGCAGCTTGCCAGGTGGTCCACTGTTTCTTCAGCTTCTTTGCACAGGCGGCACTGACTGTCTGTTGCTGTCTTCTCCATTTTGACTTTGTACGCGTTTGTCCTTGTGGTCGTGTGCAGCCAGAATGAGTCCCTCGGTCTCTTTCTTCAATTTTCCTGCTCTTAGCCGTTGCCAGGTCTCGTTATTATCTGCTTTCCCAGCTGTGCTGGCCATGTAGTGCTTTGTCTTCTCGTGCCTCTATTCTGGTCTTCATTTGGTCTTTCTTGTGGGCCAGTTTGGTCTCTCCAGCAGCCAGTAAGCCTTCCTGATATACTAATTTCAGTGCATCTTCCTCATTGTTCTTCAGATATTCTTCCAAAGCCATTTTTTTTTTCTTATTCAACCATCTGATGTACTTGTAGCATTCCACGTCCACCTATTTGCTTTGGTAGATAGAGTCTGTCAATGTCACTGCGTGGATGAAGGGCCCGGGCCCAGTTGTTGGGACCCCGAGAGGTGGCTGGGCTTAGATAGGGGCCTCTGTTGGAAATGCATTAAGAGGCCCCTGGTATGTTTTTTAGCCGGTTGTTTTAAAGGGTTAGGGAGGGGTGGGGAAGGGGAGAGAGGGGAGGGAATTGGGGTGTGTTTCATCAACCGGCTGTCAGTCTGGGCCTACATTAGTTCCCGGTGAGGTGGGGTTGGGGACATGGGCTTTTGGTTCCGTTGATATTGGGGTGGGGTTGCAAATCCCCACGACGATTGGGAATGGCAGCAGGCAGTTACACGGAGGGCCACATCAATATCTGGGACCGCGCCCCCTCTGTCTTCGAGCGGTGGCGTGTTCCGACCCACCGGTTAGTACCCTTTTATCCGGGGGTGAGGGGGACCAGGACCCTGAGCTCAGACTGGTGTATTTTAATGCCAGATCCGTTGTGAACAAGGCTCCCCTCGTCCGGGAATTGATCGAGGAGGAACACGCGGATCTGGCATGCATTAGGGAGACCTGGTTGGGCCCAGAGGGCGGTGTCCCTCTGGTTGAATTGTGCCCTTCGGGTTTCTGTGTGCTACACCAGCCTCGGGCTCAGGGCAGGGGCAGTGGGGTGGCGGTGGTTATACGGGAGACCTTATGTCCGCGGGAGACCACCATTATCCAGATAGGCGGGAATGAGTCCCTCCTCATGAGATGTGGCCCTCGGGCTCAGTTGGGCCTGTTGCTAACATACCTGGCGCCCAGCTGTGTGGCAACGGCCCTGCCCGAGCTGCTCGACACCCTCTCAGGGTTTCCGAGAAAATAAAATACATCTTTTGCGAAAGCTAAATTACAATAACTAGAATCTGTAAAGGAAAGAAAATTCTTTTCTTTTTCTTTTTTCTATTTTTTTTTTTTTAAAAAAACGCCTCTGTGGTGAAACAGAACAAAGGAAAAAACAACAACATAACAACAACAACAACAATAATAATTAAGTTGGAAGGGACCTTGGAGATCATCTAGTCCAACCCCCTGCTCAGGCAGAAACCCTACACCCTTTCAGACAAATGGCTGTCCTGTCTCTTCTTAAAAACTTCCAGTGTTGGAGCATTCACCACCTCTGGAGGCAGGTTGTTCCATTGGTTGGTTGTTCTTCCTGTCAGGAAGTTCCTCCTTAGTTCCAGGTTGCTTCTCTCCTTGATGAGCTTCTTGTCCTGCCTTCGGGTGCTTTGGAGAATAGCTTGACTCCCTCTTCTTTGGGGCAGCCCCTGAGATATTGGAAGGCTGCTATCATGTCTCCCCTCGTCTTTCTCTTCATTAATCTAGACATACCCAATTCCAGCAACCGTTCTCTATATGTTTTGGCCTCCAGCCCCCTAATCATCTTTGTTGCTCTTCTCTGTACCCTTTCTAGAGTCTCGACATCTTTTTTACATCGTGGTGACCAAAACTGGATGCAGGATTCCAAGTGTGGCCTTACCAAGGCATTGTAAAGTGGTATTAGTACTTCACGTGATCTTGATTCTATCCCTCTGTTAATGCAGCCTAGCACTGTGTTGGCTTTTTTGGCAGCTGCAGCACACTGCTGGCTCATATTGATTGTCTACTAAGACTCCGAGATCCCTCTCACAGTAACTACTATTGAGCAAGGTACCCCCTATACTGTACCTGTGCATTTGATTTTTCCTGCCTAAATGTAGAACCTTACTTTTTTCACCATTGAATTTCATTTCATTTCATTTCATTTCCTCCTCCTCCTCCTCCTCCTCCTCCTCCTCTTCCTCCTCCTCCTCCCTTCCACAACTCTCCCTCCCTTTTAGCCCTGATGCTGTTACCTAGTTTGGGTCATGAAACGTCTGCAAGGAAACCACCCGGCTCAGAGAGCACCCAGGAGCCCACATGTCCCCCCCCTGAGCCACACATATTCTCCTTTATTAGTCTCCAGAAAATCGGATCACAAAATTCTGAGCGGTTTTGGCTCCGAATCGGGCATGCCAAGCCGATGAGGGCATCTTGTGGGAGAATCTGGAGAGGCAAATGTTGCTGTTCCCCCAGGCAAAAGAAATTTTTCTAATTCTTCTCATTGTTGCCCAAGGAGGACTGGGATCCTGGCAAGGACATGACATGACACCACAGAGGCTGACTTGTTCGGTCTTCGACTGGGCCCTCCCTCGCCTTTTCCACCCCACCCGTGCTGGAAGGCCCTGACATTACAACCCCTGTTCTTCCCTCCCGGCTCTTTGTGATGTGAGGTTGCGGGTGGGCTGTGTGTGGGCGACAGCAAGCTGGCAGGAGGCCCACCCTTGTGTGTTGTGTTTCGCATTCAAGGCTAGGATGGGCTTTCCTTAAGACTCCCTTCCCGGCTAAAACTTCAGCCTTGATTTCACCACCGACGATTGGTGAAACCATGGCTTCTGTTGTCCGCAAAAGGTGTCCTTAAGAAGGTGTTGTGTTTTTTTTTCTCTCGACTTGACAAGTTTCCGCAAGATGGTAGACCTTGCCATTGACTTGAAGGCCCCAGAAGGTCAAATGGATAGTTGGTTTCTCCAGGAACTGGAGACAAGTCCTCTGCCTGAGGCCTTCTAACGAAGAGGTCTCCAACAGTATCCACTTTATGACTGGTGAACTTCAGCTCCCAGCATTCCCCAGCCAGCTGGCTGGGGAATGCTGGGAGCTGAAGTCCACCAGTCTTAAAAGTGGACAAGATTGGAAAGACCCATTCTAACCTTAAAAGTGCAAAAGAGTGCAAAAGTTGGGTTGAAACTTAAGATTAAGAAAACCAGGATCATGGCATCCGGCCCTCTCAATTCCTGGCAAATAGATGGGGAAGAAATGGAGGTAGTGACAGATTTTATTTTCCTGGGCTCCAAGATCACCGCAGATGGGGACTACAGCCAAGAAATTAAAAGACGCTTGCTCCTGGGGAGGAAAGCCATGGCAAATCTAGATAGCACACTAAAAAGCAGAGACATCACCCTGCCAACAAAAGTGTGTATAGTCAAGGCTGTGGTCTTCCCAGTTGCAATGTATGGCTGTGGAAGTTGGACCATATGAAAGGCTGAGCGCCAAAGAATTGAAGCCTTTGAACTATGGTGCTGGAGAAGACTCCTGCGAGTCCCTTGGATTGCAAGGCGATCCAACCGGTCAGTCCTAGAGGAGATCAACCATGACTGCTCTTTAGAAGGCCAGATCCTGAAGCTAAAACTCAAATCCTTTGGCCACCTAATGAGAAGGAAGGACTCACTGGAGAAGAGCCTCATGCTGGGAAAGGTTGAGGGCAAGAGAAGAAGGGGACGACAGAGAAGGAGGAGGCTGGATGGAGTCACTGAAGCAGTAGGCATAAGCTTAAATGGAATCCAGAGGATGGTAGAGGACAGGAAGGCCTGGAGGAACGTTGTCCATGGGGTCGCGATGGGTCAGACACAACTTCACAGCTAACAACAACCTTAGAAGTCCTTCTTGACAGGAATATTCCTAGGGTGGACATCTCTCTGTAACTCATTTCAAATTCCTGCTCTGAAGCTGGAAAAGTAACTTCTCCTTCTCCAGCAGCCCTTGATTATCTCAGTGGGCTGCCCCACCGCGGCCTTCAATTAGATGACCAGGTTCCTGGAGTGACCAGGCTTTGAATCAGAATGGAGGCACCACCAAAATAATCTGGTGGTGGCTAGGACTCCTTGCTGGTCCCCCCAGGGAGAGCGTGACAAAAATCAGGCCTTGGTGGGCGGGGGCGGGTTCACACCTGCCTGATTAACACAACCCATGATGTGGTTCACAGACTGTACAGTGGCCTGACAAAGAGCGTGCCTTGTGGATTCAAAGATCCGGGATAGCGCTACCCACTGCAGCCTGGGCTGCCACAGACCCAGCTCCACGTTAAGCCTCCGCGTCCGAGTCCGTCCACGCGGTTAGGCTTGGTTGTTCAGCATGCTCATCTGCGTACAGCCTGCGGAGATGCCTCAGGTTGTCTCAGTGGCTTTCCAATACAGGTCCAAAGCCCTTGGATTGACAGCCAAGGAAGTCAACTCAAGCTTCTAGACCTCTCCTCCTCCTCCTCCTCCCCCTGCCTCTTCCCCATGAATGGTTAGACTTGCACAAGGAGGGCTTGGTTGTCAGCTGTGACGTGCTCCTGAATGGAGTGTCTTGTTTCACCCACAAGCAATTCAGGGGGATGAGATGGTGGCCCTGAGGGTGGTGCTCAGCTACCTCAGAGGCCGGACAACAGGGCACCTTTGTAGTCTAGAAAGAGTAACAAAGATGATTAGGGGACTGGAGGTAAATCATACAATGAACAGTTGCAGAAACTAGCTGTATGCAACCTAGAATTAAGGAGAAACTTCCAAATAGTGAGGACAATTAACCCCGTGGAAGGGCTTGCCTTCAGAAGTTGTGGGTGCTCCATCACTGGAAGTTTTCAAGAAGAGGTTGGACAACCATTTGTCTGAAATTGGTATACGGTCTCCTGCTTGAGCAGGGGGTTGGACTACTAGAAGATCCATGTTGAGAGGTTGAGACCATAGAAAGAGTCCAGAGAAGAACAGCTCGGAGGACAATGGTCTGGAGGCTAACTCATATAATCAGGGGTCTTCAAACTTGGCTCTTTTATGACTTGTGGACCTCAACTCCCAGAATTCCTTAGCCAGGCATGCTGGCTGAAGAATTCTGGGAGTTGAGGTCCACAAGTCATAAAAGGGCCAGGTTTGAAGACCCCCTGATCATAGGATGAACAACTGAGGGAACTAGGTATGTCTAGCCATTGGAGAGAAGGACGAGGGGTGACTTGAGAGCAGACTGCCAATATTTAAGGGGCTCTCTCAGAGAAGAGGGGGTCTTCTCCAAAGCACCTGAGGGCAAGACAAGAAGTAACAGATGGAAACTAATCGAGGCGAGATCCAGACAGGGAGAACAACTGATCACTGGAACGACTTGCCTCCAGAAGTTGTGGGTGCTCCATCACTGGAGGTTCTCAAGAAGAGATCGGACACCAATTTGTCCAGAACGTTCTAGGGTCTCCTACTTGAGGAGGTGGTTGGACTAGAAGACCTCCAAGGTCCTTCCAACTCTGTTATATTGTACTCTGCATGTTCATCATTTTGTCCAGGTTTTTGCTTGATGGAGATCTTATAAAATCAGCAGTTATCCAACATCTGTCCTGACATCACAAGAAGGTAAGGAGACCAACCACAAATGGTTTACTTACAGGAAGCATTAGCCTAGCTGAGGGGTCTTCAAACCTGGCCCTTTTATGACTTGTGGACTT
>JAKJMR010000397.1:6734-27205 GCA_024449315.1 Daboia siamensis
ATCTATCTATCTATCTATCTATCTATCTATCTATCTATCTATCTATCCATCTCATCTCATCTCATCTCATCTCATCTCATCTCATCTCATCTCATCTCTATCGTCTTCCTACCTTGTTTCCCTGAAAATAAGACCTGGTTTTATATTTCTTTTGCCTCCAAAAGAGGCACCAGATCTTATTTTTGGATGTCTTATCTTAGGACCACTGCAGCCAGGGCTCCCACTCCCTGACACCTCCCTCACCTCACCAGTCTACCTCTGTGGCCACTTGCCATTGCTCTTGCGTGGCACGCCCAGCTTCTGTTTTGCCATCAGAGGCCTTCCAGAGGCCTTCCAGAGCTCATTTCTCAGCTGCAGAGGCCTTTCTGGAAGGCCTGTGATGCCAAAATGGAAGCTGGGGGTGGTGTGCATATCAATCTGGAGCTTGTTTCTCAGCTGCAGAGGCCTTTCTGGAAGGTCTCTGACAGCAAAACAGAGGCTGAGGATGACCCAGTAGTGAGCACTGCAGAAAATGTGGGCCTATGAGGTGAGGACATGGGAGGCCTGGCTTCAACTGTCCTAAGGGAAGTGGGGGCAGGGTATATGGGCAGCTCCAACTCCCCATCTCTGCCCTAGCTTGATTTTTACCCATGCACCTCATCCCACCTCATGCAATCAGGTGCAATTGTAATTCAATACCTTTAGGGAAGGTAAGGACATTTACACTGTGCCAGCATGAAAGGAAACTTTAAGCATTGGGCTACTTAAATTTGTGTATGAAATTAAAGACAGATAGCTCTTTGCCAGTCAGCTGTGAATGGCACGTTCTTGGAGTGGGCCTGCTTGTAAGACTGGAATTTAGTTACTCTGCTAGTGATCTGCCCATCTCAGCTGATCTTTTATAGTTCCTGTGTAAGATCTCAAATAATACCTGGGGATATGTGGCATGCATGGCAAAAGGTGTACAGACTTTTTCTCACTTAAACAATATAATTATTAATATACCTGAGTAAACTCTGATTGCCACTGGATTCTCTCCTCATTAATCACAATGGCTTTTCCTAGAGAATTGTGCGGGCGCATTTCTCCAATGTGGATTCTGACATAAGAATTATTTGGGAAAGTGATCAAGTTCACAATGTCAAATCCAGCCTCTAATTTTCCCTGCTCGTTCAAACTAATTTCATCTCCAGCAGTGTTGTTGAAGGTAATTCTCTGCAGAAATGAGTGGACCTTCAAAAAAAGATGAATAAGAGAAAGGTTTGAAATATTCATGCTATGTTCTTTCAAGTGGTGAACATGGATAGTCTTGGGAACACTGCCCATTCAGAAACCATTGTTAAAGAATGGAACTATTTTTATTTTATAAAAGTTTCAGGACCAGCAGTGCTCAACTACCAATCAGTGACAAAACCAACCATCTCCTCACCGGTTGAATTTTGTACCTCACAAACAACCAGTCATGTGACCAACTGATCACAATACCACACAGGATCTATATAAACAGAGAAGAAACCAAACGAGACACTTCACCCCAAACTGCGCTGAAGATATTACCTAGTTTGGTAACAAAATGTCCAGGAACTAAACAGCAAGCTTGAAGAAGAAACCTTTGTCAAAATTTCATTTTATTTTCTATTTTAAAAAAGCATGGGTTTCCCTATACTATATGATCCACTAATTTTAATATTTTAATATTTATGATTTTATTGTGTTGTAAGCCACCCGGAGTTGCTTTGGGTAGTGAAATGGGCAGCACATATGTTTAATGAAAAAAAAATAAACTTGACAAATATCAGAATGGTGGGTTATGGAGATCCCTCAGTTGTACAGGTAGTCCTAGTTCATTTAATGACTGTTCAAAGTTACAATGATACTAAAAAAAGTGACTTATGAACATTTTTCACATTTACAACTATTGTAGCATCTGCATGGTCATGAGATCAAAACTCAGATGTCTGGCAACTGGATCATATTTATATTGGTTGCAGTGTCCTGATGTTATGTAATCACTTTTTGCGACTTTCTGACAAGCAACGTCAATGGGAAGCTGGATTCAACAAAGTAGAACACAACCTAATTCTTGGTAAGCTAGAAAAATGTGGGATAGACAACATCACCACCAGATGGATTTGTAACTGGCTGACAAACCATATTCAATGAGTAATCCTTAATGGTACTACATCTCCTAAGCTTGTAAGCCGCCCTGAGTCTTCGGAGAAGGGCGGGATATAAATGTAATAAAAAATAAAAAAATAAATAAAAATCTACATGGAGGGAAGTAAGCAGTGAGGTACCACAAGGTACCATCTTAGGCCCGGTACTCTTTAATATCTTCATAAATGACTTAGATGAGGGAATAAAAGGGGAACCCATCAAATTTGCAGATCACACCAAGCTGGCAGGAATAGCCAACACCCCAGAAGGCAAACTCTGGATCCAAAAGGTTCTTGATAGATTTGAACAAAGGGCCCTGTCCAACAACATGAAATTTAATGTGGGGAAATGCAAGGTTTTACACTTAGGCAGGAAAAACCAGATTAGGCAGCACCTGGCTCAAAAACAGTAACTGTGAGAGGGACCTTGGATGCCCTAGTGAATATGAGTCAGTAATATGCAGCAGCAGCCAATAAAGCTAATACAATCCTTGGTTGTATAGACATAGACATAGAATCAAACTCATTTTATAAAGACTTAGTAAAACCACACCTGGAACATTGCCTCCAGTTTTGGTTGCCACATTACAAAAAAAGATGTTGAAACTTTGGAAAAAGTACAAAGAAGAGCAACTAAGATGAGTAAAGGCCTGGAGACTTAAACATATGAATGGTTGCAGGATTTGGGTTTGGCTAGTCTAGAAAAAAGACGGACTAAGTGTTAAGTCGTGGGTGCCACGTGTAATGACCAGGAGATGACAATCAGAGTTTACACCTTTATTGATTACAATATGGAAGTGAAGAACTATCCTCCTGTTGCCCTCTTATAGATTCCCCGCATCCCCGCAGTCAGCCAACCCGCTGGCTCTATTCTCCCGCCGGACAGGTGACACCCAACCTGGTGTCCTACATTTCCCGCTGGACAGGTTGACCAATCAGGTCACCTGACCAATGCCACCTGGTGTTAATGTGGCATACACAACACTAGGGGTGACATGAGAGCAATATTCCAGTATTTGAGATGTTGCCACAAAGAGGAGGGGGTCAGCTTATTTTCCAAAGCACCAGAAGGCAAGACAGAAAACAATGGATGGAAACTAATCAAGGAAAGAAGCAACCTGGAATTAAGGGGAAATTTCCTAACAGTGAGGACAATTAACCAGTGGAACAGCCTTCAGTAGTTGTGGGTGCTTCATCAATGGAGGTTTTTAAGAAGTCCAGTCTTCAACCACTTTTCTGAAATGGTATAGGGCAGACATGTCAAACACAAGGCCTGTGGGCCAGATCCAGCTCACAATGTGGTTAGATATGGCCTGCAGGGCTGTCCTGGAAAAAGCGAAGGATCTGCCTGTAGTGTCTTGGCCTGGACCAGGCCAACCGGGCACTGATCTGCAACCAGGTGATGGCCATCTGAACCAGGACTTCCCTTTCACCCAGGACACCAGCCCTTGCATGCTCACTGCCTCCTGTGAGCAGTACCTGGGGGCAGGGCCAAGGTGGCTTGGTGGCCCCTTGCTGGCTCCAGGGCGGCACTGCAGATCTAAGGCTGACTGCATTCCAGCTGGATGGCCGCACCAAGTTTTAGATCAGCACCTGCACCAGTGCCTCCATGCCCTGCTTACCGGCCTGGCCTCCCAGACCACAAGGCTTCCCTTTCACTTCCCTCACCGCCACATGGGAAAGCCATGGCTTGTGGTGACAGGGCCACTGGCAATGCTGCCAATCTCTCCCCTACCTATCATCCCTTCCTGAGCATGGAGGAAGGAAGGTGATGGGGGGGGGGGAAGGAGATGTAATGGGACTTTTAGGCCATAGTACTTCTGCCTGACAGTGTGATGGGCGATAGGTGATCGTAGGGGCTGTGGGGACAGGACGCGGCAGGGAATGGAGGTGGTGTGTGGCTTCCAGCATTGTGGGAGGGATTGCGGATGAAGAACTGCCCTTTCGGCAGGTGTAGATGCACTCCAGGCATGGAGGCAATGGAGGGGAGGGTGGACAAAAATCTGCCAGAGGAATTAGGCAGAGGCTTCCCATTTTGTTTGTTCTGAACTTAACATCTTCAGTGATTCACTTAACAAGTATGGCAAGAAAGGTCATAAAATGGGGCAAAGTTCACTTAACAAATGTCTCGCTTAGCAACAGAAATGTTGGGCTAAGTTGTGACTGTAAGTCAAGGACTATCTGTATTCTAGCCAATTTTAAAAAAAAATATGAGAAAGCTTACCTGCCAAGGTTCCACTTTTTTTACTTTTCTGGCACAACTCTCCCTTACTTGATGGGTGGATCGCGATGTGAAAGCTTTGTGCAAGCTGTGTGCCAGAGCAGAAACTGCATTGTAGATGCTGTAACTGTGGCCACTCATACTCATTTCAAAGAAAGGTGCAAGAAGACTCTCCAGATGCTCTTCTCCATGACAGGTGCCATTTGTACAGTCAAAAGCTTGTTCCCAAAAACTGGAAATAAAGCCATCTCTTTTCCTATTAGGAAGGCTGATTTTCTGAAGAAAATTCTGAAATCCTGGTGGCTGTTTTATATGAAACATGAAGGCAAGGGCTCCATGAAACATTAGCATCGGAAATGACTTTTGCAGGAGATGTAAAGTGAAGTCATTTTGAGCAGTTGTAATCCACACCTTTGAGGTAGACAAAGTCCCAGTGTAAGTTGGATCAGTTACAAGATAAACTCCTAATAGCAATGCTGAAGCCAACCACATCACAGTTATGTTTTCACCATATACAATAATTGCCTGGGCTTTTTTCTCTTTGAAAATACTGAGATGACTCACTGCCTCGTTGATTATGCCAGAAATGCTACCGAAATTCTGATTTTTGTCAACTCTTGCTGTGAATTCAGAGCAGATCTTATTTTTCAAAAGCAGGGGTTCCAAGATCTGCAAAAAATGTTCTCCATCTAGGTTATTCACTATGATGAGCCCTACCCATTTCCACTTGAAATGCAGAAGGAGCTGGATTAAACCCTCATACTGAAGAGCTTCATTAGGGACCATACGATAAAAAGATGGAGAATGTGACTCAGCAGGAATTTCTAATTCAAACAAGCCATACGAAATCTAGAGGAAGGAAACAGAAGTAAGGAAACAGAAAACCAAACATAGTAAGTAAAAATCTGAGAAACAAACAAAGTGAGAAAGAAAAACTTATTTTTACAGAATTCTGGTTTTTTTTTTTAAAAAAAATTCCAGTTCAAATGATTTACTTCCAAATGGAACTGAAAAAAATATTTAAAGCATTCATTTGATTTTTTGCAGAATGTACTTCTTTTCCTTAAGATATAGACTGTATGGATCATATTTATTTATATATTTACAATGTATATCATTGTGGACGTTTGTAATAAATATTAGCAGATATCTATTTATCAGCTTAATTATTTAAAGCAGCTAATGCCTGAAGAGAGAGTAATAGACTTGTAAATATCTCATGATCTCTAAACCATCAAGGTAATAACTTCAAAGGAAGACAAGAAAGAGTTATCTGTAATAAGTTCCTGAGTCTATAGATTTAGCTTCTACCTGTGGAATTTTGAAGAGCTGAAAAATTTCTGCCATACGTGAGGAGGTATCAGAACTTAATCCTCCAATAATTCCTATGAGATTTTGGGTTGCCCGACATAGGTAGTTGGGAACAAACTCATGTACTTTGAAGAGCAGATCCAGGCTGGTACGATAGGTCATCTTTGAATCAGAGTAGCTATCATAGATTTGAAATCCAAGGGTGATATTAGGCAAGATTTGGGGGTCCTGATTGATCTCTTTTATGGCGAACTCCAAAGACAAAACATGTTGGTAGAATTTTGTCACCACACTGCAAATAAAGTTATTTGGGTGATGAAAGAACCTCTTGTTAACTTTTCAACAGTGCAATTAAATAGAATGTCACAAAATGTAAAAAAAAAAAGAATTTGAAGAGAAGGGAAAAGAAGAACTGTTGACAGCTGGAGAGAAGAGAAAACAGAATGAAAAGTAAAGGAAAAAGAAGCTGAAGAATATGTTAAATGAAAGAAAAGGAGACTTTGGAACTTTTGACTACCAAACATTGTTCTTGCAAAATTTCTTGTGCCCTCATGCTGGTTGGAAATTTGGGGAGTCCACACATTTTAACGTTGCCATGTTTAAAACACACTGTTTTATACTTTGAATATAGTACTTTACTTTGAATAAGGTTTTAATTGTCCACAAACAACTCATGCTTTAAGTAAATGAAATATTATGTACCTTCCTTGATTTGAAATACTAAACTTCTAGTTAAAGAAAAGATAGGAGTAGCAACCAGGTAAATATATGTAAATGTATTTGTTCTTCTCTCCAAACAGTCCCTGATTTCATCATGGTTTGTTTCACAATATAATTTTAGCATGTAGCCCGTAAATCTCCTAATTTGAGGCTTTCTGTTGAGAATGTTTCACTAGATTGGAAGTGAATGAAAATTGATAATCCACTATATATGAAATTGTCTTGATTTAACAGAGAATGGATAATCTTCAATTTTGATAGTGTTTATTTTTCTCCCACCCCAGTTCTTAATGTTGTTTGGTGGGGGACTATCAATTGGAATAGAGCTGGAATGGACCTTGGAGGTCTTCTAGTCCAACCTCCTGATCAAGCAGGAGATCCTATACCATTTCAGACAAGTGACTGTCCAGTCTCTTCTTAAAACTTCCTGTGATGAAGCACCCACAACCTCTGATGGTAAGCTGTTCCACTAGTTAATTGTCCTCACTGTTAGGAAGTTTCTCCTTAATTCTAGCTTGCTTTTCTCCTTGATTCATTTCCATCCATTGTTTCTTGTCCTGCCCTCTGGTGCTTTGGAAAATAAGTTGACCCCCCTCCTCTTTATGGCAACCTCTCAAATACTGGAAAGCTGCTATCATTTCTTCCCTAGTCCTTCTTTTCTAAAAAAAAAAATCTATTTATTTTATTTATTTATTTATCAAATTTATAGGCTGCCAATTTTACTACAAGTTAGCTCTGGGCGACTTACAATAATTTAATCTACATTAATCTCTCTAATTCTCTAAATTTGTTTTCTGTAAAGAATAAGGTATGAAATATTGAGAATGAGCAAAGCTTTCTACATTCACCTTTGAAAGATAAAATCAGCAAAAAAGGGCTAGCTTAGCTGGGCTGAATAAGAATAACAAGACTGTGAATTTTTAGGAAGAAAATATTCAACTCTCAATAGAAAGAATAGAGGTAAATTGAACTTATTTTTGATCATCTAAAACAGAAGACTGTACATAGAGAAAGGAATGGCTGGAAATTTAGGAGGTGGTCTTTCCTTTAATGTTTTCATTCTTGAGCAAGTTAACAGCTGGCTTAGTAGCCATACTGAAGAATATAGAAGAGGTCTATTTCTTTATAACTGATGCAATAGCAACCATATTGAATCTCCTCATCTTCAAGTTATGCAGCCAAAACAATAAAATTGGCCAACAAACGCTTAAGGATCCTACCAAAGATGTTTTCTTCATGAGGCAACTGGATTTTCTTGCTTTTCTTTGAAGCTTTTTGGATGAGAAGCGAAACATCTTCAAAAAACCCAACAAGAAACTCCAGTTGCCTCATGAAAAAGCATCTTTGGGACAACTATGACTTTGAAGACTGAGAAGCTCCATAGATATTAAGGATCCTCCTATTCTTGTTTTTTTTTTTTTGTTACCTTGGAACTATAGAACTATTCACAGGGCAAAGTGCTTGGCTGATTGTTAGCATATCCGTTTTCCATGGTTCTTTTCAAGTTTAATTCCTGCAATCAGCAAAAGTCAAGTAATTAAATAAGTAGTGAAAGGGATCACTTATCTGTAGAGCTGCCTCCAATGACATAAAATGATATAAGGTGAAAAGAACAAATAGTTTGACCTGATACATGGATTTGAACCATTCATATTTTTAAAATAAAGGATGAAGCACTCCCCCCTTCCATTTTAAAAGGACAGGAAAAATCATAAAGACTCAGTAAAGTAACATCTCTGTTGGAAGACTTGAAAGATCTGCCTATGTGGTTGCTAAAAGAGGACAATTTCTTGATGGCACATAATCCATAACATCAAGCTTCACCTTATGGATCAGACTGGGAATTGATTTCTTACAATGGGAAGGTAAACGATTCCTCAGAAGGGTGCACATTGTACACATAGTTGGGGAATCCATAATGAAGGAGTGATGCTATCCCACCAATGATGTATTTGCCTTCCTGGTGCCATTCATGCGGAACAGGCACTGCAGAGGTTCCAGTGCATTTAATGGTTTCTACTGTGATGGTCATCTGGGAGGTCAGCAGTAGGGCAATACTCAACCGTACTTTAGCTCTCATAGTCCTGCAGGCAAACATTTGTCTGCAGTTTGTCTCTCTCCTGGTTGCCTGCAATACTATTCCTGCAATCAACGTTTGTTCATGCCAGTTGTTTTGATGGAACTCTAACTGCTGATAAGAGAGTTCATACAATTACAAAGTTAAGCTTTTAGTACTGAAACGTCCCTTATGCAAAGCTGCTCAAGATTCAGAGGAAGTGGGTTCCTACTGACACTCAAACTTAACTTTATGCACGAATGAAAATGTGGACAATTTTTCTGTTCTTGTCTGCTGATTTTTGTTGTTCTCTAGTGTAATTTTCGGATCTCTGGAGAGTTGACTCATGACATTAATTACAATATTTGTGATAAGTAGGGAAAAGGTAAGTGAAGAGCAGAAGTGCAAATGTTTGTGTAATGTCAAAACAACTTGATTTGGTTTATTGCGATTCCTTAAACTTTGGAATGATATAGGCAACATTGCTTGGCAGAAGGAAAAAGGAAGTGGGCTAGATGTTATGGCAGTGGGCAAAAATAAAGAGAGTGGGACAGTCCCTAATATAGCCATGGCCTATACTATGGAGGGCTGTATAAGTGAGCACCAATAATTGAACTGCAGCCAGAGGCTTCCAGTTCACCAGTATAATTGGTATAGCTAGATAACTGTTAGAAGAATTTTGTCCCTTAGTTTGTTTCTAGTTCAGATTAAAATGCCAGATGCTACAGTTCAGAGTTCAAAAGTTTTATTTAGCACACAAGGCAAAAGCATTGAGTTCTGAGTGTGTCCAACCTCTTTGCAAAGGGTGCAAAGCCATTTTAAGTCATGTGTGATGCTTAGCCAAATATCAGATTAACTGAATAACAGAGTTGGAAGGCAACTTGAAGCTCTTGTACTCCAACCTCCTATTCAAGGAGGAAACCCTATACGATTTCACACAAATGGTTGTCCAATCTCTTCTTAAAAGCCTCCAGTGTTGGAGCACCCACAACTTCTGGAGCAAGTCATTCCACTGATTAATTATTCTGTCAGGAAATTTTTCCTTCATTCTAGGTTGGTCCTCTCCTTGATTAGTAACCATTAATTGCTTTATGTTTTTTTTAAATCCCATTTATATCCTGCCCTTCTCCAAAGACTCAGGGCGGCTTACAATCTAAGCACAAATCAATGTGCTTAGCAATAGCCTTCATTCTATGTATATGCCTGCTTATTAGGGCTTTCGGCCCCCCCAAGCGGCAATATTACAAAGTCAGCTTATTGCCCCCAACAATCTGGGTCCTCATTTTACCTACCTCGGAAGGATGGAAGGCTGACTCAACCTTGAGCCTGGTGGTACTCGAACCTGCACTAATTGCAGGCAGCTGGTGTTACTTAAGGAGGCATTAGCCCACTGCTACACCAAATGTTCTCCCTTCAGGTGCTTTGGAGAATGGGTTGACTCCCCTCTTCTTTATGGCAGCCCTTTAGCTGTTTTCCAATATCTCAGAGATTGACACAAAGAAGAGGGGGTTCAACCTATTCTCCAAAGCACCTGAAGGCAGAACATGAAGCAATGGATGGAGACTAATCAAGGAGAAACTCAATTTGAAACTAAGAAGAAATTTCCTGGCAGTCAGAATAATTAATTGTTGAAACAATTAAACAGTGAAATTAATCAGTGGACTATGTCTAGCTCTTGAATTTTCAAGTTTTACTTTCCTAATAAGGACTAGCTTAATTTCTTATGTTCTAATTGGCATATTTTATCTCTTATTGCTATGAGAATAACATTTGTCTTGCATTCCTTTTTAAACTACGTGCACAATTCTCTTGTTTCTAAAATGACATTAGTTTAGCTGTTGGACTAATTTCCAATACTGTTCACTTCTTATATATGTGCAAAGCACAAACTTCCTTTCTAAAATGGCACCACTCCTGCCTCTGCAGCAACTATGTTCCAATACAACTCATCATGCTATAGTTGCAATGAAGCAGAAAAATTAACATTACCTTCCTCTTAAAGAGGCACCAGCATCCGTGGTGAAAAAAAGTCTAATTTATATATACTTTATTTCTAGATCACTAAGCTGAACTGAAGGGCAAGGTCAAACACCTTATCAGTTTGGAGTCATTAACCCCTCATTAGAGACCAAATTCCACCCTTCCCCCTTGAAGTCCATTGACTCTTTTCTGGTGTCAATTTGCCCTGACCATTAATGGATCAGATTCTTGTAACTGGTAGCATGAAATAAACTCAACTTTTTAAAAACTCTATTCTGGCTTCTGATTTCCTGTGCCTGAGATTATTAGCTATATGGATAATCTATTTCCTAATATATTTACTCTTTGGTATTAATTGAGTTTGGACAGAAATATTCAACTCTTTTAACTTTTGAAGACAACAAAGTCCACATTTTGGATAGTGAGGATCATTGGTTTGAAAGAGAGGTAAAAGGCCTTTTATGTTAACATTGAGCATCACTCTCTCAACATAGGGAGAGGGATAAGACACCACCTATCTTCAGTCTTTAACACAGCTCTTGCAGCACTACCAAGATTCCACAACCAATTGCACTCTGATTCAAGTGACTCCGAGGGCACAGATAAACTCCCAAGAGGCATCAAGAGCTCTCATAGAGAGTGCTAATAACTGGAGGACAGCAAAGAAATGTAATCCTTCCATATCACACCATCTTATCAAAACTATCCTTCCATCACTCCACCATCTAGTCTCAACTGTCAGTACCTATCCTTCCATCGTCTCCCACCATCACAACCGGTGAAGTTTCTTGGATGAGAAATGAAATGGTTTATTCTTCTTCCTAATGGAAAAACAGTCCAGTTGTCTTTTGAAAAAGCACAATTGAGGTTCAGTCTTGTTCTTTTTCTATTTCTTATGTATTAAATGCTCTCTGGTGTTGAGCTCAGGTCTCCATATAATTATATAGATTTTGGGCATGAAAATGCAGCCCAATAAACCAGCACCAGAAGATAGGATAGAGAAGATCTCCACAGCCACCATGTACTTCCCTTTGGTGCTCAGATAGGTAGGGATAAAGGTCACCCAAACACTGCAGAAAACCAACATGCTGAAAGTAATGAACTTGGCTTCGTTGAAACTGTCTGGTAACTTCCTGACTAGGAAAGCCACGGTGAAGCTGAGAAGAGCCAAGAGGCCCATGTACCCTAAGACACAGTAAAACATCGTGATGGAGCCTTCATGACATTCTATGATGATTTCTCCAAGGAGTATCTCCATGTCCAAATCTGGAAATGGGGGAATAGTACTCAGCCAGATGGTACAAATACCTACTTGAATGAAGGAGCAGAAGCAGATAATAGAATAGGCCACCTTTTGCCCCACCCATTTGTGGAATACACTTCCTGGCTTTGAGGCTAGAAATGCTACAATGACTGTGATGGTTTTGGCCAAAATAGAAGAAATAGCAACAGAGAAGATGATGCCTAATGTCATTTGTCGGAGGAGACAGGTTGTCTTATTGGGCTGTCCAATGAACAGAAGTGAGCAAAGGAAACAAAGGAGGAGAGAGATAAGGAGAATATAGGTGAGGCTACGATTGTTGGCTTTGACAATGGGAGTGTCCCTTTGCTTAATGAAGATTGCAAGTACAAGACCTGTAATAAGAGAAAAAAACAGAGCCAAGGCAGAAAAAGTAATGCCCAAATATTCTTCAAAAGTCAGAAAGTTCAGTGTCTTAGGAATACATTGTACATGAGCCTCATTTGGAAAATGATCCTTGGAGCAACTCTTGCAATTTTCCATGTCTGGAAATAGAAGAAGATAAAATTATTTGAAAAGAATCCTAATCATTCTTTGGACTAGAAGCTACTTTATCAGGAAACCATCACATGTGTTTTGGAATGTATCTGAAATAGTATGGAAAAGTGTTGGTCTCATAATCCATATAATGCCTTGCTCACCCAAGAGCTGTAGTAGCCCCTGCTGGCCAATGCTCTATAGCATATAACTTTGGAGCTTATGCTCCAAAGAGTCTGCTTGAAATGCCCATTAGTCTGCAACCCTTATTTGACGGCTTGCTTGTCTAAGACTCTAGTCACATTTGGTCCTTTCTTAATGACCCACTTGGTTTCTGGGGTACAACTAAAACTGAGGCTACTGAGATCAGAATGGGATAACTCACTGTGCCAATTCACCACAGCCAACTTATCACAGGACAATTCATCATGGCCAACTCGACACAGGACAACTCTCCATGGGACAATTCAACAATTCAGTTTAATTATTTAAAATAACAAAAAATATTTTAATTTGTCATTCACATTTCATTTTGTCCCTACTTTTGCATCATTTCTTTAATGATTCTACTCCTCCATTTCTTCAATATTAGTGTAAGTCTTCTTCCGCAGCAAGTTGTCCTGCAGCGAGTTGGCTATAATGAGTTGGCCATTGTGAGTTGGCTGTGACAAATTGTCCTAGATCCCCTGATATTACCATTCATAAGTGATGCAGTTATGTGACATTGTGCTTTATGACTGCATTACTTAGTCATATGAATCCCAGTCCCAATGATCATTGCAATGGTAGGACTACCTATACTGACATTCCTTCATTTCCTGTGCCATTTACATGGTCACATGGATTCTACCATAATGGTGCTATCTCAAATTCTTCATTCTCCTTTTCATGCTAATCTGGTTCTGGATCATGTGATTTTTGATGGATATCCATCTCTTGCTTCAGCATGCACAGAAACACCCACCTACTCATGGATACTCATATAAAAAAAGTTAGTGCACATATGTATTTAGATAAATAAATAAGGGATTGCTGTGTTGTTACAAGTAAAAATAAATACTAAAATGCCCTGTAAAATGTGCAGTTATGATAAAATAATAATATGATTGCAGTTTTATTTTTATCTTATTTTTCTTACCCTTCTGAGTTGAGATCATTCTTTCTGGACACAAAGCGCAATCATAGCAGCAAAATTTTTCTCCTTCCTTCCCTATCTTTCGGTATCCAGGTGGACAAAGGCCATTGCATAAGGAAAGAGGTGGCACCTATTTAAAAATAGGAAGGAACTATTATTAGGAAGACAGAATTTGCTTTGTGATAAATGAATTTCCAGTATGTAACATTTATAAGCATGTGGATGGACCAGGTATTGGGGGAGCAATTTAGGCATACAGGTAGTCATAATTTAGTCATTGGAATTGTGATTGATAACTTGATCATTAAGCAAAGCACTCACTAAGTGAAACGTCACATGAGTATGGCTGTGCTTATGATTTTATTTCAGTTTTCCTTTGCTTTACAGCATCAGAAGGATGTGAATCATAACAGCTGGCTGAGCCCAAGCAAGGGGGAAGGTTTCTGGAACTGGACTCAAGAGAAAGTCAAGTAAAAGAGCAAATCTTATAACCTTCCTCCCATCATTCCCTTGCCATTGTGAAGAAAATTAATGTTTGTATTTACAGTCACTAGAGAGAAAGGGATTGCAAGAGAGTAAGCAGACACACAATTGGTAATACACATCTATGTATTGATCACAAAAATGTGACTGAGAGGCATTGTGAAGGTCATAAATGCAGACTTTGCTTGCAAAGTTACTTTTCCATCATTGTTGTAACTGCAAATAGTCGCTGTCTGAGGCAATCACTTAAAGTCTATGAGTATAATACTTATGTCCATAAAAAGTTGGTTTTAGCTCAAGGTGTTAGTAATGACCTATAAAGCCTACATGGCATGGGTCCGCATTATCTACGGCAACACCTGCGGCCGGCGTCAACTTCCCTCCGTCCAGTGCGCTCCCACAGAGAGGGTCTCCTCAGGGTGCCTCCGATCAAAGAATGTCGATTGGTGGCCCCCAAGGGGAGGGCGTTCTCTGTGGGCGCGCCAGACCTTTGGAACCGCTTGCCGGTGGAGCTCCGGATGGCTCCTGATCTTCGCTCCTTCCGGCGCGATCTAAAAACTTATTTATTCGAGCAATCCGGCCTGGTTTGATGGGTTAAGGGATGGGATTTTAAATAATTTTAATTATTGTTTATTGTTTTATATTGGGCATTACATTTAATTGTTTTTTAACTTTTGTATTCTGTTTTTTAGATATTTATTGCCCTGTTCACCACCCTGAGTCCTTCGAGAGAAGGGCGGTATACAAATTAAATAAATAAATAAATAAATAAATAAATAAACTTCCTTTAACTTTCACAGACAGAATTCAGGAATGAGATATCACATCTTAGCCTTGGCTACCCCAAAGAATGGCCTATTCATTGATTGATTGATTGATTGAATGATTCATTCATTCATTCAGTTTGCACATTGCCACTACCCAATGACTCTGAGTATTTAGTCACATTTGCTTCCTGCAATATGATACAAATGCTAAGTAAGAAAACTGTTCATAATTAGCCTGCCTAATGATTCATCTTTTCCAAGACACTATGGTGTGACTTTAGAGAGACTTTACTCTTATTTAAAACTGTATCTATCACATGCTGATTTTTGACACATAGGAACTCTAAGCATGTGGCACAGATTATGCATGAAGTCTATCACTGAAGATCATGCTATTGACACCCACCTGAGTGAATTTTTGGTTCCACTGGATTTGGTCTTTCTTAATCATGAAGGTTTTCCATGGAGGATCCAGTTCCCCAACTTGGACTTTTACATAAGATTTATTTGGGAATGTGACCAAGTTCATAATGTCAAATCCAGCTACTAATTCACCCTGTTGATTGAATGCAATTTCATCTCCAGCACTGTTGTTGAATGAAATCCTCTGCAGGAATGAATGTAGCTAATAAGAGACAGAGTGAAATACAGTATAGAAAGAAATGAAAAGAGTATTATTAAAGCACTGCTATTTCCAATAATTTATCTGGATGGATTAAGATGCCCATTTTCTACCAATAAAAGAGAAAAGTTGAAGAAAAATAGTTGCTAATGGGTAGTATCTAGCTTTTTAGGCACTAGTTATGGAAATGAAAAGTGAAATCTAGATAATCTAGATAATGTAAAATAACTTCGAAAATAGTGATTGGAGGGTTTAAAAGATAGTACCAGCTTTAGCATCTGTGGAAACTAAACCTATTTCTAACAATATGAGAAATATATCATGTTGTATTGAGATGTAAAGGAATGCAATCCTTTGGTTATTGTTGAATAAGAAAAATATTCAGACTGGAATTCAAATATTTAAAAACAAATAGAGAAATATTCTAATTTTTCTCTCCAATGAATGTAATGAGAAAAGGGTAACAAAATATTGCTGCTCACAAATGCATCAGTTGTGATGCATTTCACATAATTTCTCTACTACAAAACTATCAGATCTCAATTGTTTAAGGAAAGTAATATCATCATATATAAGGAATACACTGAATCTCAAAAAATGAACAGAGAAAAGAACTTTACCCCAATGTAGGTAAGCAGAGTTCTTTCTTATTCCTCTAATCCCAAACTCATGTGATCATACTTCTAACTTCCTCTCTTCAGAATGGCAAATGAATGAGAAATTCAAATCATATGAAGAAATTTCCTGGTTTAGGATGGGGCCGGGTTCCTAACCAGGAAGATTATTTTATATGATTTTATTTTATATGATTTTATTTTATTTTTATATGATTTTATTTTATCCCAATAAGCTCTTTCAAACAATTCTGCCTAGCCTAAGACAAGTAAACCATGGGATAACATGTTTAGTGCTTTCAACACTGTCCAAGTAGCCCTTGAGTTATGACCATTTGTTCAATGATCATTCAGAGTTACAAAGGTGCTGAATAAGGGGGACCTACGATGGGTCCTTGGAGTTCTAACCATTTCAGCATCTCTCTGGTGATGTTATTGTGATGTGGCTGCTTAGTGTTCATAATGTTACAGTGAGCTATGGTCATATGCTCATGATTTCTGTCATTCCCTACCGGCTTCCAAACAAGCAGATCAATGGGGAAGCCAGCAGAAATTCATTAGTTACAACCAGGTGTGGTCCTCGCTTTGCAACATGCTTCATCCTTGTTTTAGTGATAGTAACTGGGACTGCCAGAATTGCTGTTACTGATGGTATCATGTTTTATGGCTGTATTCTTTGTGACAGTTTCTGGTTTCAATTGCCATAGTAGCCTGAGGATTACTTACAATCTTTGAATAAACTACAGTAATAAAATAAATGTTGTAACGAGATATTCAATATTGTACCATTGTATTGAACCAATGGATACAGATAAGCTTTCATAAAGAGCACATTTTACCTGCCAAGGGTGTACATTCTGGAATGAATCTTTGGTTCCTTCCCTCCTAACTCTGTACTTCAACCTAGATGTATGAGCAGCATGTAAGGCATGTCCCAGTGCATGGACCGCATTGTAAATGCTGTAGCTGTGGCCAGTCATACTCATTTCAAAATAAAATGCAGGGAGATCCTCCAGCCTCTCATTCCCAGTACATGCCTCACCAATGTTTCTCGCTTGGTTAGAATTAGGATCATAGCAATCAAAAGCTTGCTCCCAGAAATGTTTGATGAAGCCATTTCCCTTTGTATTAGTAAGCTTGATCTTCTGAAGAAATTTCTGGAAGCTCAGAATCTGTTTTGAGTGAATTGCAAAGGAAAGAGCCCCATGGAACATCTGGATATCAAGTCCTTTATGCACAACATGCAATGTGAAATCTATCTGGGCAGTTGTTATCCATACTTTTCCTGTAGAGATTTTTTCTTCATTTTCATAATCAGTTGGAAGAGTTGTGGCCACTGCAATAGAAGCCACCCATATAAAGGATGTAGTTTCACCATGTATAATTACTGCATTGGCTTTTTTCTCTGTAAATATGTGAATATGATTGAGTATTTGTCCCACTATTTGGAACTGGTCATCCAAATGCATGATTTGGTCAAGTCTCTCAGCAAACTCTAAACAGATTCTATTCTGCAAAAGCTTTTGCTCCAGAGTTCTTGAGAAATGTTCTCCAGCTTCATCATTTATGGTGATGAGTCCTACCCATTTCCACCTGAAATGAAGAAGGAGCTGGACTAAACCTTCATACTGAAGGGCTTCATTTGGGACCATGCGATAGAAGGAAGAGAAAGGTGAGTCTGCAGCGACTTTAGATTGAAATGACCCATAAGAAATCTAGGGGAAGAAAGGAACAAAACATGAGAATGAAAAAGAAACACAGTAGGAACCATTAGATTTATTTTATATACTTTAAAGAGGAATAGTTGTAGCTCAGGGTTGAAATGAGGTGTCCTTGGTGCTCTCTGAGTGTGGTTGTTTCCTTGCAGATATTTCATTACCAAAACTAGGCAATATCATCAGTACTAGTGCTTGCTAGCGTGATTGCTTGAGCAGCACTGATGATGTTACCTATTTGGGTAATGAAATGTCTGCAAGAAAAAAAAAAAACAAGTTCAGAGAACACCAAGGACCCTCATTTATATACTTTCTTTATAATGTATTTAATTCCAGTTTTATTTCTTCTTCCAAAAATATCCTAAACTTAGTTTATATGATTGAAATGTGTTTGAATAGTTTATATAATTTATATAATTGTCATATGTTTTAGGACTTCTGTTTGGTGGGTTTTACTCTAATGGTAATGTCTAGAATCAGTAAAATCCCATTTAAAACAGATACCATTCCTTGAAACAGCTGGTTGATGTAGTGGTTAACACATTAGATTAGAAATCAGGAGATTGTGAATTCTAGTTCAGCTTGAGACATAGAGTCAGTTGGGTGACTTCAGGCCACTCATTCTCTCTCTGCCCTAGGAAGAAGGCAATGGCAACCCATTTTTGAAATCTTGCCAAGAAAACTTGATTCTCAAGGCAGTCAGTCAAGTCAGTCAAGACTGACTTGAAGGCACACACACACACAAGAACAAACAACAAAAAACACACAACAAAAACCCTTTATTGCAACTTTTTGCATTCATCTTTACTAAGAAACTGTTTTCATTTTATTTGTCCCACTGACTTTTTTCTTCTAAATCTATGTAAATATTTGATCTAAGAGCATAAACAATGTATTTTTTTCCCCTCATATATATCATGAGTAAATTATCTTTTCTATTTAGTCATAACTCAGATGATTTATTATTGACAGTAGTATTCAGATTTAATCTTCTATAGATGATGTCCATTGGAACCAAGTTAATTATGACTTTTTACAAAAAATAAAAAAGTCTATATTACAACCACAGTTCCTGGTCATATTCATATCCTTATCCTGTAGGTAATGTTTGCATAAGTGTAATAATACTGGAATTCCACATTTTATTCTGGCTTTTGTATTTTTTATTCATGCATCTTTTTCTAAATCATTGGGATGATTATAAGAAGCAGAAAACAGAGGGAATAATCTATAATTCATACTTCAACTGATACTTTAGATCTTACCTGTGGAATCTTATAAAGGTGAAAAATGTCTGCCATGCATGAAGACGTATCAGAACTCAGTCCTCCAATGATGCCTATGACTTTTTTTTTAGCATGACTTACATAATTGGGGACAATTGTATGCAATTTGAAGAGCAGATTCAGACAACTTTGATAGGTCATCTTTGATTCAGAGTAGCTGTCATAGATGTGGAATCCAAGAGTAACATTTGGCAAGATCTGTTGACTTGCATTGATCTCATTAATGGCAAACGCTAAGGCCAAGACGTGTTGGTAGAACTTTGTCACCACACTGAAAATAAAGTGACCTGCCTTCACAAAATAATTCTACCATGTGTTATCTCACTGAATGCAATGGGAAAAGCCCATCCTAACTAACAAAGACAGATTTGAGGCATTTGTATTGGAATAAGGGATTTCCCTTTAAGATTACATTTCCTGGAATGTAATAGTGGTGAATATCTGTAGCTTGGGTGTAGGATGAAAGTCAAGGTTCATACTCTGAGCTTGTGAGTTGGTTTCCGAACATTTCATTACCAGGCTTAGTAACATCTTCAGTGGCTTTTAGAGGATACCACCTCTAAACAAGCTTGGCGAATGAACCTGCATCTCATTTCCTGGAATCCTTATAGACTTGTACATTTTAATGAAGTGGTAGAATTTTTATGAAAGGGACGCGGTGGCTCAGTGGGTTAAGACGCTGAGCTTGTTGATCTGAAGGTCGGCAGTTTGGCGGGTCGAATCCCGAGTGCCGCGTAGCAGAGTGAGCGCCTGTTACTCGTCCCAGCTTCTGCCCACCTAGCAGTTCGAAAGCACATAAAAATGCAAGTAGAAAAATAGGGACCGCTCCGGTGGGAAGGTAACAGCGTTCCGTGTGCCTTTGGCTTCTAGTCATGCCGGCCACATGACCACGGAGACGTCCTCGGACAAGCGCTGGCTCTTCGGCTTTGAAACGGAGATGAGCACCGGCCCCTAGAGTCGGAAACGACTAGCACGCATGTGCGGGGGAACCTTTACCTTTACCTTACTAGAATTTTTATTCTCCTTGGTGCTCTTTGAGATTGGCTGTTTTCTTGCAGATGTTGCATTACACAAACTAGGCAACATCAGCAGTGTTAATCCTGGACAAAGATATTACCATTATTTGGGTAATGAAACATCTGCAAGAAAACAACCAAGCTCAGAGAGCATCAAGGACCCCTCTTTCAAACCTGAGCTACAAATATTCTCCTTCAGTGGTATTTTATTTTCCATTTGTCATATGGAATCTAATTTTAGATGCCACTGGTAAAGAAAAAATTAATTAATTAGAAACAAATGGAGACCAAGAGAATGAAATTGATCAACTACCTAAGTTCTACTTAAGAAATCTGGACAAGCTGGAAAAGAGGAGATGACATCAATTTTTAAAGATATGAACTTGCCTAGTTAGAAGAAGGTACAAAAAAGAGATGGCCTCTGTGTTAAAATTTTCTCTTAAAAACTGAGATTCTCTTTTCAGCCTCTGCTAGCTCTAAATTCTGTAAATATCTCTGTCTGTCTGTCTGTCCATCCATCCGTCCATCCGTCCATCCGTCTATCTATCTATCTATCTATCTATCTATCTATCTATCTATCTATCTATCTATCTATCTATCTATCTATCTATCTATCTATCTATCTATCTATCT
>JAKJMR010000397.1:27215-38500 GCA_024449315.1 Daboia siamensis
TCTATCTATCTATCTATCTATCTATCTATCTATCTATCTATCTATCTCTAGATACAGATATGATAGAACTAAGGGGTCCTTGGTGCTCTCTGAGCTTAGAGAGTACTAAGGACCCTCACTTCAACTCTGAGATACAAACATTCACATTTAGTGGTATGATAGAACTACAAAATAACTAGAAATTTTAATTAAGAAAAACCATTAGATTAAAACCCAAACTAATATATGTTAGGGCAGGAAACAAATACTTACAGTGAAATTTGAAATGATTCCTGAGAAGGGTTCTGGGTGAAAGACAATTCAGGGAACAGATAATGAACATGTGACACTATTCCACCAATGAGGAGGTCACCTGCCTGGTACCATTCATGCTGAATATGAAGGCCATCATTTTTAGTGCATTTAATTGTTTGTGCTTTGATTGCTATGTGGGACAACAATATGACCACAATCTTCATCAACCATTGGGAAAAAATTCTACCAAATCTTGTCTTTTTCAAACTATAGGGAAGCACCATTTCTGGTATTCTCTTTATCCTAAAGAGCTTTAGCAAAGCATTTGGCCAAAATGTTTCTTAAAGTCTCACTACATAAAGGGACTGAAAGGATCGAAGTCCCTGAACTATTCTGCCCAAACTTAGCTGTTCTTTATCTCCATTGAAGACTTTATTGCTGAATGTTTTGTTCAGTGTAAGCTTAAAAGCCACTAGAGTTTTGATCTGGCAAAATAATTACAGTATTTATGAAAACTAAAGGGAAATTAAGATGTGATGCCTTCAGTAGCAGAACCATTTAAGTAAACATGCTGATTGATAAAACATTGAAAGAAACTTATTTTGCTTGCAGAATTATTGCAACCTTGCTGAAATTCCAGAATGAACCATAGTAAAATCTTGGATGGGTAGTGTTATGTATAACAGTTTATATGTTTGGCAGCACATATAAATAGCTGTCAGTCTATTGGTTGAGCTTAGTTCTGTTATTCTGCAAATAAACCTGTTGCATTAGATCAGTCTAGTTAATGTCTCCAAGAACCCACTATGCAACAGTGGCGATGAGGGTGGGATCTTGCTGAAGGAATGATGCCTATTAGAGTTGAAGTCACAGGGTGTTAGCCCAGACATCAGAGCCCTGGTGGGACCACATCCCCACCCTGCCATGTCCCCACTTTTCTGGAAGGAGAAGCATTATGTAGACAGGAGCCCAACACCCCCTTAAAGAAAAACTGAGACCAAGTCAAAATACAAGGGGACTGTTGTTCCATGGAGCTAGACACCGGGCCAGCTCAGTCCATCATTTCTTACAAGACTTTCAGTTGTATCTGCAGACAAAGCAAGAAGAGAGTGCAACTCAAACTGTCAAGCCTTGTTCTGACAGACTTTCAAAATTGCCACGTTGCAGTGAAAGGCAAAGCCTCCATAAGGGTCAGATTCAAAGAGTTTGATGGTCCCCTCAATGTTGTGGTCATTGAAGGACAGCGTACAAGTCTAATAGGATTGGATTGGTTCAAAGCCCTGGGCGTCCAAGTAACTGGCATAAATCACACTCAAACAGCTGACCTGGCAGCAGTATGCCAAGAGTATGCTGATGTGTTCAGTCCTAAGCTAGGACAATACAAAGGGGTGCCCATCTCCCTTAATCTTGATCTGGCTGTCACTCCAATTACGATAAAACCTCACAGAATGCCCTTTGCTTTAAAACCAAAGATTGATGTGGAGCTGGACAAATTAGTGCAACAGGGAGTGCTCCAACCCATGGACAGTAGCCTGTGGGAGGCTCCCATAGTGATCCCAGTGAAGTCCAATGGGGACGTCCATATCTGTGCAGACTATAAGTGCATAATCAACAAGGTTCTACAGCAACATGCTTACTCAGTTCCAGTGGTAAGCCACATCCTCGCATCACTTCAAGGAGGTCATCTGTTTGCCAAACTAGACCTTGCACAAGTCTACCAGCAGCTGCCAGTTGACGATGCCACAGCAGAGGCACAGACAATCGTCACTAACAGAGGGGCATTCAGAGTTCGTTGCCTGCAGTTTGGGGTAAGAGTTGCCCTGGGATTGTTCCAAAGCGTTATGGAACATACATTTAAAAATATACCAGGTGTCTGCCCCTATTTTGATGACATCCTGATCGCAGGTGAATCTGCGGCAGTCCTAACAGATCACCTCAGAGCAGTGCTTCAATGGTTCCTTGAAGTTGAAGTTAAAAAAAGAATGTGATGCATCACCATATGGCATCGGAGCAGTTCTAAGCCATAAAATGGCAGATGGTCATGAAGCCCCCATAGCATATTATTCTAGAACATTATCATCAGCAGAGAGAAACTGCTCAAGTAGACAAGGAAGCTCTCACTATTGTAGCAGGAACTAAGAAATTCCATGACTTCCTATACAGGTCACCCTTCCATTTTCACTGATCACAAGCCATTGCTTGGCCTCTTTACAGCTGACAAGCAGACTCCACAGATCCTGTCACCAAGGATGCTGTGATGGTCAATTTTTATGGCTGCCTATTCATACAGGCTAATCCATAAGCCAGGCAAGGAAATGGGCCATGCTGATGCACTCAGCCGACAGCCTCTGCCTCAAACGGATCCAGCCCCAGCCCCAGCCCCATCAGCTCGCATCATGGCAATCCAGGATCTTCCTGAGACACCCCTACACACAGGAGATGTGGCCACCGAAACTGCCACTGACAATTCACTCAGCCACATTCTGAACTGTGTGTTGAGGGGATGGCCCAAAAACAGGCCAGGTCCAGAGTTCCAGAGCTATGACTGCAGAAAGGATGAGCTGTTGGCCCACAAGGGTTGTATATTGTGAGGAAGCAAGGTGATTGTTCTGCCTACATTGCAAGCCAGAGTACTAGAATTTCTGCATGAGGGGCATCCAGGCATCATTAGAACGAAGGCACCTGCAAGAAGCTACTTGTGATGGCCAGGTCTGGTTAAGGACACTGATGGTCAAGTAAGGAGTTGTCAGGTCTGCCAAGAAACCCAGCCAGAAATGCCTCAAGCACAAGTGCACCATTGGGAGACCACAGAAACTCCATGGTCTCATGTGCACATCAACTTTGCAGGACCATTTCAGGGACAGGTATTCCTCATTGTAGTGGACAGCTATTCAAAATGCCTGTCCAATCTATGACTACTGCCAGGACCATCCAGGAACTGCACACAGCCTGCCAGATGTCATTGTGTCAGAAAACGGGGCACAATTCATGGCAGCAGAGTTCCAGTCCTTCCTTAAAGCTAATATGATTAGACACACCACTTCAGCTCCATTCCATCCAGCTTCCAATGGCCAAGCTGAACAGATGGTGACATCCACAAAAGAGGCTTTAAAAAGACTAATGACAGGAGACTGGAATCATCGCCTTGCAGACTTTCTTTTGTGCCAGCACACAACGGCAAATACCACTACAGGTTGCAGCCCAGCTGAGCTTAGATGGGGTTGTTGATTCACAACAAAGTTGGACCGTCTCCATCCTGACAGATCAGCTGTAGAAACATCATAACCCAAGCCTCTGAGGAATTTACAGCTGGGTGAGCCTGTTTGGGCAATTTACAGCTGGGTAGGGGACACCTTGGGTGGTTGCTATTGTGACAAAAGTGTCAGGGCCACTTTCCTACGAGGTGGCCCTGTTTGACAGTGTGTGGTCCAATGCCACATTGACCAATTGAGATGGCAGGCAAGCCAGAGTCCTAGAACAGAAGGCTAGAGGACTATAGACATCTATAGGGAAGCTGCCATTCCTGAATCGCCCAGACCCACAGAAACTGTACAAGTAGAACCAGAGTCACCACAGACCAGTGTACCGTGTTTGCCGGCTAGTGAGGTGAGTGAACACAGCATACAGGTCTACCCGGTGTGGACAGACATAGCGGCACAGGTCTACCGGGTACGGCTAACTGGCAAGATGATTGGGAGCCCCAAACAGCTTTGCGGTGCTCTGAAAGAACTCATCATCCACCAGCATATTTCAATGACTATGTGCATAAAATGCACTGGGGGTGACTTTGTCCAGGGGGAAGGGGTGTTATGTACTAACAGTTAATGTATTTGATTTAAATGTGTCTCCAACTGTTTTGGAGGGAAACTGAAGTTTTTATTTGAGGGGGAAACCAGCTTTCAATTTGATTGGTCACCGCCTAGTGGCAGCACGTATAAATAGCTGTCAGTCTGTCGGTTGAGTTCAGTTCTGTTATTCTGCAAATAAACCTGTTGCATTAGATCGGTGTAGTTAATGTCTCCAAGAACCCACTATGCAACAGGTAGAATGACAGAGAAGGAAATATTTGGAATTAAATTGATCTTTGTATTTATGAGACTGTGGCTTATGATGATAGAAGTAGCTCTTGTTTAGCAACTACCTCATTTAGTGACTCTTTAAGTTATAACAGGGATGAAAAAGTAATTTTTTAATTTTTTTAAAAATTTCATTTATATCCCGCCCTTCTCCGAAGACTCAGGGCGGCTTACAAGCTTAGCAGTAGCCTTCATTCTATGTATATGCCTGCTTATTAGGGCTTTCACACACACACCCAAGTGGCATTATTACAAAGTCAGCTTAATTGCCCCCAACAATCTGGGTCCTCATTTTACCTACCTCGGAAGGATGGAAGGCTGAGTTAACCTTGAGCCTGGTGGGATGCGAACCTGCACTAATTGCAGGCAGCTGGTGTTACTTAAGGAGGCACTAGCCCACTGCTCCACCAAGGCTCAATTATGGTAGTTAGTTGTTGTAGTGAAAGCTCAATAGATTATATAGATATAGATATTATGTAGATAACACAGATTATTTCTCTTTTTCACTACTACTTGATCATATGTATACTCACTGCTTTGGTGACCCTTTACAGATTTTCAGAGGTAGTATTAAGGGGAACAGCTACTTCTTCTTCTTCTTTTTTAGATTGGTACATGAGATGTGATTGTCTCCTGATCTAATTTTCCATTCTTAGAGAAAGTTCCCATACTCATCAACTGTGCTAGAATGTATTATGTTAATAAAACTTATTTATTCGAGCAATCTGGCCTGGTTTGATGGGTTAAGGGATGGGATTTTAAATAATTTTAATTACTGTTTATTGTTTACATTGGGCATTATATTTAATTGTTTTTTAACTTTTGTATTCCATCTTTTAGATATTTATTGCCCTGTTCACCGCCCTGAGTCCTTCGGGAGAAGGGCGGTATACAAATTTTTGAAAATAAAAATAAATAAATTATGAATTACAAAAAATGCTAGATGACTGGATCTCACACAACACTCCATTTAGGCTATCCACTGTGATGGTCACTGACTTCAAAATCAAAGATATGACCAGAGTCCTGCTGCTATTTACATGCATATAATGCAGGCAACACACATAACAAAACAATACACATTTCATTACCTGGTGACACCACTATTTGGAAGCTAATGATGGATGCTCTTACTATATAAAATATATTTGGGGACAAAACATGTAACCAAGAATACTTCAATATAATCTGGTTTGGATGAATCCACTTCTTAGCTCCATAGATTACTATGCACTGTCTCCTTCATCCCAGGTGAATAAAAGACACTTCCAATATGTCATAGACTTTTTGGATTTCCAGTCAGCCACCAGGTTACTCATACTGGTCTACAGAAAGTCAATTGTTTCATGAAAACATTAAAATAATTTAAGAGGAGAAAATAGTTTCTTGAAAAGTCCCTTGTAAGAAATGTATTTGGCAGAATAGAAATTGAGGACCCTCAGGTTCTAGTTCTAAACAAAATACCAAGAATAGAGTTCTGAAAGCATTGTGCTCCCAGTTTGCAATATCTCCATGCTCATTAAAAAAAGGACATTTTGGTTGGTGCTCCTCAAAGATCATAAAACTGTCCAAGCAGAACCAAGGTAGTCATTCTCCTGCCAAATGAAATAATTAAATTAAATTAAATTAAATTCCATTGAAGACATTTTTTTGGTGTGTTTATTTTTCCTCTATTTCATCATCCAGAAATTAAGTTCATGACTTCAAAGCAATACAGGTGGCAGAATAATTGTTATTATAAGAAAGTTGAATGATTTATAGTTATTGGTATATAAAGTATAATGCATTATATGACAGTTGTCAGGGAGATGATTCAAATGTGCTCTCTCAAATAGTTGGCATATTCATTTTACCACCTGCATCATTTAAAAAATATTTGGAACTGTCCACTTTCCCATCAGTTATTAAAGCATAAAGTTGCATAATAATCATATTAACATGTTGTGAAGGAAATGTACCCCAATATAGCTCCTGGCTATCTAATTTTCCCTTTCCAAAAACCATAGAATGTCATTCCTTTGTTGTAATCAAATTTCTTAAAATGATCCATTTGGCAATCTTGTTAATTTATTACTGCCCAACTTTTTCTTTGCATAATTGTAGATTTTTTTGTGTTTTCTATGTTTCTTTTTTTGTATGCATTTGGAATTATATTAATATTGTAAAAAGACAAATAAAATGAGGACCCAGATTGTTGGGGGCAATAAGCTGACTTTGTAATAATGCCACTTGGGGTGTGTGTGAAAGCCCTAACAAGCAGGCATATACATAGAATGAAGGCTACTGCTAAGCTTGTAAGCCGCCCTGAGTCTTCGGAGAAGGGCGGGATATAAATGTAATAATAATAAAAAAAAAAGTACAAAAAAGGGAAAAAAGAAGAAAAGAAAAGAAAAGGTTTTGTTCATTTCTGATGGCCTTACTATACCATGGTGACAGCAGCCTGGATATGTCATCAAGGTAAGGTCTTCTAGACTATTTCTCAAAATCACCCATTGTTTCTGAAGGCATGTCCCCATAATGCAGAAATATGCACAAAAATATATTTATTTATCTATATATCCAAGAAAGAGATAATTAAGAAACAATTTTCTATCATACTCTAAGTCATAATTAATTTACAATACTCACACCGACATTACTTATTCAAGAGAAGAGAAATACCAGAGGTTAATGAGTCACATAATCACATATAACTAACTTGTCTTCCTGGATGTTAAGGGTGTGGAACTGCACTATGACATCTAGGTTATAGTCTACAGTACCTTGGCTAAGCCCACAAATTTCTCTAAAATTTATACCTTTCTTTGAATAAGCTGTTCTCGATTATTCAGTTCAGGTCTTACCACAATAATATAGCATTTAGGGAAAAAGATGCAACTGAATAACCCAGCGCTGGAGGCCAAGATGGAGAAGATCTCCACAGCCACCATGTATTTTCCTTTGGTGCACAAATAGGTTGGGATGAATGACAACCAAACACTGCAAAACACCAGCATGCTGAATGTGATGAACTTTGCTTCATTAAAACTGTCTGGCAACTTCCTGGCTAGAAAGGCCACAGTGAAACAGATAATAGCCAGAAAACCCATGTAGCTCAAAATGCAATAAAACATAGTAACTGAGCCTTCATTACATAAAATGATAACTTCTTCAGTCATTGAGCGCATATCAACATCAGGGAATGGGGGGTAAAATGCCAGCCATAAAACACAGATTCCTGCTTGAAATATAGAGCAGGTGAACACAATGAATAGGCCAGTCTTTTTCCCACCCATTTCCTCATCCTGGATCCTGGTTTGGTAGCCATGAAAGCTAAGACCACAGAAATCGTTTTGGCCAGAATGCTAGAAAGGGAGACAGAAAAGATGAAACCAAAAGTGGTCTGACGAAGAAAGCAAGTTGCTTGGTTAGGCCTTCCAATAAACAGCAAAGGACAGAGGAAACACAAAAGGAGGGAGATGAGAAGAAGATAAGTGAGACTTTGATTGTTGGCTTTCACAATGGCTGTATCATGGTGCTTCAAGAAGATGCCTAGCACCAGAACTGTGATAAGAGAAAGTAAAAGTGCTGAGAAAATTGCAATGATAGCCAAAGGATCTTCAAAACCAAGAAAGTTTGGAATTTTAGGAAGGCATTGATCCTGGAATTTGTTTGGATAGTGATCCTCTGGGCAACTGAAACATTTTGCTGTATCTGAAATCAACAAACATATAATTACTCAGAAAGAATCACAATTTGAATCCTATGGTGTGCCATGTTCACAGAGACCCAGATGTATATTTATGCAATTAATATGGTGCAGGAAAATATTCTTATATTAAATGGCTCTGAATGTTGCCCTATTATTTGTAGGTAAAGCTTTTATTTATTTACTGATTGGAGTATGTGTGTAAGATTGCAATTTATGATATATAAATATAAACCAACTCATCTCCAATTCAACTTTACAACAAAAAATCCAGGAAAATACAACAGAGAAGGAACAGATAAAATGGATAACTGAATACAAATCTGAGGATAGAGACTTAAAGACAGAAGCCTACAAATCAAAGAAATATGATTTAATCCAAGTGGAAAAAAAACTTACAATAAATACTGGATTTGGAAAAGACAACCTATATTTCAACACCACAAAATAAACTTGAGGATAAGAAAAAAAGACTGGATAAAATGGACTGCAGAGATGCCAGGGAAAACACTAGAACTGAAGGGACAAAAAAATGTCAAGAGAAGCAGAGAAAAAGAAGGAAAAAGATTTTCAACAAAAATGAGTGGGCAAATGCCTCTAACAAAGATACTGTACTTGACTTACTTTTTATATTTACAGTAACACCTACAAGAATATGGAAAGATTTGTTGACTCAGCAAAACATATTGATTAAGAAAGAAATTGGGTAAAAGAAAAAGGCTAAAGTGAAAATTAAGGAAATAGATGAGGGGGCTTATCAGACAGAATATTCAAAAAAGAAACGCCTATTTGAGAATGGTTAAAGAAACAGAAAAATTTTGGATGTGAATTTGACTTTAAGAGGGAAGAGCTCCTCAAGTAACATAGTACTTTCTTTTTCTTTCTCCTTTTTATTTCATTTTTGGATATGAGTAATATAAAAGAGTTGGAATGGCTTATCTAAAGGAAATGTTTTAGATATCTAAAGGTGATTGACTTTAAGAAAATTATAAATGGATTACGGTAAAAATGTTTTGATTAAGAGTTAAAAGACTAGAGGATTAGATTTATTAAATGGAATATCTCAAGGTGAAATACATTTACAATTATGGTAAAAAAGAATGAATTTTTTTGGAAATAAATATGCATTAGCTTACAGGAAAAAGGGATTTTAAGTAGCATAAAGTAGATAAAACTATCTTTTTATTTTATTCTTTTTCTTTTTCTTATTATTTTTCTTTTTAGTCTCATTTATTCCTTAAGAAAGGTGAAAGTATTGGGTTGGTTTACATGAGAAAAATAGATTTAAATATATTAAATGTAATTAACTCTGAGAAAATCTTAATCAGTAAAAATATTTAGAACATTGTGGGAAAAACAAATGTAAACAAGAACTGTAAACAGGATATATGATGAGACAACCAGTATGAATAGATAGAAAAGGAATATTATATTGATGTGATTATTAGTTGTAGAAATATTAGAAAAAATTATATTTAATTATCATTTATTAAAACAATAAAATTGTATTAACTTAAGGTTGGTAAAAGAGAACACTATGGAGAAAACAGGAAATCAAGTAAAGTTATCATGTGGATTATAGATTATAGAATTTAATTGTTAGAGAATGTTTGTTAAATGTAAACCCAGACAATGCACTGTTTACTGAATATTAAGGTGATTATGTTAAAAAATTAATAAAACATACTTAAAAAAGAGTGCAATTTGCCTTTTATCCCTTTTCTTTTCAACAGGTTGCAAGTCCTTCTTTCTATCTCATGCTTTAGGAACAAATCCTTTAAATTAGCCAGGAAGTTTCTTCAGATATTTCTCTAGTAAAAGGTAAAGGTAAAGGTTCCCCCGCACATGCGTGCTAGTCGTTTCTGACTCTAGGGGCCGGTGCTCATCTCCGTTTCAAAGCCGAAGAGCCAGCGCTTGTCCGAGGACTTCTCCGTGGTCATGTGGCTGGCATGACTAGATGCCAAAGGCGCACGGAACGCTGTTACCTTCCCACCGTAGTGGTCCCTATTTTTCTACTTGCATTTTTACGTGCTTTCGAACTGCTAGGTGGGCAGAAGCTGGGACGAGTAACAGGCGCTCACTCTGCTACGCGGCACTCGGGATTCGACCCGCCAAACTGCCGACCTTCTGATCGACAAGTTCAGCGTCTTAACCCACTGAGCCACCACGTCCCATTTCTCTAGTAGCTTTTGGCAATTACTACTTTTTAAATGATCACGTAACATGCCTTGAAATGGACAAATAGTTCCTTTACTTGGCGCCCACAAAGGCAATTTTCAATTAATCATACAATCAACCACATTCTTCCAGAACAAATCTACAACCTTACAGGATGAATCTTCAATTCTGTCTCCTGTTAGCTATAAAATTGTATTAATTACTCCCTTTCCTTATTTATTCATTCTTGATCCTAAGCTGTTAAATTCAGTGCCTGGATTTTACTCAATTATCTTCCAAAGTTGAAGATTAGCTGTTACTAAAAGTTATTATGAAGTATTATTTGTGATATTCATTTATCCTGAAAAGAATGATTCCAGCAGTCAAGTGCCTGTGGAGAAATGTTGGAAGATCAATAAATGTGTTCTCTAAATAAATAAATATTTATATAGGGAAAGTTACATTCTACATCATTTAACTTTTTAAAAGTACTTAATGTTCATTCTGAAGTTGGAGAATGTCTTCTTGCATTTTTTTTTCTAAAACACCACTTATAGCTTTGCATAATGTGTCCTACCCTCCTGGTTTGAGAACATTCCATCTGGACATGGAGCACAATCATAGCAGCAAAATTTCTCCCCCTCCTTCTTTTTCTTACTGTAGCCAGGGTGGCACTTTTCATTACACAGGGAAAGAGGTGGTACCTATCCAAAAATATAGAAATTGCTCTTGTATTAAGGAAATCTTTGAAGGATCCATCTCACGTTTGATATTTCACTAGATATATTTGAGGAACTATCTATTATGTGTTTCCAGAACAGGAAATTGTATCTCTTCAATGAAGATTTTTATACTTGGAGTGATGGATGTTTCAACTAAAATAGCACAAAATAAAATAACCCAGTGATTTAATAATTTTTCCAGATTTGTAAAGCACACTTGGATAACTAATTGTTTTTCCAATTATTGTTACACAGTGAGTTTACACAATATGATAAATTCGGAGACAAATTCCTTGTGTGTCCAACGACACTTGGCTAATACAGCTATTTCATCCCACTCCATTCCATTCCACTCCGTTCCATTCTATTCTATTCTATTCTATTCTATTCTATTCTATTCTATTCTAT
>JAKJMR010000397.1:38510-64496 GCA_024449315.1 Daboia siamensis
ATTCTATTCTATTCTATTCTATTCTATTCTATTCTATTCTATTCTATTCATTAAATCAAAATAAAATTGGGCCTGAGGCTTCTCTATAACATGATATTATAAGATCATGTTTCATGAAATAGGCTATTGCATTAAGTCATTACATTGGTTCATGTGTTTGGGTACAACATGCTGTACAAATGCAGGAATTATGTTTGTTAACCTGGGCTTGGAATTGACGGTCTTCTGTGTACTCAGCCAATGTATGTTTCCAGTTCAACTGGTTCTATAGTTTCTTTACAGGAAGAGCTTCCTATGGGGTAAAAAATGGTCTTCTCTGGGCCAGCAATCAGTGTTCAGATCTACTAGCATCATTACAATGAATATTGTTCTTTCAAAAGCAGTACAGATAATTTCCCACCTTAGTGAAATCTCTCTCCCATTCAATTTTGTCCTTATCAATAGTAAGCCCTTTGTGAGGATCCAACCTTCCAATGTGGACCTTGATATAGGAATTATTAGAAAAAGTGACCAAGTTTGTAATATCAAATCCACCTGCCAATTCTCCATGTTTATTAAACATGATTTCATCTCCAGCAGTATTGTTGAATGAAATCCTCCTAAGGAATGAATCAAGCTGTAGAAGAAGGAAAAATAATGTAATGGGTTATAAAGGTTACAATGTCTTTTCTCTTTTTTCCACCAAATGCCTCCTGTTTGATAGGCAAATCACACAATAAGTCAATGATTAAAATAGTAAGTGTTTACTTTGATTCTATTCTTTTTTTTTAATCACTAAACTGAATCTCACTTATTTTGGCCATGTCCTGAGGGGGAATTCACTGGAGAAAGCAATTATGTTTGGAAGAGTTAGTGGTAAAAGGAAACCATGGTGACAAAGAACATGATGGCTGGATTCCATTAAAGCTGACAATAGCCAGAACAACAAAATAGTGCAAGATCAGAAAATGTGGGGAGACCTGGCCCATAGAATCTCCAAGAGTCGGACATGACTGAATGATAACATTACCAATGTCATCATTCTTTTCTTTAAATGTTTAAGTAACAAATCCTGGAAGAGCTTTAGGACTTACTCTAATTAGCAAAATTCAGATGAGAAGGTACGTGCATGACATATTTCCTTCATTTAAATAATATCCACACCCTCCCTTTATTTAAATATACATACACACTTATATGTGATCATAAATATCTACAAATAAGAATCTGAAAGAAAGGAGATGAATCTTTTCTAAATGTTGCACTGAGAAACAGATTTATTCACACATGGACTAGCATGATATAAACATTCTAGAAATATCCCAATTCCAGGCATTCCAGAAAGAGACTGAAATTTGTCAAATGGACAAATTATCTGGGGAAAATATGGTAGACTTCCCTAGAAATGAAGAACAACTTTGGGAGATCAGAAACATATCACTGACACATACCTATGAGTTATTGGTATGACTTAAGCAATGGAATGGAATTTGTCCATTTTTTCATGGACTAAACTGCCAGCTGGTATCAACAGACTTCCTCTTACTTTTTGTTTAATAAAAGTACTTTGAGCAGCAGGTACATGAGCTTCATACACATGTGTCTCTGTGTCTTTGATTAGCTTCCATTGGGTCTTTGTTAGGCCCTATGTTTACAAGTTTTCATGGAATAATGTATAATTCACTTAAAAACAAATTAGCAAAAGTCTGTAAAACAGACTTCCTGAAATTCTTTTTATCCCTTTAATAGTAGCCCGACTTTTGGTTATGTGAGCTAAAAGAAGGATTTTGTGGAGCATAAAATAGAACTGTTGACAACATTCTGAGTCAATAGGTTTTTTTCCTGATTTTTTTTTTTGGGGGGGGGGCTAGATTGGGCCAATTTTCAAAAATCTTTTTTTATTTTGCTGTTTTATCCCCTCCACGTGAAATTTCATTAAGTTCAGTTGAGTTTTCAGAGAGTGATTCTACTGCTGGGCAAGTTAGATAGAATCTTTATTCTTCACTACAACATTTTGTTCCCAGCATACTGGATTGAAAAAAATAATGAAAAGAATTCCCCATCTTCCTCTATGAAGGTGTGGGTGGATAGTGACTTATGGAGTTATAGTTCACAACAGAATTATTAACCATTTCTTTGCCCTAATTAAAATCTTCCCAATAAAAACTCAGTTCTTTAGATTATGCAGTAAAACCATTTGATGTGTTAAAAGAAGAGATATACCTGTATTCTTAATATAAAATGCTTTTTGGTTTCTAATAATAATCAATGACATCCTGATCAGTGCTTGATTTGTTTAACCTTGGATGACAGTCACCATGTCATATTGGAATTCAGTATAATGCAAACACAAGCAAAGAACATAATCATACCAGAGTTTTAGTTTTTAAAAGAGCTGACTTTAACAAACTCAGAGAGAGCTTGGGAAAGATGAATATCCTAAACGGGAAGACAAGTCAAGAAGCTTGGGAAACTCTGAAAAATATGATCATAAAAGCCCAGTCCAGCACAATACTACTGGAAAAAAAAGATCCAAGAAGAAATGAGCATGGTTGCACAAAAATCTCTCTGATAAATTGAAAGACAAAAAGAACAGTTACGAAAGAAAAAGGGTCACATAACTAAGACTATCAACAGATAGCCCAAATCTACAAAGATGAAGTCAGGAAAGCAAAGGCTCAAGATGAAAAAAAGACTTGCAACAAAAGTCAAAGATAATAAAAAAAGTTTCTCTCAACATATAAATAACAAGAAAAAAGTCAAGGAAATAGTAGGTCCACTTAAGAGAGAGGATGGCAAGGAAGTAGCAGGCAATAGAGAGAAAACAAAGCTGCTTAAGTCATTTTTTTCCTCAGTCTTCACATAAAAAGAAACTCTAGCCCAACCTACCAAAAACCTAACTGAAAAAGAAAGACTAGAAATAAAAATTAAAATAAGCAAGGAAATGGTTAAAGAATACCTATCTGATCTTGATAAATATAAATAACTGGGACCTGATGGATTGCATCCTAAAGTTCTGAATGGACTGGCAGACGCCATATCAGAACCATTGTACCATATCTTTCGAAAAACCCTGGAGCATCGGGAAACTACCAGAGGTCTGGAAAAAAACTGAGGTGGTTCCCATCTTCAAAAAAGGAAAAACAAACAAACAAACCCAAGAAACTACAGACCAATCAGCCTAACATCAATAATCAAAAAGCAGATCTGCAAACATCTAGAAATAAATAAAGTTATAATTAGAAATCAGTATGGGTTTGTTAAAAACAGATCATGCTAAACCAATCTTATTTAAGTAACTTAATTAGTAGACCAGTGAAATGCTGTGGACATGATATACTTAGATTTCAACAAGGCATTCGACAAAATAGACCACAACTTAAGGTAAAGATAAAGATTCCCCCGCACATGCGTGCTAGTCGTTTCCGACTCTAGGGGCCGGTGCTCATCTCCGTTTCAAAGCTGAAGAGCCAGCGCTTGTCTGAGGACGTCTCCGTGGTCATGTGGCTGGCATGACTAGACACCAAAGACACACAGAAGACTGTTACCTTCCCACCGTAGTGGTCCCTATTTTTCTACTTGCATTTTTACGTGCTTTCGAACTGCTAGGTTGACAGAAGCTGGGACGAGTAACAGGCGCTCACTCTGCTACACGGCACTCGGGATTCGACCTGCCAAACTGCCGACCTTCTGATCGACAAGCTCAGCGTCCTAACCCATTGAGCCACCACGTCCCACCAGACCACAACTTACTTCTTGGTAATCTAGAAAAAGGTGGAATAGACAGCATCCCCTCCAGATGGATTTGTAACTAGCTGACAAACCATACACAATGAGTCATCCTTAATGGTACTACATCTACATGGAGGGAAGTAAGCAGTGGGGTGCCACAAGGTTCTGTCTTAGGCCCAGTACTTGTCAATATCTTCATAAATAAACCTCAGGGTGCCTCCGATCAAAGAATGTCGATTGGCGGCCCCGAGGGGGAGAGTGTTCTCTGTGGGTGCACCAGACCTATGGAACTGCTTGCCGGTTGAGCTCCGGACAGCCCCCGACCTTTGCTCCTTCCGGCGTGATCTAAAAACATATTTATTTGAGCAGTTTGATCTGGTCTGATGGGTTAGGGGTTTTAATATATTTAATTATTGTTTTAATAATGGGCATCTATTTAATCATTTTTAACTTTTGTATTCTGTTTTGTATTTATTGCCCTGTACACCGCCCTGAGTCCTTCGGGAGAAATGCAGTATAAAAATCCAATAAACAAACAAACAAACAAACAAAAAAACAAACAAACAAACAAACAAACAAACAAACAAATAAATAAATGACTGAAATGAGGGAATATAGGGGGAACTCATCAGATTTGCAGATGACGCTAATCTGGCTGGAATAGCCAACATCCCAGAAGACAAGCTCAGGATCCAAAAAGATCTTGACAGATTTGAATAATGGGCCCCATCCAACAAAATAAAATTCAGTGTAGAGAAAAGTAAAGTCTTAGGCAAGAAAAACCAAAAGTACACATACAGATTAGGTGAAACCTGGCTTAATAGCAGTAATTATGAAAGGGATTTTGGAGTCCTAGTGGACAATCAATTAAATATGAGTCAGTAGTGTGTGGTGGCAGCCAAAAAAGCCAATGCAATCCTAAATTGCATCAAGAGAGGAATTGAATCAAAATCATGTAAGGTACTAATACCACTCTATAAAGCCTTAGTAAGACCACACCTAGAATATTGCATCCAGTTTTGGTCACCACACTATAAAAAGATGTTGAGACTCTAGAAAGAGCATAGAGAAGAGGAACAAAGATGATTAGGGGCCTGGAGGCTAAAACATATGAAGAACAGTTGCAAGAATTGGGCATGGTTAGTCTAGTGAAGAGAAGGATGAGGGGTGACATGATAGCAGTGTTCAAGATTTGAGGAGCTGTCATAGAGAGGAGGGGATCAACCTATTTTTAAAAGTGCTGAAGGCCAGACAAGGAACAATGGATGGAAACTGATCAAGGAGAGATTCAACCTAGAAATAAGGAGAATTTTTCTGACAGTGGGAATAATTAACCAATGGAAGAACTTGCCCTCAGAAGTTGTGGGTGCTTCATCCCTGGAAGCTTTCAAGAAGAGACTGGACAGCCACTTGTCAGAAATCGTATAGAGTCTCCTGCTTGAGTAGGGGGTTGGACTAGATCAGACATGTGAAACTTGTGACGTCACGTGATGTCATGCAATGTATCGGGACAGTTTTGCCATTGCCGACAGTGGGGTGGGCGCAGCTTCCAGATGATGCGTACGGCCTGTGGGCTGGCAGTTTGACACCCCCGGACTAGATGATCAACATGATCCCTTCCAACTCTGTTATTATGTAAAAAAGACTTGCTCAAGTTGAGGTCAACACACATTGAAAAGGACTAGGGGTGACATGATAGCAGTATTCCAATATCTAAGGTACTGCCAGAAAGAAGAGGGGATCAACCTATGTACTCTCCAAAGCTGGACAAGAAGCAATAGGTGGAAACTAATCCTAGAAATAAAGAGAAATTTTGTGACAGTTAGAACAATTAATCACTGGCATGACTTGCTTTCACAAGTTGTGGGTGCTCCAGTACTGAATATTTTAAAGAAGAGATTGGACAACCATTTGTCTGAAATGTTACAGGGTTTCCTGCTTGAGCAGGGGGTTGGACTAGATTTCCAAAGTCCCTTCCAACTCTGTTATTTACAAGTCCATGCAGGCTTCTGGAAACACTATGGAGGTCTTTTGTGTTTTAGAATCTACCATATAATTTTTGGATCTTCTGGTGATCTCCCAATTAAAGCACCAAGTGGATATGACCCTACATAACATCCAAGAACAGAAAAGGTCAGCTGGATCTTGTCAATAATTTTAAATACTTCCTTTGGTCATTCAAATAATATTACCGGCCAAGGTTTCATATTGTGAGGTAACAGTCTGCCTCCATGATCTGCTGGTCGGCTATTGATTTTGGTTGAGTCCATTGCATGTAAGGTATAAGCCAATGCATAGACAGCATTATAGATACTATAAGCATGACCTAGCATGCTCATTTCAAAGAATGGTGCAGGAAGATCCTTTAAAGTTTCCTTTCCAGTACATGGTTCAAAGGCGAGATTTAAGAGATTCATTTTGAAAAGGAAACAGTTGAATGCTTGTTGCCAGAATTCATGGATAAAACCATCTTTTTCTTCCCAAAAAGGATTTACAGTCTCAAGAAATTGTTGAAAACCTTTAATTTGCTTTGAGTGAATATTGAAAGAAAGAGCTCCATGGAAGATTTGGGGTTTAGCATCAACAAACTTTTGAAAGTGAAATAAGGTGAAATCAATTTGGGCTGTAGTAACCCATACCCTTTTTGGACTGTATTTCCCTTTTTCCCATGGAAATTTGTAATGCATGCTCTGACTTGTTTGTATAGCAATTGTCAACCAAGTAATGGATGCAGTTTCTCCATGAACAATGACAACTTTAGCTGTACTGAACATAAAATTCTTTAAAATGTCAATTCTGTTAAAGATCATTGTATCTATTTCATAAAAAAAATAGATATGTTTTGTCAACCTTTCTGAGAATGCTGGACAGATTCCTTTTTGTAAAAGTATTTGTTCAACAGTTCGTAAGAAATAGGTTCCACTCTCATCATCTGTAGCCATGAGTCCAATCCACCACCATTGGAAATACAGAAGCAATTGGACAAGTCCTTGATACTGAAGTAATTCACTGGGAGCCATGCGGAGAAAAGGAGCAGGATGGAACTGATCATTGGATGCTGGTTCAAATGAGCCATATGAAATCTTCTCAAAAGAAAAAAAAAGTGAAAATTTCAGAGTTCAATCAGGGATTCTACTTTGTTATTTATCACAAATCATTGCTTCATTGATTGATTTAAGCACTTCTTTTCTTATTCAGAAATGCCAGTACAAATATGTTGAAGACTCTCAGTCATCCATACAAAGGTGTCTGAAGGTTGAATCATGGCAACTAGACTCAACTAGCTTGAGTCATTTTGCTGCTCATCCAGTAGTTTGCTCTTGTTTTCTTCCTAGAGTGACTGGCCCAAAGTCATCCAGCTGGTTTCATTTCAAAACAGGATTAGAAATCCTATCACTAGGTTTCCAGCCTGGTCTTTAACTGCTACAACAAACTGGCTCCTAATATTTCAATTAGTCATACCTAAGTTAAATCATGGTATGACACCATCTGAAACTAGTGTGTGCATTTATTTTTTTATTTTATTTTAATTCCATTTATATCCCGCCCTTCTCTGAAGACTCAGGGCGGCTTACAAGCTTAGCAGTAGCCTTCATTCTATGTATATGCCTGCTTATTAGGGCTTTCGCCCCCCCCCCAAGCGGCATTATTACAAAGTCAGCTTATTGCCCCCAACAATCTGGGTCCTCGTTTTACCTACCTCGGAAGGATGGAAGGCTGAGTCAACCTTGAGTCTGGTGGGACTCGAACCTGCACTAATTGCAGGCAGCTGGTGTTACTTAAGGAGGCATTAGCCCACTGCTCCACCAAGGCTTTATTTATGAATATGATAATGTAAATACTGAAATAAGTTCAGCTCTTTTTGTTTACACCTTATCACATCACTCTAAACTAAAGGACCATTATACTGCTATATTTTTAATGAAGGGGACAAATTAATAAAAATGGAGATATCCTCATTTATTACCTGTGGAATCTTATAAAGATACAAGATATCTGCCATGCGGAAGGTTGTATCAGAGCCAAATCCCCCAATAACACCTATTACATTTTTTTGTCCACCACATTTGTAGTTTGGAATGAACTCTTGGAATGAAGTGAAGAGCAGGTCCAAAATGGTGCGGTAAATCATCTTTGAATCACAGTAGCTGTCAAAGATGTGGAACCCAAGAGTAACATTGGGTAAAATCTTGGGATTGTTATTGATCTCATCAATAGCAAAGACCAAGGCTAGGATATGCTGGTAGAACTTGGTCACCACTCTAGAAATGGAGGACGTTTTGATTAGATGATAGTTTTAAACAGCACACAAAATCAATATGTTTAGGACATACTGATGTAGCTTTGAATGGATAATTGTATGTTCCTTAGCATATAAAATTTCAGTAAAGAATCAAATTAGTATCCTTTTTGAAAATGTATTGTGATAATCATGGAATGGATTGTAGCTTCAGGCTTTCATGCCATATAATGAAACACGTTTGGATAACTTTTTAACCAAAGTAATCTTTGATTTCTGAGAGCTGTTCTCAGCAGCATGAAGTTGTTAAAACAGAGTTTTAATTCCACTTTCTTCATTTTGACAGCTTGGTTCTTCTTGATTGTTTTGATTGTACTGAGGATCAGTCATCCAAGCTGGGTTGTCCAAATAATTTTATTCATAACTGGCAAAATGTCTAAAGCCATTACTAAGAAATCAAATCTATACATGTGCATAGAAACCTATAACAGTATCTCTTATATATAAATATAAGGACTAACAAAAGAATCAGTATAGGAAAAAATAGAGCAAACAAAACTTTGATTACTGAGAACAACATTTGAACTCTGCACTTCTGATCTTTAGTGAAAGGTGTAATATGAAGAAATTTAAACCCAGTATATCTGGTCTTGATCATTAAACATCTTTTTTTATGATGGTTTTCTAATACAGTCTATACCTCATTTTTTCCTACTTTCAGATCATGTATTCCTTACAAAGTTCAAAATAATATGTGTGTTATGTCTCTTTATAAATAAGGAGGCATAATAAAGTCTGTTCTTCCATTTTCCCCTTCTATAAATGGAAGACTAAAAAACTATGCATTAGAACTGGAAGTCAGGAAGGAGACATAGAGATCTAAGCAGATTTTGTGACATTGTGTCCTTTTTGAATAATATTCCTCTATGTCCTAAAGTAGACCACAGCTGAATTTTCAAGTATTCTGTTGATAATATGAGAAGATTCTCCTCACAGTGAATCCTGAACATTTCACTTTATTCTCAACAAATGGCCATTGTTTATATTGATCCATTCATCCATCCATCCTTTCAGAATTAAATACTTTGTAAACATTCAAATAAGCATTAAGAAGCCACAGTAAAATAATATGTATTTTTATAAACTAGTGTCTACCGTGGGGGTTATGAAAACCTCTTACATTGGGATGTTAAGTGGCTCCTGAGAAGGGTGTTTGTTAAAGAAAATGTTGAAGAAGACGTAATGGATATGAGACACCATCCCACCAATGAAGAAATCACCTGGTTCATACCATTCATGGGGGATGTAGAGAGGATCTTGTCCAGTGCATGAAAAGGCATGCAACATGTTCACTCCATTGGGGAGAAAAAATAGAAAAAACAGAGCCAGCATCATTCCCATTCTGAGGACCATGTTCCCTCTACACATTAACCTTTCCATTTCTCTCTACTACATTTTTGTGACTGTTGACCAGATTTCAATTTGAGTGATCAGATGACTGACAGCTTTATTTCCCAGAGGATCTTGCATAGTCTCTATCAGAACATCTTGCCTCCAGAAGTTGTGGGTGCTCCATCACTGGAGGCTTTTAAGAAGAGACTGGACAGCCAGCTGTCTGAAATGGTATAGGGTCTCCTGCTTGAGCAGGTAGTTGGACTAGAAAATCTCCAATGTCCCTTCTAACTCTGATATTGTATGTTCTATGTTCTTTATCTCCCTCAATTTACAAAAGTTGGTTTTGAGGGCTAACTGAACATCAATATTTGAATCTGATTTGTGCATTATAAGAGAAAAGCTGCCATAATAAGCATTCTCTTGTCTATTGACAGAATACCAGGGTGTATATAAAATATTCAGATTTAATTGATTCTTCTGGAAAGCCTCTGGAGGTTTTAGCACAGAATATTATAGTGATTTCCATAGTTGTATGGAAAGTAATAGAACTGTTAAGGAATTAGTTGCATAAATTCTATTGGGACTTGAACACTGTTAAATACACAGATGACTCCAAAATGGGAATAGAAGTTATACAAAATCAATTAAATAATAATAGAAATCACCAGGTTCAAATTTCCCCCTACCATTGCAAAGTAACAAAAGACAAAAACCAAATCACCAGCTCAGAGGTTGCAGTGAAAATCCATTTCTATGGTGCTAACTAGAAAATGGATAGAATCAATCAGTAGGGACAAATTTGACTCAAAGACAGCTTGACCCCATATATTCATTTTGTTGTTGTTGTTAGCTGCGAAGTCGTGTCCGACCCATCGCGACCCTATGGACAACATTCCTCCAGGCCTTCCTGTCCTCCACCATCCTCTGGAGTCCATCCAAGCTCACGCCTACTGCTTCAGTGACTCCATCCAGCCACCTCATTCTCTGTCGTCCCCTTCTTCTATTGCCCTCGATCTTTCCCACCATTAGGCTCTTCTCCAGTGAGTCCTTCTTTCTCATTAGGTGGCCAAAGTATTTGAGTTTTAGCTTCAGGATCTGGCCTTCTAAAGAGCAGTCAGGATTGATCTCCTCTAGGACTGACCGGTTTGATCGCCTTGCAGTCCAAGGGACTCGCAGGAGTCTTCTCCAGCACCATAGTTCAAAGGCCTCAATTCTTTGGCGCTCAGCCTTTTTTATGGTCCAACTTTCGCTGCCATACATTGCAACTGGGAAGACCATAGCCTTGACTATACGTACTTTTGTTGACAGGGTGATGTCTCTGCTTTTTAGTGTGCTGTCTAGATTTGCCATGGCTTTCCTCCCGAGGAGCAAGCGTCTTTTAATTTCTTGGCTACAGTCCCCATCTGCAGTGATCTTGGAGCCCAGGAAAATAAAATCTGTCACTACCTCCATTTCTTCCCCATCTATTTGCCAGGAATTGAGAGGGCCAGATGCCATGATCTTGGTTTTCTTAATGTTAAGTTTCAACCCAAGTTTTGCACTCTCCTTCTTCACCTGCAACAAGAGGCTCTTTAGTTCTTCTTCACTTTCTGCCATTAGAGTGGTATCATCTGCGTATCTAAGGTTGTTGATATTTCTTCCGGCAATCTTAATTCCTGCTTTTGATTCATCTAGCCCAGCCTTTCTCATGATGTGCTCTGCATATAAGTTAAATAGGCAGGGCGACAGTATACAGCCTTGCCGGACTCCTTTCCCAATTTTGAACCAATCAGTGGTTCCATGTCCAGTTCTCACTGTTGCTTCTTGACCCGCATATAGGTTACTCAAGAGGCAAATAAGATGGTCTGGTACTCCCATCTCTTTAAGAACTTGCCACAGTTTGTTATGATCCACACAATCAAAGGCTTTAGCATAGTCAATGAAGCAGAAGTAGATGTTTTTCTGGAACTCCCTAGCTTTCTCCATGATCCAGCGTATGTTGGCAATTTGATCTCTAGTTCCTCTGCCTCTTCGAAATCCTGCCTGTACTTCTGGTAGTTCTCGATCCACATACTGCTGAAGTCTAGCTTGTAGGATTTTAAGCATGACTTTACTAGCATGAGAAATGAGTGCAATGGTGCGATAGTTTGAACATTCTTTGGCACTGCCTTTCTTTGGAATTGGAATGTAAACTGATCTTTTCCAATCCTGTGGCCACTGTTGAGTTTTCCAAATTTGCTGGCAAATTGAGTGTAGCACTTTTACTGCATTGTCTTTTAAGATTTTGAATAGCTCGGCTGGGATACTGTCACCTCCACTAGCTTTGTTGTTGCTCAGTTTTTCTAAGGCCCACTTCACTTCACATTCTAGGATGTCTGGCTCGAGGTCAGTGACCACCTCACTGTGATTATCAGGGACGTTAAGCTCATTCTTGTATAGATCTTCTGTGTAATTTTGCCACCTCTTCTTGATCTCTTCTGCCTCTGTTAGGTCCCTGCCATTTTGGTCCTTTATCATGCCCAGTTTTGCATGAAACGTTCCCTTCATTTCTCTAATTTTCTTGAAAAGATCTCTGGTCCTCCCTATTCTATTGTTTTCTTCTATTTCTTTGCACTGTTCATTTAAGAAGGCATTCTTATCTCTTCTAGCTATTCTCTGGAATTCTGCATTCAATTGGGCGTATCTTTCTTTTTCTCCCTTGCCTTTCGCTTCCCTCCTTTCCTCAGCTATTTGCAAAGCTTCCTCAGACAGCCATTTTGCTTTCTTGCATTTCTTTTTCTTTGGGATGGTTTTGGTTGCTACCTCTTGTACAATGTCGCGAACCTCTGTCCATAGATCTTCAGGCACTCTGTCTATCAGATCTAATTCCTTAAATCTATTTGTCACCTCTACTGTATATTCAACAGGGATATGATTTAATTCATACCTGACTGGCCTAGTGCTTTTCCCTACTTTCTTCAGTTTAAGCCTAAACTTTGCAAGGAGAAGCTCATGGTCTGAGCCACAGTCAGCTCCTGGTCTTGTTTTTACTGACTGTATAGAGCTTCTCCATCTTTGGCTGCAGAGCATATAGTCAATCTGATTTCTGTGTTGACCATCTGGTGATGTCCATGTGTAGAGCCGTCTCTTGGGTTGTTGATAAAGAGTGTTTGCTATCACCATCGTATTCTCTTGACAGAATTCTATCAGCCTGTGCCCTGCTTCATTTTGCACTCCAAGGCCAAACTTGCCTGTTATTCCGGTTATCTTTTGGCTTCCTACTTTAGCATTCCAATCCCCCATGATGATAAGAACATCATTTTTTGGTGTTAGTTCTATAAGATGCTGTAGGGCTTCATAGAACCGATCAATTTCATCCTCTTCAGCACTGGTGGTTGGGGCATAGACTTGGACTACTGTGATATTGAATGGTTTGCCTTGGATTCGAACTGAGATCATTCTGTCATTTTGAGGATTGTATCCCAGTATTGCTTTTCCTACTCTTTTATTGACTATGAAGGCTACTCCATTTCTTCTGAGGGATTCTTGCCCGCAGTAGTATACCTGATGGTCATCTGAATTAAATTCACCCATTCCTGTCCATTTTAGTTCGCTGATACCTAAGATGTCGATGTTTAGTCTTGTCATCTCTTGTTTGACCACGTCCAGCTTTCCTTGATTCATGGATCTTACATTCCAGGTTCCTATGGAGAGAACATCTTTACAGCATCGGACTTTCCTTTCACCACCAGACACATCCACAGCTGAGCGTCCTTTCGGCTTTAGCCCAGTCGCTTCACTCTTTCTGGCGCTACTAGTACTAGCCCTCTGCTCTTCCCCAGTAGCATATTGGACGCCTTCCGACCTGAGGGGCTCATCTTCCAGCGTCATATCGTTTTGCCTTTTGGTACTGTCCATAGGGTTTTCATGGCAAAGATACTGGAGTGGGTTGCCATTTCCTTCGCCAGTGGATCACATTTTGTCAGAACTCTCGGCTATGACCTGTCCGTCTTGGGTGGCCCTGCACGGCATAGCTCATAGCTTCATTGAATTACGCAAGCCCCTTCGCCACGACAAGGCAGTAATCCATGAAGTTACGAAGGCAGTGAATTATTACCATTTTTCACACTTATGAGCATTGTGGGATCCCTATGGTGATGTGATCAAAATTCAGACACTTGGTGACTGGTTCATGTTTGTGACAGTTGCAGTGTCCCAGTGGGATGTGATCACCTTTTGCGACCTTCTGACAAGCAAAGTCAATGGACTCACTTAACAATTGTGGCAAGAAAAGTCGTAAAATGGGACAAAACTCATTTAATAACTGTCTTGCTTTGCAATAGAAATTTGGGGCTCAAATGTGGTTTATAAATCAAGGATTACCTGTTTGGGAACTAAGCAGGACCATGGAATTCTAGCTTTGATTTTGCCTCAAGCTACTTAACCAAGATGTCATTAAAGTCTATCTCCTCCCATATTGTTTGTCCAGAACATCAAATACTTTAAAAAGAATATTAGGTTCATATGTCTGAGAGCAAATAAACTGTAGTTTATTTGAAATAGTTACTGATGATTGATTGATTGATTATTGATTAATAAAGGTAAAGGTTCCCCCACACGTGCATGCTAGTTGTTTCTGACTCTAGGGGCTGGTGCTCATCTCCGTTTCAAAGCCAAAGAGCCAGCGCTTGTCCGAGGACGTCTCCATGGTCATGTGGCCGGCATGACTAGACGCCAGAGGCGCATGGAATGCTGTTACCTTCCCACCGTAGTGGTCCCTATTTTTCTACTTGCATTTTTACATGCTTTCGAAGTTGGCAGAAGTGGGACGAGTAATAGGCGCTCACTCTGCTACACGACACTCAGGATTCGACCAGCCAAACTGCCGACCTTAATAGTTAAGGTTAATAGTTACCGATTATTGATTGAGGTGAGAACAACTGGTTATATAGTGTCAGCCCTTAGTGACTACATTTAGGAGGATCTGTGTCTAGCATGGTTCTTCAGGTCTTCCAATGGCCTTCCTTATCACCACTGTAAAAGAGTCCATCCATCTTGCTGCTGGTCACCCTCTTCCTCTGTTCACAACAGAAAAGAATAACCAAGTTGGAAGGGACGTTGGAAGTCTTCTAGACCAAACCCCTCTCAATTTCATTTTTGACAAATGGTTGTTCAGTTCCTTGTTAAAAGCCTCCATTGTTGGAGTACCCACAATTTCTGAAGGCAAGTTGTTCCACTGGTTGAATGTTCTTTCTCTCTGGAAGTTTCTCCTTAATTCCAGGTTGCTTCTTTCCTTCATTAGTTTCCATCTATTTTTTCTTGTCTTGTTTTCTGGTGCTTTGTAAAATAGGTTGATGCCATCTTCTTTGTGGCAGACCCTCAAATATCGGAACACCGCTATCATGTTACCCCAAAGTCACTTTTTTCCTTGCTTAGTTTCCATCAATTATTTCTTTTCTTGCCTTTTGCTGCTTTAGGAAATGGTTTGGCCTCCTCATCTTTCTAGGACCCCATCAAATATTCAGTTTGGAGATTTGATTAGAAAGCTGTTAATGTAACTAGGTACATCAAAAGATTTGCAATCAGTGATCTACAACATATTAAATCACTTTGAGGCTTCAGTTCAACTACTCTTAACATTTTGAATGGAGAAATTATTTTAGGTTGGAGCAATGCAATGTATTAAGTTTCATCAAGAGTGATTTGCATAAAAGTAGTCCTCAATTTATGACCACAATAGAGCCCAAAATTTCTGTTGCTAAGTGAGACAGATGTTAAGTGAGTTTTGTCCTATTTTACAACTTTTCTTGCTACAGTTGTCAAGTGAATCACTAATTGTTAAGTTAGTAACATGGCAGTTAAGTGAATCTGACTTCCCTATTGACTTTGCTTGTCAGAAGGCCACAAAAGGGGATCACAGGACCCTGGGACATTGCAACTGTCATAAATATGAACCAGTTGTCAAGAATTCAAACTTTGATCAAGTGACCACAGGGAAGCTGCAATGGTCATAAGTGTGAAAACAGTCATAAATCACTTTTCTCAGTGCCACTGTAACTTTGAATGGTTATTAAAGAAATAATTGTAACTTGAGGACTACCTGTACTTCTTAATCTAGTCTCCCAGGGAATTGCAAACCAACAATATCTGAAAGACTACCTTCCTTCCACTCTACAAGATTTTATCTTCATGTCTGTCCTGAATAGTTTACAGAGATGTTGCTGTAAAGCAGACATGTCAAACACAAGGCCCGGGGCCCAGATCTGGCCCGTGAAGTGGTTTCATGTGGCCCGTGAAGCCATCCTGGAAACAGTGAGGGAACGGCCCCCACTGCCTTGGCCCTGGCCCAGAGGCAATAATCTGTATCTGAAAGAGATTGTTATGGTTACTATTGACTTAAATTATTTGTTGATCACCTTCTAGAAGCTTCAAGGCAACTTACAGAAGAAAATATTGCAACAAATGTAAGACTTAATCAGGTTTTTGTCCCCAAAACAAAAAAATGCATACACTCACACCCATATCCACAGCTAAAGTTCCCTTTTTACAACCCTCTAACCCAGGGGTTTCAAACTCAATTTCATTGAGGGCCGCATCAGCATTGTGGTTGCCCTCAGGGGGCCGGATGGGTGTGGCCTGTTGGGTGGGTGTGGCCAGAGTGCATATGGCCTACTGGGTGGGCGTGGCTAGCTCTATATCGTTCACATCAAGGGTGCCTATGGGGGCCTGGGCAGAAGTGGGAGAGATCTGGGGGTCTCTGGCCCAGGGTCAAGACAGTGGGGGCCGTTCCCTCACTGTTTCCAGGATGGCTTCATGGGCCACATGAAACCACTTCGAGGGCCGTATCTGGCCCCCGGGCCTTGTGTTTGACATGTCTGCTCTAACCCCTTAATTTGGGATAAAGTCAAATTAGATGGAGCTGAGCATTTACTGGTTGGATGCCTTTCCTAATGCCTATGTGGAGCTCACAACACATATTTTTTCTTTGCACTCTAGGAGAGAAATATGTGCTGTAACCTAGGATTGAACTCTCAACCTTCTGAGTGAAAGTTGTGTGTCTTAACCACTACTTCATCACACTATTCAGATGATAGAAACAAAAATGATTGAGACAGATATTATGAAAATGAGAGGAAGGTAGAAATGGAGATAGAGATACAGGTATGTACACTTTTAGGAAAAAAAATCATTGTAGATTTTCCAGAGGAATCTAGGAATAAAGTTAGGGTTTTCTGAAAGGCCTGAAATTATGGGGTTTGACAACATCTGTTTGTCAAATATTCATATTTGTGGGAGTGCTCTCAAAATACCACACAGTGCTCAACAGACAGCACTCAAATTTACTATATATGACTTTCCTAGATAAAATTAGTGGACTTCAAATAAGACAACATACTATTAATCCTTATACAATGGTTATAATTTTCCTGCAAGCAGCTGGAAAATAAGATGATGAATTGCAGATGCTGTTGTTATGAACTTTGGTTACTCATGTTGGAGATGCATTTTTGGTGTATTGAGCTTTTAAGCCTAATTTTATACTGAACAATAATTTCAAACTATTTGGGTAAGGCAATACAAATCTAGGATGTGTTTGTACAATTTATGTGGCTACTCAAATAATAAATTACAACTCTGGACAGTACATATTAAAAATTTCTGTAATGAAACATAGAACACACCAAGGAAGATCCGCAGAATGACCACCAGGTCTGTCTGAGACAGTGCAACCACATCCACCACCAAAGATGGAGTTGTCTTCAAAATCCAAATCCATTCAATGCTTTCAAATTCAGCTAAAGCCAGTTGTTCCCCATCCAAATCACACAGCTTCCAGGCACTGGGATAAGATGTTCACAGCATTGCTTAGTTCACTGGGGCCAGATATATATCATCAACCTACTGATGATACTTCAACCCCTAGCAATGGATGAGCTCATATAAAAGTTAAATAGGAAAAAACACTAAACCTCCTGGCACTCTATATGGCAGGGGTTGAGGGCATTATCTCCCTTCCCTAACTATGTCATCTACCTCCAGTCTTCAAGAAAAGTACCATGGTTCAATGGTATCGAAAGCCACAGAGAGGTCAAGTAGGGCAAGAATTGATATACAACTTACATCCTGCCTTTGCCAGAGATCATCCAAAAGTACAACCAATGGTATTTCCATCCCATATCTGGGCCTAAATCCTGACCAAAAGGGATCCAGATAATATGCTTCTTCCAAGGTTGTTTGAAGCTGCTGCACAACCACCAAAAAGGTGAAGTTAGACACTGGAAGAAAATTCTCCAGTATAGTGGGGTCCAGCTATGGCTTCCTGAGGAAAGGTAAACCAAAGCCTCTTAAAGATTTAAAGGAACAACCCCCTCACTCAAAGAAGAATTAACCACCAGCAGAACCCACTCAAGTGATTCCGCCCAGGCTGCTTTAATAAGTCAGGAGAGACATAGATCTAAAGACCAGTTACAGTTTTTTATACTTTATTTATAAAAAGATAAAAGTTTCCTATGTTCAGTTGTATCTGACTCATTTCCATTGGTGGTGCTCATCTCTGTTTCTTAGCTGAGGGAACCAGCATTGTCCAAAGATGCTTCCATGGTCATGTGGTCAGCATGACTATATTTCAAGATACATGGAACACTATTACTTTCCGACCAAAGTGGTACCCATTTATCTACTCACATTTACATACTGTTGAACTGCTAGGTTGGTAGGAGCTGGGGTAAGTAACAGGAGCTCATCCCATTATTTGCTTGGGTCTTGCGTGCTTGGGTCTTGAACTGCCAACTTCTCAGTTGAAAAGCCAAACATCTTCACCACTAGTTATGCTTACACTTTATATTGCATATTTTCTTAAGTAAATACATTAAAAAAATATAAATGGATTTCCTGCCATCCTTGTATGAGAACATTCCTTCTGGACATGGAGCACAATCATAGCAGCAAAATTTCTCCCCTTCCTTCTTCTCCTTTCTATACCCAGGATGGCAGTGATCATTACACAAAGAGAGAGGAGGTACCTATTATTAAAGAAAGGAAGAAATTAGCACTAAGAACATTAGCAAGATTATAATAGTAATCTGCCATAAATGAAAGCTATGGGACAGTTGCACCCCCATACAAGAGGATGCACCATCAAAATTGAACAAAATTAATGTTTTCATTCATGGAGAACTTTGCAAGCTTTAAGAGATGGGAAAGATAATCTAACATACTTTGGACTCCAGATATGGATTTCCCAAATGTCCTTGCATGAGAACAAAAATACTATGGTAGATGCATAATATCAATTATTGCTGTAGTTTCAATAATTTAAAAAGACATTTAGCACCTTGTCATCAAAATACATAATCTTAGTTATTTCAAGGAGCCGATGTTAGATGTATCTCATTTTTCAGTTACGTTGATGGGTTACTACATCTTTGAAGAAACTTTTGTGCTTGCAGAGCTTTGAGCAAAGCATCCGTTCAAATCAATACTGTGAACTGGAGAAAGGAGAAGTCTGTTTCTATTCCACAAAGGAGTGATTTCACTTTGCTCAATGTGAAAACTCAAAAGCTTGCTTTGGGGAAAAAAAAACCCCACCTGTCAAGGCACATAAGTCTTGAATGCTTAATTCAGATGGACTGATTTCTATCTATGCAACTGTTATTTACAGCTGAAGGATTAGATTAGATGTTGAGGTTATATTCTCACATGAGTCAAATCTCTGTGCCACTCAATTCTCTTCTCACTAATGATGAACATTGCTTCAGGAGGAACATTTTGGTCCAGTCTTCCAACTTGGACTCTGATATAGGAGTTGTTGGGAAAAGTGACCAAGTTTGTAATATCAAACCCAGCTTCTAGCTCTCCATATTTATTGACCACAATTTCATCCTTGGCACTGTAGTTGAAGGCAATACTTCTGAGATGTGAGTGGAGCTTGGTGGAAAGAGAGAAGTAAGTAGGATTACAGCTCCAAGAACCAGATTCTCAACAGTTCCTACTTCTCCAAACCCATTCCTCATAATCTTTGCTGAAGACTCTCCCTGATCTGTTCCCTATCTTTACCTAAATAGAATGCTTACTTGCTTGAGTAACATTGCTGATTCCAGAGCTGGTGAGAAGGATGGCTGAGAAAATATCTGCAGACCCCTCACATCCTGGACCTAAACTATTTCAGTTCCTTCCCTTGGGATGCTGTATAGGACATTGTATACCTAGACAGTTAGACACAAGGACAGTTTCTTCCCTTATGTCATTGTTCTGTGAACATCTAATTCTAGCAGCTCACAAAATACAGTGACTATTTTTTTTGTTTAATGTGTATGTATATCAAACTATAGGGGTGTGGCTACATTATTACTATTTATCTCTTTTATTATTTTTTACTTCGTCCTTTCATTGGCTGTATACTTTTGTATTGTTATTATATTCTGTTGGTTTGCATGTACTTCTGTAACAGAGACAAATTCCTTCTGTGTCTAATCACATTTGGCCAAATAAATAAAGTATAAGTGATATGAAATAATTTCTTAAGAGCAACTTCCAGGCTAATGCTCTGATGCCTTGTTTTGTGCTTTGTATTTTTTCCTGGATACCTTGGCTCAAGTTTTGCTTCTGGTCATGAAAGGTGAGCTAAAGAGTTTGAGGAACTGCACTTTTTAATTATTTTTATTTATTTATACTGTAACTATTTGAAAATTAAAAGAAATCTTCCAAGCAACAAATTTAAAAATAAGTTAAAAGGTAAAGGTAAAGGTTCCCCCGCACATGCGTGCTAGTCGTTTCCAACTCTAGGGGCCAGTGCTCATCTCCGTTTCAAAGCCAAAGAGCCAGCGCTTGTCCGAGAACGTCTCCATGGTCATGTGGCCGGCATGACTAGACGCCAAAGGTGCACGGAACGCTGTTACCTTCCCACCGGAGTGGTCCCTATTTTTCTACTTGCATTTTTACGTGCTTTCGAACTGCTAGGTTGGCAGAAGCTGGGACGAGTAACAGGCGCTCACTCTGCTACGCGGCACTTGGGATTCGACCCGCCAAACTGCTGACCTTCTGATCGACCAGCTCAGTGTCCTAACCCACTGAGCCACCGTGTCCCTTTTAAAAATAAGTTAACATATGGCTAAAGCATCATCCCCAAAATTAAAAACAAACAAACAAACAACTAACTACCATCTTAAAGAATTTAAAGAATAAAAAATAAATGGCATAAAGCTAAATAAGAATTTGATTCAGAAAAGTTGTACATAAATTCAGGAAGCAAACAAATTTGGCATATTGGGACTTCTGCTAAGGTTTTTGAACTAACAAAGTAAACAAATTATTATCTTTGTGGGAAAATAAATTGTCTAATTTACCAGGAAAGAGATGATTGGTTGAAATCTGAAAATAAAGAAAAAAACCTGACAGTTTGTGATTATAGAAATGGATACCAGAAGTCACTAAAGTTCCAGGTAAGGGCAGGGGGAGTGGAGAGAAAAAAGAGTAGTGAAGATGAGAGACAAAGGAATGATACTTGAGACATTTCAGATTTATAGCAATAAACTCTGCATTTGCAAGTGGATTCTTTAAAGAAGATTCTAAAGAACAAAATAATTGTGTGAAAGAGACAACATAGACAAGAAGAGATAGAGAGATAAAAAAATGAAACAATCTCCAGCTGACGTAGAAAGATTGGAAAATAAAGAAATGATCAAGAGTCTCCTTTAGTGAGATGGGTGGCTATATAAATGAAATAAATTATGGATTATAAGAGAGAAGTGAGAAAAATTGCTTTGAATGGGGATTCATTCCTATGACAAGACAAGGCAAGACAAGAATGTATGGAAATTAATATATGTTATGGAATGTATGGAAACTAATCAAGGAGAGAACCAACCTAGAAGGAGAGAACAATTAACAAGTGGAAAAGTTTGCCTCCAGAAGTTGGGGAAACTTCATCACTGGAGGTTTTTAAGAAGAGACTGGACAGCCATTTGTTTGAAATGGTATAGGTTCTCCTGCTTGAGCAGGGGGTTGGACTCAATGACCTCCACAGTCTATTGACACTCAGTTATTCTATGTTCTAGGGGGCAACCAGATAAATTAAAGTTCAAGATTGTCAGAAGCAAAAGAAAGGAATGTAAAGTTGACTAGTTAACAGTTATCCCATACACTCACTCTATAAAAACACAAGGTACTCATAAATCAATCTTGTGAAATTTTTGTTATCTTGGTGTAGAGACTTCAGATCTCAGAATTGTTTTGCAAAAATAAACAGAGAATTCTGAAGTGCACATTTGTTGAAACTGCAAAAGATAGGAAATGATATTGTAGATAATAGTAATGTTTAAATGTTCATCCTGCTGAATGAACATATGTTATAGTTGTTAAAGTCGAGAAGCACTAACCTAGATGCAGAGTCCAGAGCTGATTTTTAATTTTGATTTCCTTTGTCAGAAGGAATATATCTATGAATCAGGGAGCATGATGGATTAGATAATTGGAAGTCTTGAAAATTGATGTTTGTTTAGAGATATTTACCTGCCAGGGCTGAAGGCGTCTTCCTGCAGTTTCCAATGCTCTATGATGAAGTCTTAATTTATGAAAAGGATTTATGGCATATGCTAGAGCATAGATAGCATTGTAAATACCATAGCTATGGCCGGTCATTTCTATTTCAAAAAAAGGTGCAGGGAGATTTTCTATGGTCTCCATTTCATTACAGAGTATACTGATGTTTTGGAGGATTAAAGACTTTTGTATTAAACAGTCAAATGTTTGCTCCCAGAATTCCTTGAGAAACCCCCTATTTTTTATTCCAGAAAAGATTATCTCACGGATAAATTCTGGGAAACCTAGAACTTTCTTTGATTGAATTGTGAAGGAAATAGCCCCATGGAGCATTTGTATATCCCAGGTCTTTTGAAGCATGCAAAAAATAATATCTGGGCTGTAATAATCCATATTTTTCTGGATGGATTCTTCTTATATTTGGGCTGATTTTCAGCCCCCTTTATAATCATGGTCAACCACATAATAATGGCACTTTCACCATGTATAATAATTGCATTGGCTTTGCTGCTGAAAAATAGTGAAATGGTATCAACAACATTCTTATTTATCTCCCCTAGCTTTTGCACATGGATATTGCTCGGAGCTCTGTTTGTAAAGTCTGAACAGATTCCATTCTCAGAAAGCATTTGTTCCAAAGTTCTCAAAAAATGTTCTCCACCATCATCATCAAAGGTCATGAGCCCAATCCATTTCCATTTAAAATGCAGAAGTAAGAGAACAATTCCCTGGTGCTGAAGGGCTTCATTGGGGACCATCCAGTAAAAGGTATCGGGATTCAACTGATAATTCACTGCAGGTTCAAAGAGAGGGATGGAAACATTTCTGAAATAGAACATTAGAGTCTCCATTATTACTCCATCAGTTCTAATATCTAAGACGCTGCCACAAAAAAGAGGGGATCAACCTATTCTCCAAGGCTCCTGAAGGTAGAACAAGAAGCAATGGATGGAAACTAATCAAGGAGAGGACCAACCTAGAAATAAGGAGAAATTTCCTGACAGAACAATTACTCAGTAGAATGACTTGTGGGTGCTCCAACATTGCAATTTTTAAAGAAGGGATTGAACAGAAGACCTCCAAGGTCCCTTCCAAATCCTTATTCTATTATTTTGCTGAACTGTTTTGACCTTATGTATGTCCTGCCTTGATTATTCAGTCCATGCATCTTAAAGTTGCCTAGTTTGAAAAACCCTGGGTTAACCTACACCTAGAGAGCATTGTTTCTCAAGGTTGGGTTTTTAGTTTACAATGAAAACTTATGAAGTTTGGAAATGAGATGCAATTGTTGGGAAAGTTCCCAATTAAAAAACCCATGGAAAGGTTTCATTATTAAGAACCAAATGAGGGTACTTGACTCTGGATTCAGAAATAATGATCGGGGTGATTTGTGGTAAATAAGAAACTGTGTAGACTTTCTATGAGTAAATTACAATAACAAACCATTAACAGAGTGCTTTGAACTTTAATTTTGCTGTTTTTAACCCATTAACTATTTTTTTCTTTCATATATGCAATGTATGACAGGTCAATTGGGTTGCAAATAGATTTACAAACTTATAAATTTTGGACCTGCTTTGCAAGGTGGGGCGATCTATTGTAATAGATTGTCAGTGTTTATCTAAGAAGGATAATCTGTGTTTTTGTCCCTTTTTAAAAAATCATATTTTTTTCAATGTTTAGTTTAGTTTAGTTTTGTCTCTATTTATTTTTTTTCTTTTAGATTTTGTAGTTTGACCTTTTGGATAAAATAAAATTATTGCAAAAATAGGTTGGGTTTTAATGCTGTTGAAAGGGGAAAAAATCTTCTTCCTGGTTTGCTGTTGAATGTAAATCAATGTTGTGAAATCACTCAATTAATGAATTGGATGGGATTGCTTCAGCTATTGAATTCAAAGTCTGCTTCTGAGCAGGAATCCTTTCCAGACAAAAGGCAGTCTAATGGTCATTCAGTTCTATTTTTGTTTTCTAAGTCAAACTGTCCCATATATTTATCAGAAAACAAATTGAAAATATGGTTATCCCAACAATGTGGTCATCCTAGTATATGGAGTGGACAGTGAATTACAAACACAAAGGAGCATCTAACAAGCTAGAGTTATTTGTTACTGTTGCTCTGATATATATTTGCATCACTTTAAAAATGTATATGATGTTTTGAAGAGAATATACTCTTCGTTTCCACCCAAAGATGTGCTTAGAGATTTTAATGATCTGATTAATTAATTCTAAGATCTGATTAATTCAGTTCCTGAATGTCTGTCTGATTATGGGTTGGTAAGCACAGATACAGTTTTGGTTCACACTACCTTTGATCTGTGGACCTCATAATTTTTTTCTTAATAGATAGGATAATTAATAGATTTAATATTATACATCATAAACCACCTCTTTTCCTCTCTAAAAAAATGCTTTTGGAACAAACACAGGGAAATTGGATTTACAGGATCCAACCTGGGTTGGTCACTGGGATCAGAGGTTTAGTCTTCTGAGCTTTTAGAATCAGGCTGAAGCCCATCCTCAGGGAGCTTCTCTCTACTAAAATGTCTACCAAACACATTTTGGTAGAGAGAAGTTCCCTGAGGATGGGCTTCACCATGAGTCTGAAAGCTTGGAAGACTAAATCTCTGGTTCCAGTGACCAACCCAGACTGGATCCTGCAACATTATCCTGAGACACATATATTTGCTTCACTCATAATATGTATTTATTTCTCAGAAAAAGTATGCATGAATAGAATGAGTTTAAATTCCAAAGAGCTGAGACTACCTCTGGAATCTTGTAAATATCCAAGATGTCACCCATTCTCGAGGAGATAGAATAGCTAAGTCCACCAATAACTCCAATTACTTTTTCAGACAAGTGACATTCGTAATTGGGGGTAAATCATTGTGATTTGAAAAGCAGATCTAAAGTGGTCCGATAAGCCATCTGGGCCATATAGTAGCTGTCATAGATGTGGAAACCAAGAGTGATATTGTCCAAGAAACACGGATTCTTATTTATCTCATGGATAGCAAAGACCATGGCTAGAACATGCTGATAAAATTTAGGCAGTGCACTGCAAAGTCAAGAATTAATTTCATGTAATAATTCATCATTTGTAATATACAATATAATGCCTGCATGCAAGAATGTAATCATAGTTTCTAAGGAGACACAAAGAGAGCACACATTTGATTAAAGTATGATCTTTTACTTTTTTCTGGGGTATTTAATCAATGTTCAATATTTTACAGAGTCATATTTATTGCATACCAAATTTTATCTAGTAAGGAAGCAATCCCTAAAAGGGATAAAAGTATTATTAATTCTCATTACAGTTACAGTATTGACAGAAACTCAATTTTTTCTCCTTTGAATTTACTTGAATGAATTAAAACTAAAAAAAGTTACTAAGTATCAAAAAATGTATGCCTCATCAAATCATTAATGACTTTATTTCATAGAATTATCTTTGCTTTCATTTGCTCCAAAATATATACATATGTCATTTAATTCAGCTTTCCTTCTATATTTTAACATTTTTTTACTGTATTTTAACCTCACAATTATCTTGAAATTTATGCTAAGTTGAGTACTTCAAAAAACCTTTTCATTTCATGGAATCTTGCACCTTTTACTAACACTGATGGTTTCAGAATTAATTTTGGACACTAAATTCTAATTCATGAAATAAATTTGGCTTTGATTATTATATTGAGACATATTTGATTGTGACTTACTATAATGACATTAACTTGAATTAAAGACTATTGATTGTGCAAATATATTACTATTAGAGAAAGATGGTACAACACAAGAACATTAAAATTAATTAGGTTTTTGCTATAGAAATATCAGCAGTTTTTAGAATGAGAGCAAATTACATTATTGTGAATAATATAGATCAATATTTTCTATTATTATAGCCATTGGGGAAGGGTGAAGTACACATATACACAAAGTTATTAAACAATATAACAAAGAAAAAACAAGTACAGCTACTGGAAAAAAGAAGATAAATAATATCATCCTATCATCCTATTGCAATCTCTAGACATATATGGAGTAATCTAGAAAATAATTTATCATATTTGAAAGTATCTTTTTGAGGGAAGGAAGGAAGGAAGGAAGGAAGGAAGGAAGGAAGGAAGGAAGGA
>JAKJMR010000397.1:76048-108637 GCA_024449315.1 Daboia siamensis
AAGGAAGGAAGGAAGGAAGGAAGGAAGGAAGGAAGGAAGGAAGGAAGATGTGCTAAGGATCAAATGAGTTCCCTGACTGCACTGCATTCTATTCTTCATCAGATGTTATTTAACTAAATGAAGGAATGTCCCGTCAGCTAGGATACATTAGAAAATACTTTGTAGCAGCAAGAGTTAACCTAGAGGGTATTCTATTTTTAGAATATAAGATGAACATACAGAACTGTTTTCGTATGCTTAATTTATATATTATATAAAAGGCAATGTGAGGAACTACGGATAAAAATAAAAGTCATTGTGAAAACAGAAGTGGTATAAATACATTTTCAAAATTTTAAAGAAGCTTTCAGGACAAACTATCATGGAAGTATGAGAAAATGGAGGATGAAAGGCTTGGACAACAGAAAAAATATATATAAATGAATGTAGACTGCCATATGAAGGAAATTGAGAGATCAAAATGGGAAAGATGTGAGACAAACACATTCTCTATTTAACTGTCTAACTTATATTTGAAATTGTTATAAGAGTGACAGGATTAGGCATGATGACAGTAGGATCAGACTTTGAAGTTGATCTCACTAAAATTCCTACTTGAGCAGGGGGTTGGACTAGAAGACCTCCAAAGTCCCTTCCAACTCTGTTAATGGAAGCAGCAAGTAGTGTCCAATAGAAAAACTGCACCACATATATTTCAAACTGAGAGCAAATGAGGGTTTTTTTGGACATATTTGTACTAACTTTTAAGCAAACCTTCCTTCCTTCCTCCCTCGCTCCTCCCGTCCCTTACTTCTTTCCTTTCTTCCTGAAAAAAGTGATTTTTTAAAAAAAACTTCATTAGGCCAGGCTCATATTTGTTGATGGCTTTGTTTATATGAACAAGGTGAGCTTTGTCTTCTATTAAAAAGCATAACAACACATTCCTTTGTTTCTCATATCTACTTAGGGCGATTATTTAAACTTCAGTCCTTTTTATCAGAAAAGAAAAAAAAAATTCGGTGCAGCCAGACACGTGAGGGAATCGCTCCTCACATCGCCTGGATTTTTTCATCAGGGGGCCCCTGTAAAGGGGTTGAAAGTCACCCTGGAGGAGAGATGAGAGGGGGAGAAGTCTCTCCAGTTGGTGTTAGAAGGGCAGCAGCCCTCCCGTTGGCTTGGAGCTACTCTCCAAACTGAAGAAGAAAGGATCGGCCACTCCCATGGCCCATCATTTAGCCATTTCCTGCCGAAGCCAAAAGCACAACAAAGCACTTGAAAGCACTTGAAAACTGGGTAAGAACTGTCTTCTTGTTTTCCTAATCGTCTACTTTCCCTAACAAAAGCTTTCTATATTTGCTTTCCCTTGCGAGGAGAGAGGTAAGGGATTTCCCCCACACACCCTCTTTAATAGCAGCCTTTGTGTACATTGGGAGAGAAAAAAAAAAGCCTTGTACTAAATTATACTGATTAATTGGACTTACTGCCTTTCTACTTTTTGCCCAAAGTTCCTATATTTACAGAAATGGGCTATTCTACCTATTAGTCTAAAAAAGGAGACAAAAAAGAAATAAATAAAAAGACACCATCTGAAAAGGATTTGAAGTACTCTAGGGATATCTAGTGAATACTATTGGCAAACAAGCTTGCTTACATTTTGAACTGACCTTGGCATTAAGATAAAACCTGAAACAGCTGGAGATGAATTTGGCTTAGACTTATGGAAGTGGACACTTACTGATTTTTGTTTGAAAAATAGCCTCCACCAAGGACTATTTATAATTATTACAAAATGGAGAAGGATCAGCCACAAACCTTGCTTGACTATAACCTTATACTTGAAACAATCTACAGAGTCACTGAGATGTCTGTCTCCAGATTTAATAGTTTACATGGCAACCTTAAGTCACAAATTGAAACCCAGACTGCAACTAAAGAAGTTACACTTCAGAATATAACAAAATTGGAAGATATTACTGTTGAGACAGAGGAATATAAGCAACAACATCAAAGTACTGAAAAAACTAATATCCAAAACCTGACTTTACTCAAAGAACGTACAATTTTTAAAGTACAAGGAACCACTACTATGACAGACAATGTTAAAGACCAACAACAAACTAGGGAAAAACTTAATACTCAACCTCTGACCCTCTCTAAGGAGCCTACAGTTTCAGAAGTACACTACATGCAAGATAGTGATGCCAATATAGAGGAAGCCGAAGACCAACAAAGACAACCTGTGGAAAGCTTGGACAGTCAATTACTAACTATAAAACTGGATAAGATTTTCTATTCAAAACAGATCAACCCAGATGGAAGAAGAACCCAGACTGAACCGTAGACAGAGATGTCAGATCAAATAAAGAGAGTGGAATTAACATGGCAACAATATAATGACTATAAATGGTTCAACCTTTGTATATTGCTGATGGTTGGATGGCCTCCTCTGGTGAAAATAATATACATGTGAGCAAATGAAGACCTACTTGGTAATTTAAAGCCCTGAGTCTGGAAACCCCACTGGCAAAAAAAAAAAAAAAGAAACCTAGAGTTAGATTTAAAATATGAATTCCTAGAGAATTATCATAGGTCATTTTGTTAGTAATTAGTGAAATAGAAAATATTCATGAGATAGAATTAAAATGTGTTTAAGTATTTACTAAGCTTATTTCAAATATTATAAATTTATATATTGATATAATGGAAATTTGGCTTATGGATGCTATGTTGATGTTAAAATTTTGGTTATGTATAAGTAGATTGATAAATATAGACTCTCCAATTGGTAACTTGTGATGTATTAGGATATGAAATAAACAATGTTTATTAGGTAGAAGTTAGCTATTTAAATATTGGGTGTGTGTTAGATGATACAATTTTTGGTTTAATAAGATAAGGGAACTTTCAGTTGTGAATAGTATTTGGGATGTTAAAGGTTAAACTTGGATACTATAATTAACATCAAAATTAGACAAAATTTAATAACAGGATATAGATATACCTTATTGAAATTGGATTGACAAAATCTTCTTTAATTGACTATGCTATTCCTAGAAATTTGTTAGTTTAAATACATTGTATTGAATGTTGAGGGAAATAGAGAACGATGCTATGATAATGTAACCTGAACTATGTATTGAAAACTCAATTGATGATTACACATGATGCTTTCTAAATATATAGGTTGTAATTTGAAAAATTAATAAAACTTGTTTTTTTTAAGAAAAGAAAGGGAAAAAAGGTTTCCTTACGTATACATGTCTTCAACCATTGTCAGTGGATTCTCAGTGAAGGATAATGGATTGAATTTTGGCATGAAGAATTGAGAAAAGATTGCACCAAAGATGAAGTTTCCGGGCTGATAATACTCATGTTGAATAGGAAGGGAATAATTCACACTACACGAATTAGGAATTGGTTTCCCCTCAATTTGTGGAAATACTAAGAGTAGCCAAAAGAAGAGCTTTGACATCTGAAAGGATGAAGAAGTACCTTCTCTTAACACCAAATCCTTTTCCTCAATAAATAAAGCATCATATTAAGTGCCACCACTTAGTGCTTTCCAGACTTCTGAACAATGTCTTCAGAAAAGGATAAAAGAAACAGACTGAAATGGGTTACTATTGCAGGTACCTATAGTCTCATAAAGCTTAGTCAGTCTTTCCAGAATAGAAGATAAATCACAGCACTTTGTGATAATGACAGGAATGATCATCTCAAGAGGACTGTAACCTCCATGGCATCAGATACATCAGAAATGATGAAGAAAACATGTTTATCATATCTTGTTATGGTATAACAGGATAATAGAACAGCAAAGATGGAAGAACTGGTCTTCTTGTACACCCATGTTCAAGTAGGAGACTATGCCATTCTGGACAAAGGCTGTTCTTAAAAACCTCCATCAGAAATGATGAAGAAAACATGTTTATCATATCTTGTTATAGTATCTTAGACATGGAAATCATATCTGGATTTAACATGATGGGTGGGGGAATAAAATGGAGTAACTATAGGATATAGCTAAGAAAACTGTGTTCCAGTATGGTAAGAGGACATATAGTTTCACAGTAAATTTACATCAGTTTTACATCAGAGGTCCCCAACCTTTTCTGTTTGGAAGCCTGGAAGGAAAGGGAAGAGCAGGAAAATTTATGTGTGCCTTTGCATGCATGTATGCTTGCGCGCATGCGCAAACAGGCTGCTCACACCCCAGTGGCACTAGTGCCTGTGCACCTGTAGAAATGGAGCCACATGCCCCTGTGGTGCACTAGCATCCCATGGACATGCACAAATGGGCTGCTAGGATCCACGTAACTCTGATGGTGGCATTAGCCCTCCCATACAATACTGGCAGTGGTGCTAGTGCCCCTGTGCAGACAGAAATGGGTCCGCTAGCACCAGCATGCATGCATAAATGGGGCCACTAGTGCCTGCGCACATGCACAAATGGGACCATTAGCACCCATGTGGAAGCTAGCCCCCTCGCAGCAGTGCTAGCATGAGTGGGGAGGAGTGTGTGTACACCAGGCCATGGACCAGTATCGGGTGGCAGATCATCAGTTGGGGAACCCTGTTTTATATGGCTGACAAAGCTCTTTGGCACCAATTGTTTTTTTAAAAAAACTGATGTAACAAGGTCTATTTGAGAGAATTCTGACTAAGGAATTGATTATTGCTAAATTATTCATATATTCAGCAAGATAATCTGCTTTCAAATGAACTTGTAATGATCAGTATCTTAGAAAGCCATGCAGAGAATGGAGATCAATGGTTACTAGGCATAAGGTTGGTATCATGCCTTCAGTAGTAGGGAGAGTTTGGTTCTTAAGGACATGGGCATATACATTTTTAAGGTTCCTACAGGCATCTCTTTGATGGAGTGCATAGTCCTTTGACTTTATCCATTAAAAATTTTGTACTCTTCAGCATTTAACATAGTTTGTAGCATGACCCCAAAGAACCATAAAATTATTTTAAAGCATCTAAAAATACTTGGATGGGAGAGGCGACATGGGGTCCCTTTTTTGCTAATACTTTCCATTGTAAATAAAAAATAAATCACCCATTTTTATTTTGATAAATGATTTTTTCTCCATTTTTCACACTCTCACTTTGTGAAGCAGGCTTGTCAAGAATTCAGGCAGGATGAAATATGTTAGCTTCTTATGGCTTTACATGAAGGAGTCTAGTCTGAAAATTTTGAGTCCAGTGTTTCTCAACCTTAGCAATTTTAAGATGTGTGGTCTTCAAATCTCAGAATTCTGCATCCAGCAGGCTCTAAACACCCAAACATTTTTTTTCTGATCAGGAAACTACCCCAGACCCTGAGAAAGATTGTTTTTTGCCCATTGTACATTATTTTTTACTATATGAATTACAACAAAAGGTATTTGGATTTCCCCATATTGTGGGTTTTAACTTTAAGCCATGGTTAGCAGTGTTCCTTTACCAGTCATAATAAACAGAACTTATAATTGAACTCTTTTAATTGGAGGATACACAGTATGAAATGGAGGATAAAATTGAATCTAGCATTAGAGAAAGCATATTATTTTCTTTAAAAATGTGAAGGATTGTTATAGTTTCTACAAGATGCAGAGAATGAAATCATAAATGTTCAAAAGGTTTTATTCACAGCATTAGGACAAACTTTGTATTAATTTCTCAGATTGCATTGAGCTTTGCCTCACCATTCTATACAAGTACAGAACTTTCAAAAGCCATTTTCCTTCTTGTTATTTCTTATTAATTGTCCTTTGCTATTAAGATCAGGTCTCAAAAGGATGATATAACATTTTGGAGCAAAGATACAACCCAGTAATCCAGTGCTAGAAACCAGGATGGAGAAGATCTCCACAGCCACCATGTATTTCCCTTTGGTACTTAGATAAGTAGGGACAAATGACAGCCAGACACTGCAGAAGACCAACATGCTGAAGGTTATAAATTTGGCTTCATTAAATGTGTCTGGCAACTTTCGAGCAAAGAAAGCTACCATGAAGCTGATGAGAGCCAGAAAACCCATGTAGCCCAGAATATAGTAAAACATGTTACCCGATCCTTCCTTACATTCCACTACAATTTCTTCAGGCAGAGTTGTCATATCTAAATTTAGAAATGGAGGATCAGTACCCAGCCATATCACACAAATACATGTTTGAATAAGCGAGCCACACAAAACTATAGCAAACGCAAATCTTTTCCCTACCCATTTCCTTATTCCAGCTCCTGGTTTAGTAGCCATGAAAGCAAGAACCACTATGATTGTTTTGGCCAGGACAGAAGAAACAGCCACTGAGAAGATGATACCAAATGTAGTTTGTCGGAAAAGGCAAGTCAGTAACTGGGGGCAGCCGATGAACAACAGAGAACACAGAGAGCAGAGAAGGAGTGAAATAAGGAGAACGTAAGTAAGAGTTTGGTTGTTAGCTTTGACAATGGGAGTCTTCCGGTGCTTAATAAAGATCCAAAGCACCAAGACTGTGGTTGTAGAAAGAGCAAGAGCCACAACAGACAAACCTATGCCTAGAGGATCAAAATAACTCAGGTAATTTACTTCCTTGGAAAGGCACTGATTTTTTTCTTTGTTAGGATATTGATCTTCAGGGCATTTGAAGCAGTCATTCATATCTTGTAGAAAGGGAGAGAAACAAAGGAGACATGAAATACATGAGAAGTGGCTGACAGCCACTGTAGATCTGATCTAGATTTTCTCATGGTATAATGCAATATAATTAATTATAATACAATGTGATTAATAATTACGGTAATTCCAAAATACTCCTTTTGTTTAGGACAAAAGCTAGGCTCCTTGCAAGCAGAATCCTTCTGATGAGCTTTTTCTGAAATTCCCAAACTGTTTTCTAGTGAATAATTTGCTTGACTAGTTAGCTAACTAGTTGATTCATTAAAAACACAAAACAAATCCATTTTTCATTGAAAAACCATCCCAATCCTTTAAGCTTTGGGCTATAGTTTTAATGATTTCTATGGCATAGGAATTCTACTAACTAAAATCCAAATTAAAGGACAGTTGAGATAGGACCTCTTGTTTTTTAAAAAAAGACTCCCTTTTTACAATTAGTCCCTATTCCTGATAGAGTCAGGATGACTGGATAGAAAATTTGAAATTTATCATTTTAGGCATCAGTTGTTTCATCCTCTCAATGTTCTATTGCCTTGTTGGCTCTGGTTACAGGCCACATTCAACCACAAAATGAAAGTAGCCTGGTGCGCTATGCGAACCATGATGATGTCATACACCAAGAAAGCACATTATATAATTGGCGACAATCACATCAAGTTATCATAATGACAGTCAATATGAAATTTACACAGAACTAACTGGATGAACAGTTGGTTCCAACCCTGTAGGTATTTAAGTGGTTAAGATGTGGCTTTCTCCCCATGTTTGGGGATCACATTTAGTGGGGTTCCCAATGTATGAGTTGTAGGAGTTTTCATTTGTTTATCATTTTATTGCTTCATATATTTTAATGTGTTGTTATTCTGTTTTAATTATTTCAGATACTTTTGTCTTTTGTACACTATCCAGAGCTACATAATTTGGACAAGTGCATACATAAATAAATAAATTTGGGAGGATGAAAAGTAGAATCACTTAAGCAAGAACCAATGAGATTACATAACAAATAAGACAATACACATCCCTGTCTAACTCCTCTTTTTACTGCTATTTCCTTAGTGACCTTATCTTTGGTTATTGCAAATGATGTTCAATCTTGTGTTTTCATGAAAATTAATAAGTGAGAAGTGTTGGGATATCTTCCTCCTCTCATCCCGCTGTACAATAAAACCAAATTAGTGATATAAATGTTTCATTTGTAGTTTATAGTATGGTGTTCTCTACCTGTCTGATTGGAAATCTTTCCTGATGGACATTCAGCACAACCATAGCAGCAAAATGGTTCCCCTTCTTTGCTTTGTCTGCTATAGCCCGGGAGGCAGCGGTGGTTGCACAGAGACAAGGGCACAACCTGCCCATGGGAAAGAAGAATCCATTTTAGCCACATTTGTTATTTAGTTAAGCCTCAATGGGTTGTTGCATTCAAATCATGACATCATGGACTTCAGGATGTTTTTATGTTGCTAAGGAAGAAGTTATACTTAGCTCCCAGATTGTAGATATTGATTTTGATTTTTATCAGTTGCCATGGATAGAAGCAACACTCATTGAATACTCGATTCTAGCCTTCTTTATCTTGTTAAGGAAGTTAGTATTACAGTATATTGATATGTACAATAGGTAAAGTGTAAATGTAAATACTCAGAGTTTTCAGCAATATCTGTTCATTACTTTGCAAAATCATAAAGCTAGGCAGAACAATTCTCTATGGGTTTTTTGAAATTCATTTAACAAAAACAAAGTTGTTTCACAATGGATTTCAAGAGGAAGAAAATTGCAAATAAATGCTCACAAATGAAATGTGATATCCTTGACTTTTTGTTATGACAAGTTATGAAGGGTTCCTCTTTTGTTGTAGGTCTCCACAACAGGCCATGGTGAAGGACAAAATAATGACACCTGTATGGTGATGTCACAGTACAACCTCACCCTTACACACTGGTATCCTGACATATAAACAAGCATGTAAGTGAAAAGGTTTATGTTGTGAAACTATAACACAGCTTTTGTCCTTTGTGTCTCTTCTTACCTCTCCAGTGTCTTCAACAATCTGTAATTGAATTGCTTTTTCACATTTTAGTTTAGTTCAGTTCAGTTTGGTTCACACTCTCACATGAAGACTCCTTCATATTTCACCTTCTGGATTTTTCATTAGCAATAGCAACAACAATAGCAATAGTACTTACACTCATACACTGTTCCAGAGTGCTTTATAGCACTCTTTGGGAGGTTTACAGTGCCAGTATATTGCCCTCAACAATCTAGGTCCTACTTTTACTGACTTCAGAAGGACTGAAAGCTGAATCAACCTTTAACTCCAAGTTGTAGGCAGAGTTAGCCTGCAATACTGCATTCTAACCACTACACCACCATGGTTCTTTTCAAGTAGCAGTGCTACTGATGCTGCCTTTCCAAAACTAATGCATGTTTTTGGGACACTGTCCAAGAATCTCTTTCCTCACCTCCATTTTTTTTTAAATCTAGAACATTTAGAAAAACTATGTACACTCATTATAATTTGCCAGCATCTCAAACCAGAACCTGCTGGATCTTTGACTTTCCAACTTACATATATAGTGGATGAGAAAGTTTTAAATTACATGTCACTTTGTCTTTATTCTCACTACTTGTTTAGTAACTATCTTTGTTACTGGTCATTGACAAAAATGACAGTAATAAAAATTCATTTTCTAAGCAATGAGCACATTTATGACCAGATGTTGTGTGCCTGACCATAATGCAAAATGGCCTGGTCTGCCCCCACCCTCTCCATGGGTACTTAGGTTTTAATGTCTGATTTTAATTATTTATGTTTTAATCATATATGTATAGACATATTTTTATGACTGCAAGCTGCCCAGAGTTACCCTATGATAAGCTGGGGGGGGGGCAATAAATTTTATAAATAGAATTAAAATAAATAATGCATGCTGGAGTGAGAGTAACACTGGCACACTTGTACAAGTGAACTTTATCTTGATGAGATAGTAACAACTAGTGATCTTTATCTGTCTCTCTCACAGTCATGTGTTCACTTAGTGACCATGTAGCTTAATAACCTCGCTGTTGTAATAGAACATGGTCTCTAAATAAGGAGTGGACTTTATTTTGTTCTAGATTTATCTGACTTTAAAAAGAATGCCAAGTCTTATTCTACAATACCAATACCAAGTATTGTAGAATTATGAAATTGTTTGACTTGGACTGTAGAGACCCAGGATTATGTTCTAATCTGAGTGACAGAAGGTCACTGGTTAAGTTTGAGAGTTTAACAATCTTATGATTGTTGTACAGAAATAAAATTAGAGAGCTACTTGCACCATTTACTGAAGAGGATGAGTAAGATAAAATACACTTAAATGAAATTTATATCAGAAAATTTTAAATGTGAAGCTCTGTTTGGCCAGAAAGAGGATGTCATTTTAAAAAGAAATGATTGATAGTATTATTGCATTAAAAGTTACTTATTGAGAAATGTATGGATTTTCTTTGTCCCAAAGGTGCTTTTTTCCAAAAGGCAACTGAATTTTCTTGTGTTTTTTTTCTTTGAAAATGTTTCAAAGCAGCTCTAGTTTGGTAAGATTCTCTCTATTAGGCTTAAGCAAATAAAGGATTGAATTCAAATGATATTCATATGCTATTTCTGGTTCTTTAATCTGATGATTTACAACATATTTACCCCATATTTACTTGTATCTAAGACAAGCTACTTCTTTTGTGCCCCTTCTTGATCTTCATTTACCTCAGTATCTCTTCTGTTCATCGTTTAGTTCTGTATTGATATTTTGTTATTTGACCTAACCAATCAGAGGAGAGCTGCAAGAAATTATGAAATGGAGAAATATGTTTCTTACAATTCCCTTAGCTGACCATTACCCTTAATGGGAATGAATGGATATTTGATGCATATTTGATTTATGACAAAAAAGTTGATAAGGCTTTTAAATTTCACATTTTAAGAAGTGCTTTATTGCGTGTTTGGAAAAAGTATTATTATAAGTTAAATTATAAAATACCAATTTGGGGGATTCCTGGACACGCAATAGAGGGGCTATCTATGGGTATGAATTTGGATATGATTTCTTATAAGGAATTACTTAGATTGGAAGGGAGTGACTGGCAATTAAGGTCGCTAGTCGAGTTAAAACAAAAAAATATTGTACAGTCTTGGTTTCAGTATACTCAATTGCAAGCCAGGTGGAAGTTAGACCAGAAGGTTGGTTTGACGCTGATGGATGAAAATTTGGTAAAACAGATCAAAGATCAAACTCAAGCACACATAAAGAGAATTTATAATGCTTTAATAGAATTGGACTCGGAAACAGAATTGGTGAAAGATTGTATGGTAAAGTGGGCTCAAAATATTCAAGAACCGATTCCATTGGATGTGTGGGAGGTAATTTGGGTTAGAAACGTAAAATTTACTCAAGCCCAAAACTTAAGAGAAAATTTTTATAAAATGTTTTATAGATGGCATTTGGATCCTAAAAAGCTGTCTTGTATGTACTCTAATTTTCAGCCTAAATGTTGGAGATGTGGCAGTTTGGATGCTACCTATTTTCATATTTGGTGGACTTGTAGAAATAAAAAAGCTTTTTGGATTAAAATTTGGTGGAACATTCAAAAGATTTTTAAAAGAAAGATAAAGTTTATTCCACAATTATTTTTATTGGGTGTTATTACAGACTGTGACATATAAAGAAATTAATTTGATGTTGAATTTGATAACAGCTGCGAGGTTATTGGTAGGGCAATATTGGAAGAAGGATTGTCTGCCTACTATAGAGGAGTGGACGCTTAAAGTGTCAAATCTAGCAGAAATGGCTAAGATTTCTGCTTACTTGAATGATCATTCACAAGAGAGATACATTTTGGTTTGGAGAAGATGGATAGATTATATTCAGAAAAAATATGGGACTAAAAAGTTTCATTTAGCTTATGAGTAAATTTTAGATTGTTATTGTTATAATTAATTTTTTTTTAGAAGTTGGGTATTTTAGAGTGTTGGTAATTATGTTAAAGGTGGGTTAAAGTGTATTATGTATTTGTTTTTTTTATATAGTTGATTAATGTTAGTTAGATTATGATTACTATATATTTGTAACCCTGTAATCAGCTTTGGAAAGTGGGGGAGGGGGGGCTTGGGGGGTTTGTGAAGGGGATAATATTGTAACTTTTTATAAAACTTTTCAATAAAAAAAAGAGAATGAATGGGACCCATCATGCATGAGCTTCAGTTAATATATATAAACTTTATATCTTGGTGTTTAGTCCTACCTCTCCAAATGTATAAGGCCAGGTGATAATCTTCTCATTAATAGACAATTGTTTGTCCCATGAAGCTTGAGGATCCATTTTTCCAACTTTCACTTTTAAGAAAGATTGATTTGAAAAAGTTATCCAGTTGATAATATCAAATCCACCTACTAATTCACCATTCTCATTAAAAAACAAGGTGTCTCCAGCAGAATTGTTAAATGAGATTTCTTTCAGAAAAGGGTGGATCTTTAGGTGAAGAAAACCAAGAGTAGGTTTCACAAAATTGTATTTACCTGTTTATTTCTGAACTATATATACCACCCATTCTCAAAACATCTCTGCAATATATGCACCCACTAAAAATCAAGGCACTAAAACAGTTAGATTTACAATTTAAAAGAACAATGGAGAAAAGTAGCACTAATAATTAAAATTAGCAATATGAACAATTGAAGACCGGTACACATTTACATGTCTCTCCAACAGCTCCAAAACCAGTTCTGTCCTCTGAGTCTGAAAACTATTAAGCAGCAAGCTAATGGTAGAGTGCTTACCTATGTTATTTCTGAACTATACCTACCACCCACTTTTGAAACAGTTTGCAATAGATGTGCCCATTGAAAATCAAGGCACTAAAACAATTAAATTTATAATTCAGAAGAACAAAGGAGACAAATAGCAATAATAATTAAAATTAGCAATGTGAGCAATTGAAGAATGGTACACAAATTTAGATGACTACCCAATAGCTCCAAAACCAGTTCTGTCCTCTCAGTCTGAAATCTGTTAAACAGCAAGCTAGTGGTAGAATAGCATAATCCTCAATTAATGTCTCATTCCAAGTCCAGAATGCACATGCCTGTCCTGTGTCTGATTGCCTAACTCCAGATTTTCCTCCCTTGCAGGAGGAAAACACTTCCTCAACTACTTTTCTTTGCTGTGCAAGCTATGCTTCCCTGAAAGGTCCTAACCCCTTGACCTTGATTAATTACTAACTGTGTGAAATTGGCATGATCCTAATCAGTTTCACCCCTAATCAGTTTTCTTTTGTCTGCTAAGCAGCTGTGTCAGCTCATTCCATTCAACATGCGTTCCTCACTGTGTGTTTGCTTGTTGTTGTTGTTCAGTCAGTAAATAGTGATCAACTCTTCACAACCCTATGGACAATAGTATACCAGATTTCCCTGTCCTCCACTGTGTCCTGGAGTTTGCCCAAATCCATGTTCATTGTGTCAATGACACTATCTAATCGTCTCATGTTCTGCTGTCCTCTTCTTCATTTTCCTTCCATTTTTACTAATATCAGAGTCTTTTATAATGAGTCCTCTCTTCTCATTTGGTGACCAAAGTATTTGAGCTTCATTTTCAGTATCTATTCTTCCAAGGAACAACTAGAGTTGATTTCCTTTAGGATCGACTGATTTGATCTCCTTTGAGTCCAAGAGACCCTCAATAGCCCTGCCCTAGTTACTTTGGTAGGAATGGCACATATTCTATATTCTGCAGCCCTAGGTTGCTATCTATTCATAAAAAAGTAGGCTTGCTTAATATGAAGAACATTACCTGAAAATGATGTAGTTTTGAAGACTCAACATAATGTTCATTAATCCCCAATCTGTGTTTAATTCTGGATGAATTCATAGCATGGAAAGCATGAGCCACAGCATAGATTGCATTGTAGATGCTGTAGCTTTGACCCGTCATCTGCATTTCAAAAAGAGGTCCAGGAATGTTCTCCAGCTGCTCATTTCCAGTGCAGGATGTCAGTTGATTTTCCCCTGCACCTGCATCTTCAAATACACAGTCAAATGCTTGTTCCCAGAAAAGCTTGACAAAGCCATCAGTTTCAGAACGTGGATTCAGTTTATCAAGGAAATTTTGGAAATCTCTCATCTCCTTGGAATGAATTGCAAATGATAAGGCTCCGTGGAAGATCTGTATACTAATTTGTCTGTGAAATGTTTCAGATGAGAAATCCCAAGGAGCAGTCACAACCCACACTTTGTCAATAGGCTGTAATTTGAAACTGTTAACCACAAACTCCAACCAATGAATATCCAACATGGTATGTGTGTCTGCCTTTGCAACAACTACACTGGCATTTGACTTATGGAGAGATAGAACTATATTCTTTAATTGACTGATCAGTTTATCTATCTGAAAAAAATACTCATGACTCGGTGTTCTTTCTGTGAAGGCTATACAGATTTCTTTCTCCAAAAGCAGATATGATAAGATTTGTACAAATATTTCCCCTTTCTCGTCTCCTAAGGCAATGATCCCAACCCATTTCCATTGAAAATATAACAGAAGCTGGACCAGTCCATTCAACTGATAAGTTTCACTAGGAGTCATCTGGTATAAGAAAGCAAATTGATTTTTTTCTCTTACTGCTGGAGAAAAGAAGCTATAGGTGACCTATAGGAGATTAGAGAGATGTTCATCCTTTGGTTAGTGAATTTCATGCATTTGTTTGACACCTAAAGATTCTTTCCCTTACTTTCAAGAACTCTAGAACAGTTTTGAAGAAATTCAATGAAGGCAATCTGATGTAAGATGTTGGACTTGCACTGAAGAGATCTAGGTTCTAATTCTTCTTCAGTCCACCAACATTTGTTGGTAAGTTTGGGCCAGTTTTTCTTTTTCAGCCAATCTACCTCATAGGGTTGTGAATTGGGATGGGAGGGGTAGGAATGTGAAATTCTATAAAAGGTGGAACAACAAACAAATCAACAAACAATACATACAAAATATTATCCCATTTTACTCTTTTATTTCCATTTTAATTTTGGCCAAATACCCAATTAAAATGGTAGGTAACTTCAATATCTGGTTCCAAAATGGAGTGAGGGGTGAGAATAATAGAAATTGCTTCATTTTGATGGACCTCAGACATGTTTTTCTAATAGATTTCATCAGAGATTATTTAATCTTTCCTTTCCATTTTCCTTTTTAAGTCATTTTAATCTCCAGAATTCTGAAATCCTCTAGTCACCTTTCAGGGGAATTCCAGATTATGGTATTAGTGGAAGATCAATGCTGGATCTTGTTAAGTGCTTTGGATCTGGCAACCAGCCTCTTAATAAATACGTTCCTTAACTCAAATGTGTTTATTTGAGGCCATGCAGGTACTGTCCAAGTCCAACATGTTTCCTTAAGAAGCCACCCACAGTTCAGCAAGGGTAGTCAGGCTGGATCTGAAGCATCCTTGTTTGTTTCAAATCCAAATAATGCACACCTTTATATAGAAACTATTTTTGTAAAAGCAAACAAAGAAGTCTATACTGTGATATTGTACATGAAATAGCAGGGGAAACCATTATATATAATACAGTATATATCCCCCCATCTCTACTAAACATGCTTGGAAAGATAGGAATAGAATAGAACAGAGCTGGAAGGGACTTGGAGATCTTCTAGTCCAACCCTCTTCACAAGCAGGAGACCCTCTACCATTTCATGTCTGGTTTCTTTTTAAAAACCTGCATTGATGAAGCAGCCACAACTTCTGAAAGTGAACTCTTCCACTGGTTATTTGTTGTCATATTAACTATTAGTATTCTTACCTGAAGATTACACCATTCAAATGCTCCTGATTATCACTTTTGCAAACTATCAAAAATAAGGAAGTGGAAAGGAAAAGGAAAAGGGAAAGGAGCTTTATTTTTGCATTTTTCCAAGAGTTTGACAGGTAGATACTGAGATAGAAAGATTGTGTTGGATGGATGAAATTTCACAAAGAAGCCTATAGTTCTTGCATACTTGATAATTTCTCACTTAATTCTTGACAAAGTCCAACTCTGTTTGGTTTTTGAGAGATAACAAAATTCACTGAGAGCTTCGAAGGGTGAATGACTCACACACTTCAAATTGGATTGTTGCAACAATTTGGATTCTTTTGCAATTTCTTTGAAGCAAAGTGGGTTAACATCTTCCCAGCATCAACATCAATTTAAAAGGGCTTATTCTTCAGCTAAATACCAAAACATTTTCTATTTTTCAATCTCCCTTGTATCTCCCCTCCGGTGAACAAATGAAACTGAATTGCCATGATAATATTATTTTCAACTTATTGCACTCTGGTTTCTCTCAAGTGGACTTTTTATTTTCACACTGGTTATTTTCATTTTACTGATAGAAACCTTCACTATCTCTACCTATCTTACCTGGGAAATTTTGTAGAGAGTTAAGATGTAGGCCATGTGTAGAGTGATTTCAGAATCAAGGCCCCCAATGGCTGCTATCAGATTTCTTTCAACATCACACTTGTAATTGGGGACAGTCTTGTTATGGCGAGATACAAGGTTCAGTGTATTTTGATTAGCCATGTGTGCACTGAAGTAACTGTCATAGATTTGGAACCCCAAGGTGATGTTGGGTAAAAGTTTTAGGTTCTCATTGATCTCATTCACAGCAAAAACCATTGATTGAACATGCTGATAATTCTTGGACACTGTGCTAGAACAAGAAGAACATTGTAAGTATGCACATATAATCTTTTACAGTTGCTGGAATCATGCTCCTGTTTAATACCCATAATGGGACATAACATACAACAAAATGGTTGCAGCTAGAGGTTGTCTAGAGCCATGGTGGTGCAGTGGTTAAAATGAAGTATTGTCAAAAGTTTGATTCCTTTGATCCTGACTGGATCAAGGTTGATTCAGTCTTCCATCCTTCCAAGTTCAGTAAAATGAGGACCCCAGATTGTTGGGGACAATATGCTGGCTCTGTAAACTGCTTAGAGAGTGCTGTAAAGCACTGTGAAGTGGTATATAAGAGCCCTGGTGGCATAGTGGTTAGAATGCAGTACTGCAGACTTGTTCTGCTAATTGATGGCTGACAGCAATTTGGCAGTTCAAATCTCACCCGGCTCAAGATTGACTCAGCCATCCATCCTTCCGAGGTCAGTAAAATGAGGACCCAGATTGTTGGGGACAATATGCTGACTGTAAACCGCTTAGAGAGGGCTGTAAGTAAGTAAGTAAGTAAGTCGAAATGCTATAAGTCTAAGTGCTATTGCTATTGTCAGACTTTAAAATAATTTGGTACTTTTGAAACAAATCCTCAGAGTTCTGAGGAATGAAGGAAGGAAGGGAGGGAGGGAGGTCTAAGGATCAAACAAGTTCCTTTACTGCACTGTATTATATTCTTCTTTAAATGTTGTTTAACTACATGAAGAAATGTTATCTGGTCAGCTAGGATACATTAGAAAATGCTGTGTAGCAGCAAGATTTAACCTAGTTGATGTATCTTTAGAATATAAAATGAACATACAGCACAGATGTTGTATGCTTAATTTATATAAAAGGCAAAGTGAGGAACTATGCAGAGAAATAATAATTATGAAAACACAAGTGTTAAGATAAGATTCAAATTGTCCCCTTAACTGTATAACTTAATTTTTAAATTGTTATAAGAGTGGCAGGATTAGACATGATGACAGTACAGATGAGACTTGGAAGCTGATTTTAATGAAATGGAAGCAGCATGCAGTCCACCAACTGAAAAACTGCACCACATTTTTTTCCTTGAACAAATTTCTTATATTTGTAATGGAATAATGGACCTAATAATGTACTTGTTCCTTTATAAACTGCAAAGAGCCACAGTATTAATTTTTCAAATAGGACTTGATGATAACTGTCAGACCATTATCTATGTCAATCTATTGGAAATTGCCTTACAGTGAAGGATTCTATGGTAGCCTAAGGAGTAACAACCTTGTTATAAAATAAACTTTCTCATGATTAGTAGCATTTCCTCAGGGGCAATGAACAATTAGACACTGCCAAAGTCCTAAATGAGAGCAAAATTTAGAACAAGCTTTTCTGAAGCATTCATACTAATTTTTAAACAAAACTTCTTCCTTCCTTCCTTCCTTCCTTCCTTCCTTCCTTCCTTCCTTCCTTCCTTCCTTCCTTCCTTCCTTCCTTCCTTCCTGCCTGCCTGCCTGCCTGCCTGCCTGCCTGCCTTCATGCCTTTCTGCCTTCCTTCTTTCCTTCTTTCCTTCCTTCCTTCATGCCTTTCTGCCTTTTTGCCGGTCTGCCAGCCTGCTGGCCTATCTAATTTTTTAAAACTTCATTTAGGCCATTTGTTGATAGCTTTGTTTATATGAACAAGATGAGGTCTATCTTTCTTTAAGAAGCATAACTGCACATTCCTTTGTTTCTTATAACTACCTAGGGTGATTATTTAAACATTTTGTCAGAAGGGGCCAAAACAAAAAGTTTCCTTACGTATACATGTCTTCAACCATTGCCAGGGGATTCTCAGTGAAGAATAATGGGTTGAATTTTGGCATGAAGAGTTGAGAAAAGATTGCACCAATGATGAAGTCTCCGGGCTGATAATACTCATGTTGAATAGGAAGGGAATAATTCACACCACATGAATTAGGAAGAGCTTTCCCCTCAATTTGTGGAAACACTAAGAGTAGCAGCAAAAGGAAGAGCTTTGACATCTGCAAAAATGAAGAAGTACTTTCTCTTATAGACCAAATCCTTTACTGAAGTCTAGTGCCCATCATCATACTAAGTGTCATACTTAGTGCTTTCCAGACTTCTGAAAAATGTTCTCTAAAAGGGATAAAAGAAACAGACTGAAATGGGGTTGCTATTGTAGGTACCTATAGTCTCATAAAGCTTAGTCAGTCTTTCCAGAATAGAAGATAAATCACAGCACTTTGTGATAATGACAGGAATTACCATCTCAAGAGGACAGTAACCTCCATAGCATCAGGTACATCAGAAATGATGAAGAAAACATGTTTATCATATCTTGTTATGATATAACAGGATAATAGAACAGCAAAGATGGAAGAATTGGTCTTTTTGTACACCCGTGTTCAAGTAGGAGACTCTATACCATTCTGGACAAAGGCTGTTCTTAAAAACCTCCATCAGAAATGATGAAGAAAACATGTTTATCATATCTTGTTATAGTATCTTAGACATGGAAATCATATCTGGATTTAACATGATGGGTGAGGGAATAACATGGAGTAACTATAGGATGTAGCTAAGAAAAAAGTAACTATGTTCCAGTATGGTAAGAGGACATATAGTTTCACAGTAAATATATATTTTACATCAGAGGTCCCCAACCTTTTCTGTTTGGAGGCCTGGAAGGAAAGGGAAGAGCAGGAACAAACAGGCTGTTCACATTCCAGTGGCGCTAGTGCCTGTGCAAATGGAGCCATAGGCCCCTGTGGTGCACTAGCATCCCATGCTCATACGCAAATGGGCCACTAGGACCCACGCAATGCTGATGGTGGCATTAGCCCTCCCACGCAATACTGGCAGCAGTGCTAGTGCTCATGTGCATACATAAATGGGGCTGCTAGCACCAGCAATGATGCATACAGTAAATGGGGCAACTAGTGCCTGCCCGCATGTGTAAATGGGACCATTAGCAAAAGCTAGCCCCCTCACAGCAACACTAGCATGAGTGGGGGGGGAGTGCTTGTACATCAGGCCATGGACCAGTACTCGGTGGTGAACCATAGGTTGGGGAACCCTGTTTTACATGGCTAACAAAGCTCTTTGGCACCAACTTTTTTTAAAATTGTGGCTCAGTGGGTTAGGACGCTGAGCTTGTCGATCAGAAGATCGGCAGTTTGGCGGGTCAAATCCCGAGTGCCACGTAACAGAGTGAGCGCCTGTTACACGTCCCAGCTTCTGCCAACCTAGCAGTTCGAAAGCACGTAAAAATGCAAGTAGAAAAATAGGGACCCCTACGGTGGGAAGGTAACAGCGTTCCGTGCGCCTTTGGCGTCTAGTCATGCTGGCCACATGACCACGGAGACGTCCTCGGACAAGCGCTGGCTCTTCGGCTTTGAAACGGAGATGAGCACCGGCCCCTAGAGTTGAAAATGACTAGCACACATGTGCGGGGGAACCTTTACCTTTACCTTATTTGAGAGAATTCTGCCTAAGGAACTGACTAATGCTAAATAATTCATATATTCAGCTATAGAATCTGCTTCCATATGAACTTGCAATGACCATGTCTTCGAAAGCCATGCAAAGAATGGCTGGACAAATGGCTGTTTTCAAAAACCTCCAGTGATGGAACACCCATAACTTCTGGAAGCAAGCTGTTCTACTGATTAATTGTTCTGTCAGGAAATTTTTTCCTTAGTTCTAGGCTGGTTCTCTCCTTGATTAGTTTCTATCCATTACTTCTTGTCCTGCCTTCAGGTGCTTTGGAGAATAGGTCACCCCCCTCTTCTTTATGGCAGCTCCCTTGATATTGGAAGATTGCTCTCTTCATTAGACTAGACATACCCAGTTCCTCTAACTGTTCTTTGTATGGTTTAGCCTCCAGTCCCCAGTTATCTTTGTTTCTCTTCTCTGCACTCTTTCTAGAATTTCAACATCTTTTATATTGTGGCAAGCAAAACAGAATGCAACATTTCAAGAGTGATTTTAGATATGCAAATCTTAGATATGGAAATGGTACCTGGATGTAAGATGATGGGTGGGGAAATGACAAGGAGTAACTGTAGCATATAGCTAGGAAAAAAATAATTCTGTTCCAATATACTAAGAGGACACATGGTTTCACAGTAAATATATGTTTTACATGGCCAAGAAAACTCTTTGGAACCAACATGTAAAGAAACTGAAGTAAGAAGGTCTGTTAAAAAGAATTCTGCCTAAAGAATAGAGTACTGCTATATCACATATTTAGCTAAAGAATCTGCTTCCATATGATCTTGTGATGTTCTATATCTTAGAATGCATTGCAGAGCAGTGAAGATAAGTTTATCAGTGGCTAGTAGGCATAAGTTGGTCTCATACCTCCAGGACTAGAAATAGGTTTGTTCTTAAGGGCATGATTATATCCACATTTCAGTTTCCTGTAGGCATCCTGTAGGCATTTGTTCAGTTGAGGAAATAACATGATGTAGTGCATAGTCCTTTGACTTTATTTATTTATTTTATTACATTTATATACCGCCCTTTCCCGAAGGACTCAGGGCGGTTTACAGGGTAATTAAAAACACAGATATAAAAGTTAAAAACAAATTAAAATAAATTATAATAATCCCTGTATTAATTAAAAAACCCAATTGGACTAAATTAAAATTAAAAATTCTCAGCCTGGGGCAGAGAGCTCGAAGAGCCAGGTCTTCAGGTCCCAACGAAATGAACGAAGGTCGGGGGCAGTCCTCAACTCCACCGGCAGCTGGTTCCAAAGGGCAGGCGCACCCACAGAGAAGGCCCTACCCCTGGGTGTCATCCGCCGGCAATCTCTCACCGGCGGCACCCTGAGAAGACCCTCCCTGTGGGACCGCACTGGACGAAGGGAGCTTGATGCCGGCAGCAGGTGTTCCCTCAGATATCCTGGACTCAAGCCATTTAGGGCTTTATAGGTCATCACCAGCACCTTGAATCTCATCCGGAGGGCAACCGGAAGCCAATGCAGCTCGCGGAGTAGAGGTGTTACATGGGAGTATCGGGAAACCCCCATCACAACTCGCGCGGCCGCATTCTGCACCAGCTGAAGCCTCCGAGTGGTCCTCAAGGGCAGCCCCATGTAGAGAGCGTTGCAGTAATCTAAACGGGAGGTCACGAGCGCATGAGTGACTGTGCGTAGGGCATCTCGGTCCAGATAGGGTCGCAACTGGCGCACCAGGCGAACCTGGGCAAAAGCCCCCCTGGTCACGGCTCCTATATGATCTTCAAAATTGAGTCGTGAATCCAGGAGGACGCCCAAGTTGCGAGCCCTATCAACGGGGGGTAACACCTCACCCCCCATCGTTAGAGATGGAATAATTTGGTTAACCCGAGATGCCGATATGCACAGCCACTCAGTCTTGGCAGGATTGAGACGAAGCCTGTTTCTCCCCATCCAGACCTGGACCGCCTCCAGACAACGGGACATCACGGAGAGGGCATCGCTGGGTTGGTTCGGGGTGGAAAGAAAAAGTTGGGTATCATCAGCGTACTGATGATACCCCACCACGAAACCACGAATGATCTCGCCCAGCGGCTTCATATAGATGTTGAACAGGAGAGGCGAGAGAACCGACCCCTGAAATATGTTGTACTGCATTCTTATGACCCAAAAAACCCATAAAATTATCTTTAAAGTATCTAAAAATGCTTGGATAGGAAGGCAGACATGGGTTCTAACTAAATGAGCCATTTTGGCTTTCATAATTTTGTTTTTGATGCCTCACTTTCTGAAGTAGGTTGGCAAAGAATTGAGATAGGTTTAAATGGGTTAGCTTGCTATGGTTTCACATGAAATAGTTGACCTTGAAAATTTTGAGCCCAGTGTTTCCCAACCAAAGTAATTTTATGATGTATGGCCTTCAGTTCCCTAGCCAGCAGGCTCTAGCCAGCCAACCATTTTTATTCTTATCTAGAAACCTCCACAGACTCTGAAAAGAAGTGCCCATTATACATTATATTTTCATATATTGCAAGTTTTAACTTTAAACAATGGTTAGCAATCTGCCTTTTATCGCACTAGTCATAATAAACAGCAGTCATAATTGAACTCTTTTAATGACAGGATGTATAATATGAAATAAATATGAAATGGAGGATAAAAGTGAACATAAGTATATAGTTTATCCAGTGAAATAAATACAGTATCCTGTCTTTGTTCAGCTGGTTTAAGATCTGAAAAAGAAATATTATAATCAAATATATTTACTTTCTAATGATATTTTCAAGTAGGTCAGGTCATGAAACTGATGCTGCAGGGATTCCAGGAATATTACTTTATTGTTATAGGTTATATTAATAGACATTTGATAGCTAATCTAAATATTCACTTTTCCCATTTTAAGAACAGTGAGGTCAAGTTGGGGCTATTCTGAGTCTTTTTCTTACACTTTCTTCACAATTGAGCAACATTTTATCTCTCCAATGTTCTTCTCAAAGCCAGTGCTAAGTTATTCAGAATCACTAACAGTAATTGTTTAATTGTTTAATTTTTCATTTTTAGGTGCTCCTTTGTATTGAGTTCTGGCCTCAGTACAATTATGTAACATTTAGGGAAAAATATAGATCCCAATATTCCTAGGCTGGAAGCCAAGATGGAGAAGATCTCCACAGCTACCATATATTTTCCTTTGGTGCTCAGATAAGTTGGGACAAAAGACACCCAGACGCTACAGAACACCAGCATGCTGAAAGCAATAAATTTGGCTTCATTAAAAGTGTCTGGCAGCTTCCGAGCAAAGAAAGCCACAATGTAGCTGATAAGAGCCAGCAATCCCATATAGCCTAAAATATAATAGAACATGTTGCCTGATCCTTCATTGCATTCGACTACAATCTCTTCTGGAAGAGAATGCTTGTCCAGATTTGGGAAGGGAGGGCCAGTACACAGCCACAGTATGCAAATACTTGCTTGAATGCAGGAACAACAGAGAATCAGAGAGTTGGAAAATCTTTTCCCCACCCATTTTCTCTTTTTTGATCCTGGCTTAGTGGCCATAAAAGCTAGAACCACTGTAATGGTTTTGGCCAAAACTGAAGAAACAGCAACTGAGAAGATGATCCCAAAAGCAATTTGGCGAAGAAGACAGGTCAGCAGTTGGGGTTGACCAATGAATAGCAAGGAACAGAGGAAGCAGAGGAAGAGGGAAACAAGGAGAAGATAAGTGAGATTCCGGTTGTTAGCTTTGACAATGGGAGTATTCCGATGTTTTATGAAAATTCCAAGTATCACCACAGTGGTCACAGAAAATGATAAAGCCAGAAAAGTCAAAGTGATGCCTAAAGTTTCATTGTAGGACAAGAAATTTAAAACCTTGGGAATGCAGAGATTTTTTTCCTTGTTTGGATATTGTTCTTGTGGACAGTCTAAGCAGTCATCCATATCTGTGAAAATATATATTTCAGAATTCAGTATTTTAAATTGTATATTTTGGTTTACTGAGAAGTGTTTACTAATTGAAATCATCCTATGTAAAAAAAATAATAATAAAAATCAATGGACAGCTATGGGTCTTCGAATGGAAATGTGCAACAATTCATTGCCTTTAGTCCTCCTAGCCAGAAGTACTAGCAGATGTAGTCCAGCAACATTAACACCCATTCACATTGCTGTTAAAGAGATCTTTATTAAATCTTACTATTTGAGAAGTTAACTAGAATGGAACTCTTATGAATAATGAAGATAACTTGTATGTGTGTGAGAGCCATCTTGGTGTGATATCTCTGTGTATGTCTTTATGGATATACCCCTTTGCACATGTACAAACATTGCAATACAATATTTCCTACCTTTTTCATTTGAAAACATTCTTGATGGACAAGTATTGCAATCATAGCAACAAAATGGCTCCCCTTCTTTCCTTTTCTTTCTGGAACCTGGTGAGCAATGATCATTGCACAGAGCAAGAGGTATTGTCTATTCATTATTGAGAGAGAGAAAAATGTATTTTATTCCCTTGAATACATCTTTTTTTGGAAATCAGTACATGCATCATAAATTTCTAGAAATATTCATATGCAGTCTGTTAGTTTTGTCTGTTTGTGTCTGTGTGTTTGTAGGAAATCTAAAATAAAAACAATGATCTGCAATCTCTTAACTGGATGTAAAGTCAGGGTGACTGGATGGATCAGAGTGTTTATTGGCCAGATGCTCTTCCTGATGCCACACGTTGTTCACAGCAAATATTTTTTTCTTTGCTCCGTGAGAGGGAGATAGGATTGTACTGTCAATTTTTCAAATGGGAGGCAGCGGTTTCACCACAGGGTCATTATTCTGCTCTTGTAGGAAATCTAAAATAATCCCCCAAAACTAATTATATAAAGGGCAGGGTAAAAACAAACAAACAACAACAACAACAACAGTAGTAGTAGTAGTAGTAGTAGTAGTAGTAGTAGTAGTAGTAGTAATAGTAGTTGGAAGGGGCCTTGGAAGTCTTCTAGTCCAACCCTCTGCTTAGGCAGGAAACCCTATACCATTTCAGACAAATCATCGTCCAGTCTTTTCTTAAAAAATTCCAGTGTTGGAGCATTCACAACTTCTGGAGGCAAGTTGTTCCACTGATTAATTGTTCTAACTATTACCCTGTAGCCTGAGGCTAATGTAACTTGAAAGTTTAGTTGAGGCAATAAGGATGGCCTAAAACCTAGTCTGTCAAGACTCAATAATAAAAATGCATCTCCTCAATCAGAGGTATTAAAGATACCCAGTAGAACCTTCTTGGGGCAACTAAGCATTTTCCCATTTGAAAGCTCTCCATTTCCTTGCAAAAAAAAAAGAGAACAGAAGGCATCAATTTCTTTCAGTCCTCCTTCCCCTTGCAAACTAGCTTTACTAATCCAAAAATTTCATAAACGGGATCAAAAATATCAAGTTTGTCCTCATCCAGACACTTATTTTTAAAATATTGGGAATCGTTAATTGCTGAGAAGAAAGGTATCTCTTTTAGTTTTCAAACTGGAAACAAATGTGTCCTACCTGGTTAAAATGGGTCGGCCATGTGATTTTTCTTTCATCGATAAAGAACTTTCTGCCTGAGGGTGCTTGAGGATTCATTTGTCCCATTTTTATTTTCACGAAGGATTTGTTAGGGAAAGTAACCCAGTTGATAATATCAAATCCAGCTAACAATTCACCCTTCTTGTCAAAAGACACCTTGTCTCCAGCACTGTTATTAAAGGAGACTTGACTTAGGAAATGGTAAAGCTGGAATAAATGAAGTTTTGATAAGTATTACCAAAGTGGTGGGAAAAGTGAAAAATGTTTTGCTTGGAATAAAGTTTTGCTATACTCTGAAGCTATTTAATTATTTTATCATTTCATTATTGGTGGTCCCATTATTTCCTTCTCCAATCAAATATTTTAGTTCAGCTCAGTTTTTAAAAGGATACTAAGAACTAGCAGATAATGTTTTTCAAATAAAAAATAAATAAATTTTCTTTTGGCATAGAAATATCTTGGTATACCTAAGTCACTGATGGGAATCCAAGTATTTCAAAGTTATGATTTACTATCTGCCAGGGGGATACTGCTACTATTACTACAACAACTACTACTATTTCTACTGAATTAGTGTAAATTTATATACTGTCTACTTCCCAGTGATGCTGGGCAGGTATCCAAGTGATTATTAAGCAATTATGTATACTGTTCCTACTATCACTTATTGTGAAAATTTTTATTATTTTCTTAAGTTAGAATATTCTGCAAAATGATTGATTTGATATCCTAGGTATAAATTCTGTATTTTGTAGCATCATGCATCTGCAAGTATAAATCTCTCATTTCTTTCAAAACTTACAAAAATGATAGTCTCAGAAAACCTTCAGTCCTTTTATTGCACTATGGAGTCTACTTACACATATCTTATCTACATTGTTTTCAGGTAGTCCTAGACTTGGTCATTCAAGGTTACAATTGCATCGAAAAAATAACTTACGATTGGTCCTTGTATTTATGACTATGGCAGCATCCTCAAAGTCATGGATCCAAATTTGGGTGCTTGGCATCTGGTATATATTTAGATAGTTGCAGTGTCTTGGGGTCATATGATCGCTATTTGTGACCTTCCCATCCAGCTTTTGATAGTAAAGTCAATGGGAGAAGCTGGATTCACTTAACAATCATGTAATTCACTCAACAACTACAATGACTCACTTAACAATCAAGACATAAAATTGGGCAAGACTCACTTAACAACTGACTTGCTTAGCAATGGAAATTTTGGTCCCCATTCTGATCATAAGTCAAGGAATATCTGTATAATCACTGTCTCGCCTTGACTGTATCTCCTTTGGGAATGCACAATAATGCATTATATACAGCAGGAGAATCCTTCTTATATAAATGAAAGCATTAATATTAATAATAACATTGATACATTAAAAAAAATCTGCCTTTGAGCTGAGATGTTACCTGAAAATACTGTGATTTAGATGTTCTTGGATGATCTCTAACCAACACTGCTCCATATTTCTCTTTGGATGAATATAATGTATGCAAAGCGTACACCACAGCATAAACAGCATTATAAACACTGTAGCTTTGACTAGTCATGCTCATTTCAAAAAAAGGGTGTGAGAGGTTTTCTAGTTTCTCACTGCCAGTGCAGATTCCTTGGTTCTTCATGTCTGTTGCAGAAGCTGGAAATGAGCATTTAAATGCTTGTTCCCAGAAGACTCTGATAAAATGATCGGTAAGAGAATGGGGGTCCTGGAAGAGAAGGAAATTCTGAAATGCTGACATCTCAGAGGTGTGACTTGCGAAGGACAAGGCACCGTGGAAAATCTGCATATTTAAATTATTTAAAAAGGGCTCCACTGAAAAATCCCAATGGGCTGTCATCACCCATACCTTCTGAACAGGCAGCATCATGTCTGATTCGGCAAGATTGAGCACTAACTGCAAATCTAACATCACGTGAGCATCAGCACTTATAACACAGACATTGACGCTTGCTCTACTCAGCAACAGAGCCATTTCCCTAAACATTTCATCGAAATTAATAACACCTAAAATGTTGCTTTGGAGTGGCATTCGCTCAGAGAAGGCAGTGCAAATTCCATTATCAGAAAATTTTTTCTCCAAGGTCTGCATAAATGTTTCTCCTTTATCATCGTCCATGGCCATGATTCCAATCCATTTCCATTGAAAATGAAGCAACAGCTGGACAATCCCAGTATACTGATGTGCTTCATTAGGTACTATGCGGTATAAGAAAGACGGGTGGATTATATCATTCACTGGTGGAGTATATAAACAATAGGTGACCTAAAGAACATAATTCCATTTATATTGGGGAAGTACAAAAATATCTACAGAATCAAGTACTTTTCTATAATGCTAGTTCTTTTTCTCATGTTGACAACCTCAAATTGCCTTCTCCTCTCCACTTTAACTTCATAAAAGTGTAGAGAAATTAAAAAAAATGGCATGCTGAAGCTCAGTCAAAATATTCCATGTCCTAACCCTACCCTTAATCCAAAATAAACAAATGAATGAATAAATGAATAAATAAATAAGAAAATAAATAAGAACCATTTGTTTTGCATAACAGATTCCATATTACCCTGACTTCTTTTACTTGCCTTTATATTTATTATTTCTTTTGTCATCCATTTTCCCATCTCTAGTTAACAATGCGTGAAGTACAAACATTTTTCTACTTTCTCTAATTTTTCACTGTTTATTTCTGACTTATAATTATTCCTTTTATTTCCCTGGTTACATTCTAAGATCAGTCAGTACCAAATAAGTGCTGTCACCTGACATAATGATTAATATGAAACTTTCCTGTCATCATATTTGTCTTTTATGTAAGTTTAAAAGAGGTTTTAAAAGAATCAGTGATTATTTATGTACAGTAGAAAGATTACTTTTGATCCCTTCTGTGATGTTTTGATATTGAGAATAAGGACTGTAGTGAGCAAAAGGAACTAAAATAAAGAAAAGAAAAAAGGGAATACTTAAGGCCAGCATAAATAGACAAAAGGGAAAGAAGATAATCACCATATTAAAGATAAACAACGGTTGGCATTGTGAGATTGTAAAACATAAATCCTGTTGAGACGGACAAAGTTTTATCCTTCCAACAAAGAACCCCTTTTATTCATATTATCCATTGATAACTTGTATAATTAAATTGAGTTTTAAGTGTTCACTTACACTTTTATAAACAAATTTACCTCAGAGCAAATGAGAGGAAAAAAAATCTGATAACTCTCTTCCTTACTGTAATATCACACTACCAAAGAAGGAGAATGAAATAGCATCACATTAGTACAAGAAAAAAAAAGATTACACATATTTCATGGTGTTGGCAATCAGTTCTTAAAACTCTTTGTATTCTCAAACTAAACTTAGAAGAAGTCATATTATTTCTACTCAGACCAACCTGCTTTTGTTACAACAGTGTTGAGAAAATGTAACCAATACGATGTAGATAGTGCGTTTCTTAATAAATGCAACTACTTTCTTAATAAATGCAGATAGGAAGTTTCTTAGTAAGTTTCTTTTTAGCATATCATCTTCTGGGATTTGAAGTCCATCCATCTTAAAATTGTCAAGATTGAGACACACTGTAAAAGATAATAAGGTGCTAAACAAATAGATGTGTAATCTGTCTTACCTGAGGAATCTTGTAGATCCCTAAGATAGTAGCTATGTGAAGGGAAGTTTCCGAGTCAGTACCCCCAATGACAGCTGCTGGTATCTTCTTGCTGCAGTTGTAGTTGAGAATAGTTGGCTTCTGATTAAAGAGCAGGTTCAGTGTATTCTGATAAGTTATCTGGGCATCAAAGTGACTATCATAGACATGAAATCCCAGAGTTCTATTCGGTAAGATCATGTTGTTTCCATTGATTTCATTCACTGCAAATGCCAAGGCTAGGGTGTGTTGATATTTTTTCAGCATTATACTAAAGTAAAAGACACATCTTGAGTAAACCATGATGTTGAGAACATTTGCACACTATTCCTGCAAGAGGCATCCTATATTTACTGGTGGAGAACATTGGAGAATGAGAAACCTACTTAGAATGTAGTTATCTTTAATTAGAAGAATAGGTTGTTTGCTTGTAATGGTTCTGCCCTTCTCCAATATTTCAGTTTTCCTAAACTCTAAGGCAGAAGTCCATTTTCAGACAAAGTATGTTCAGAAACAAAAATTGCTTGCTTCTGGCCTCTCACAAGGTCAGAGAACTATGGACCTTACTGAATTTTTCCCCAATGACTTTTGAGTAGGAAGTCTATGGGTATAAATCAGGGGTCTTCAAACCTGGCCCTTTTATGACTTGTGGACTTCAACTCCCAAAATTCCTCAGCCAGGCATGCTGGTATAAATAATGCTACGTATATAATAGCAAGGACTTTAAGCAATAGAAGATTGAGGCAAGACTGATGCAGGTTTTCGCACTTCACACAATCAAATCTAGCATGTCTTACTGACTGATTTGACCATATCAGATGTAAAAGATCAGAATAAACTCAGAGCATACAAGGTGGTCTGGCAAATATGATAGAATCATAGAGTTAGAAAAGAAGTTTACATCGTAATATCGTACTGCTGGAGCTTTAAGTTTAAGCCAAATAGTTGGGTTAAACTCAAAATCTGTAAGATAGAGGTTTCTGGGATGAAAAATAACAAGGTTACCACATATGTGTTTTGGGTCTGACCATTATTTCAATCTATTTTCTATTACCAGAAGAGCAGAATAAATGGATGTAGGAGTAAAAAATAATCTGACATGTAGAATCTATGCAGAGTTGCTGAAAGCTTATCAGTGGCACAGCCAGGAAATAGCCAAGTATTACAGAAATCAATGAGGTTTTTCTTACACAGGTTCAACATCACACTTGGGTGTAGGGTGTGAGCTGAAGTCTGCTCCTTCAGAAAAGGAGAAAAGTTGTGAAATTATCCCACCAATTATCACATCACCTGGCTGAAAATATTGGTATTGAACTTTCAGAGACTCAGGAACAGTACACATTGCAGGAGATACCACACAACCTGTTGGTGGCAGCAGCAGCAAACACACAAGAAGTCTTATGGACAAGAAGGACCCTCTCGTGCAACAGGCAAGATGATTGTCCCTTAATTTAAGATCTCCTACTCCTTTAACCATCATCATCCAGCTATTTAGTATGACATGGTCTTTCTGATTCTAGTTCCTGCCAGTAAATGTATATGCACTGGTCCACTGAATCCATGGATGAATAGATAGATGGATACATACATAGATATATACATATATTAACTGCCCCCTCCCTTTGATCAGTTATATACCTGTATGCAATTAGAATGAAAACTTTTTTTTTCTGCTTTGAGAGTAATTAGGGTTTCATAATTATCACCTTAGATAATGATAAGGTGCATAGTCACATATTGCAAAACACTGCAAATTCCTAGAGGTCACTTCTACTCCTTCTATTTCTTTTCCACCTCTATTGCTGGATTGGGCCTAATAACGATTGTTTTGGAGATGTTAGAGTAAAGTATTGGACTCTTGAACAAAAGGAGAGTTACAGATTAATTAGGAATATAACCTAATAAATAGGATATATATAAAATTTATTAGATTTATTAGAAATAAAATAGATAAATATTAAAGTTATTAATTATATATATTGGGAATAATATTTTAAGAATACACATATCATAAATTATCCTTAGATCTAATTATTAGATTTAATTTACTGGGAATAGATTTATTAGGGATATAATCTAATAAATTATTGTTACATCTATTTCTTTGATTGGATTATTATTAGGAATATGTGTGTACCTGTGTTGCCTTCAAGTCAGTGTCAACCAGAAGAATAATTTTGCAGAAAATATGCTATGCTCTCAATACTTTTAGGGTAGAAGGATGGAAGAAAATAAAGCATATCTGAGGACCCAGATTGTGGGGGGCAATAAGCTGACTTTGTAATAATGCCGCTTGGGGTGTGTGTGAAAGCCCTAACAAGCAGGCATATACATAGAATGAAGGCTACTGCTAAGCTTGTAAGCCGCCCTGAGTCTTCGGAAAAAGGGCGGGATATAAATGGAATAAAAATAAAATAAATAAATAAAATAAAAGACATGTTTCCAATTTCCTACAGAGATTTGCAACCATGAATGCAATTTTCTTCTTCTTCAATTTGTGTTTTATACTTCTAAGTGTTTTCCTCATCTTTTCCTCTTTCTTATTTAAAAGTTTGTAAATGTGTAAAGATATATTTGCTGCAAATGTGAGTAAATGATATGATTTTGTAGCAACCATTTATTTTATTAAATGATTAAACTGACTAAGAACAATTGCTAGAAATGTTGGTCCAACAAAATAATACAATATTTGATTTAGAGAAAGTGCATGATAGAGTAAATCATCCTGAATTATGGAAGGTTCTGCTTGAATATGACACTGAAACTTGCCTGCTGAATGCACCAAGACACATGATACGATAGAAGTAAAACATATCTGAGAAGTCATTGGATGTTTTGAGAACAGTTCAAAACTTAGGTAGTGCAGTTCTGGATTTCAGTGCAGCCAGATGTGCGGGAGAATTGCTCCTCAAGTTGCTTGGATTTCTTCATTGGGGGGCCCCTGTAAAGGGGTCAGAAGTCACCCTGGAGGGGCAATGAGCGGGTGAGAGGTCTCTCCAGTCGGCAGTAGAAGGGCAGCAGCCCTCCTGTTGGCTTGGAGCTACTCTCCGAACTGAAGTAGAAAGCATCAGCCACTCCCATGGCCCATCGTTTAGCTGTTTCCTGCCAAAGCCAAAAGCACAACAAAGCACTTGAAAGCACTTGAAAACTGGGTAAGAATTGCCTTCTTCTTTTCCTAATTGTCTACTTACTCTGCCAAAAGCTTTCTGAATTTGCTTTCCCTTGCAAGGAGATAGGGAAAGGATTTTTTCCCCCACCCTCCTTAATAGCGGCCTTTGTCTACCGTATTTTCCGGCGTATAAGACAACTGGGCATATAAGACGACCCCCTACATTTCCTGTTAAATTATAGGGTTTGGGCTATACTCGCCGTATAAGACTACCCCTCTTCCAACGCACACCAAATAAAAATTAAAAAACATCAGATTTGATTTTAATGTGGTAATTTTAATTCAAATGCTTATGACATGCAGGTACTTAGTAGGAAAACTGTCACTTATAAACATAAGGCTGTTTGTCATCAAACATGTAAACATAAAACAGTGCAAGTGGAATAATAATAATAATAATAATAATAATAATAATAATAATAATAATAA
>JAKJMR010000397.1:120739-133764 GCA_024449315.1 Daboia siamensis
GGCTATGAGGCCCAAGGAGAAACCTGAACCAAGGATATATCCATACAAACTATGTATTCTGTTACTCAATACTCTGTTACTCAATTGAAGACTACCCAGGTATCATGATTAGTTTACATGTATTGCACCCCAGATGTGGAACTGACGACTGTCATATGTAGGCCTTTTTATCTGCCTAGAGTAATTACTGTGGTAATTATTATAGCTGTTTACATTCCACCTGATGCCAATGTCAGCACGGCACTTTCCAAGCAGTATAACGTCATCTCCAGGCAGCAGTAAACTCACCCAGAGGGAGCTCTTGTCATGGCTGGGGATTTCAATCAAGCTTGTCTAAAGACAGTTCTCCCCAAGTTTGTACAGTATGTGCAATTTTCCACCAGAAGGAAGAACACTCTAGACCAGGGGTCAGCAACCTGAAACAGTGAAAGAGCCACTCGGAACCGGTTCCCTGACAAAAGGAAAAACTGGGAGCCACAAAAAATGTGTGCGCATGTGCATACATACGCGCATGTGCAGAACAGGGTTTGACTGAAGAGTGGAGCCAAGGTTAGATATGCACCTACCGTGCATATTTGAATTGATTGGTTGAAGTTTTTTAGTCCCACTTTTTTTTTTTTGGATTGCACATGGCAGAGGACTGGGAGCTGCATGAGGTGGCTGAAAGAGCCGCATGTGGCTCCGGAGCCGCGGGTTGCAGACCTGTGCTCTAGACTGTGTGTACTTTAATCTGAAACAGGCATACAGAGCATTCCCTCTCCCCCACCTGGGTACATTTGACCATCTTTCACTCTTGTTGTGCCCAAAGTATGTCTCTCTCAGGAAAAGAACTCAGGCAGTCACAAAAAGAGTCAAAACCTGGCCAGTGGGTGCTCTCAGTCAGTTGCAGGACTGCTTTGAAACCACTGACTGGAGTGTACTTGAAGATCAAGACCTGAACGTATACACGGATACCATACTCTCTTATATCAAAACATGCACTGACAGTGTGACAACAGAAAAGTGCATTAGAGCTTATGGGAATTGCAAACCCTGGATTACTGCAGAGGTACGAGCACTCCTGAGAGCCCGGGATTCTGCCTTTAAGGCAGGGGACAGGAACACATACAGAGAGGCCAGGGCAAATTTCAGAAGAGGCATTAGGATGGTGAAACAACAATATAAACACAAGGTGGAGAACCACCTAGCAGACAATAATCCGAGGCAGGGACTGCAGCACCTAACCAACCACAGGGGCAATACGAGGAACATGGTTAATACCGATGCCTCATTGGCAGAGGAGCTGAATATCTTCTTTGCTTGCTACAAGGTGAAAAGATCAGACCCTGTAGCCTCTGCTGGCCAGCCTTCTGATTCTCAGCCACTCACCCTGTGTGAACACCAAGTGAGAGCTGTACTGAAAGCTGTGAATCCCAGCAAAGCTGCAGGCCCAGATGGGATCCTGGGGATAGTGGTTAAGAACTGTGTCAACCAATTAGCAGGGGTCCTGACAAGGATCTTTAACATCTCCTTGCAAACAGCCTGTGTACCATCATGCTTGAAAGCAGCTACCATTGTCCCAGTCCCAAAGAAAACAGCAGTTGAGTGCCTGAATGACTACAGACGTGTTCCATTATGGTCTGTAGTGATGAAATGCTTTGAAAGACTGGTGCTCCAACATCTTAGGACATGCCTCCCACCGGACTTCAACAAACATCAATTTGCCAACAGGGGGAACAGGTCAACAGACGATGCCATAGCTACTGCTCTACACTCTGTAGCAAGCCATCTAGAGAAACCTGGAAGCTGTGTCAGGATGCTTTTTGTTGATTACAGCTCAGCTTTCAACACCATTTTGCCGAGCACTCTCATTGAAAAGCTGACTGACTTGAATTTTCCCCCCTCCATCTGCGATTGGATTAAAGATTTTCTCAGGGACCGGTTACAAATAGTGAGGGTCAGGTCTGTTTTATCCACCCCCCTGAAGCTTTGCACCAACTCGCCACAGGGCTGTGTACTTAGCCCCTACCTGTACTCATTGTACATATATGATTGTGTATCGTCTGACCCATCTACTGCGATAATTAAGTTTGCAGATATACCACCATAGTGGGTCATATTACAGGTGGAGATGAAACAGCATACAGGGGGGAGGTACAAAAACTATCTATATGGTGTTCCAAGAACAACTTGCACTTGAACATCAGCAAGATGAAAGAGATGGTGCTAGACTTCTGGAGGGAAAAGAGAAACCTGCCCCAGTTTACATGGGGGGGGGGGGGCTGTGTGGAGAGAGTTTCGTCCTTTAAATTTCTGGGAGTCTACCTCTGTGAAGATCTTACCTGGACAGTTAATACAACCCAGGTGGCCAGAAAGGCCCAACAGAGACTCCACTTCATCAGGATCTTGTGGAAGAACAGGGTAGAACAACAGCTAATGACCCTCTTTTACCGGTCTACTATAGGGAGCATCCTCTCACACTGTATTGTGGTTTGGTATGCTGGCCTGACAGCCGTGGATAGGAAAGTATTACAGAGGGTGGTGAGCACAGCACAAGACATTTTGGGCTGTCCCCTGACACCACTGGATGACATCGCCAGGGCTCACTGCCTTGGATGAGTGAGGAAAATTCTCAGGGATGACTCACACCCTGGTTGGTATCTCTTTACTCTCCTACCATCGGGTAGGAGATATAGGAGTATAGCCAGCCATACCAACAGACTGAAGAGCAGCTTTTATCCATGGGCTGTTAGGCTCCTGAACAGGAAATAATTTTATAATTTTATGTATGACTGACTTGCGAGGCCGGTGTGTTGTGCAATTAGCTCACATGGTGTAACAAGATGGAGGGTTTGTTGTCACTGTGAGTTGTAGTGGTGGGGGCAAGAAGGGAAGCTCAGCCAATCTCAATGTATACATGGTTGTTCTTTGACAATAAAGGTTCATTCATTCATTCTAAATATATAGGTTGTAATTTGAAAAACTAATAAAACTTGTTTTTTTTTAAAAAAACTTAGTAGCTAGTAACACACCTCTGTTTGCTTAATGTATTTATCAATAAATGTTAATGGCTTGCTGATGTAACTCATGCCATCAACATGGCATTGGATCAGGATATCTATGGGACTAACCTTTCCCAATTGTCTCTGCCTGCTTCATCAGATCCAGCAGGAGTAGCATGCTCTAGGCACTGTCTGTTAAGGAATGCTATCTAATAGTACCCCAGTAGTATACCTTTTATGTAACTGAACCTCCCATTTCTCCAAGATAAAGTTGTTCCTTGCTGATTGTTAGGAAGGTTCTCTTGTCATGCAGGGAGGTTGAGAGGTTAGACAACCCTAGAGGTTATTGTTGATGATTATTTATGTTTGCCAATTTTTCATTGTTCTTATTTATTAGTCATTGTTATTGTTTGAATATTTTTACCAATGTTTGTCCCCAAACCTGTCCCCAGATGAATTAAGTGATGCCATGGTTGTCTTATTCTAATGCTCAAATGCTGTGAACATCTGTATGGGGAAAGAGAGGGTTAAACTGAACCCTGGCAACACAGAGTGGCTTTGGGATTTGGGACCTGTCAGTTCTAGGACTATGATGCTGAATGAGGTTGCACTGTCCAAACAGATCCCAGATGTAATCTGGGACTCCTCCTGGATTCCTGGCTCCTGGTTGAAGAGAAGGTAGCAGCCATTGGTGGTAATAGCCCCAGTGGTGCAGTTGTTAGAATACAGTATTGCAGGCTAATTTTACCCTTTGATCCCAACTGTTTGAGGTTCACTTAGTCTTCAATACTTCCAAGATTGGTGAAATGAGGAGTAGATTGTTGAGGAAGACATGCTGATGTTGTGAATCTCTCAGAGAGTCCTATAAAGCACTATGGAATGTATATAACTTTAAGTGTTATTGCTATTGCTATACAAGTAAACCTAAAAATACAATTTATACAGTGAGATAAATACAGTATCTTGTCTTTGTTCAGCAGACAATATACATAGGTCTAAGATCTGAAAAGGGAATATTGTAATCAAATACATTTACTTCCTAATGGTGTATCAACATTTTCAAGTAGGCCAGGTCACAAAACTGATGCTATAGTGATTCCAGGAATATTACTTTATTGTTGTAGGTTATATTAACAGACATTTGATAGCTAGTTCAAAAGATCCACTTTCCACATTTTAAGAGCAGTGAGGTCAGGTTGGGGCTATTTTGAGTATTTTTCTTACACTTTCTACTTCTCAACTGAGCAACATTTTATCTCTCCAACTTTCTTTTCAAGGCCAGTGCTAAATTCTTCAAAACCAATGAACATCAGTAATTGTTATTTTTTTATTTTTAGATGGTCTTTTTTGTTTAGTTCTGGCCTCAGTACAATTATGTAACATTTAGGGAAAAATATAGATCCCAATATTCCTAGGCTGGAAGCCAAGATGGAGAAGATCTCCACAGCTACCATATATTTTCCTTTGGTGCTCAGATAAGTTGGGACAAAAGACACCCAGACGCTACAGAACACCAGCATGCTGAAAGCAATAAATTTGGCTTCATTAAAAGTGTCTGGCAGCTTCCGAGCAAAGAAAGCCACAATGTAGCTGATAAGAGCCAGCAATCCCATATAGCCTAAAATATAATAGAACATGTTGCCTGATCCTTCATTGCATTCGACTACAATCTCTTCTGGAAGAGAATGCTTGTCCAGATTTGGGAAGGGAGGGCCAGTACACAGCCACAGTATGCAAATACTTGCTTGAATGCAGGAACAACAGAGAATCAGAGAGTTGGAAAATCTTTTCCCCACCCATTTTCTCATTTTTGATCCTGGCTTAGTGGCCATAAATGCTAGAACCACTGTGATGGTTTTGGCCAAAACTGAAGAAACAGCAACTGAGAAGATGATCCCAAAAGCAATTTGGCGAAGAAGACAGGTCAGCAATTGGGGTTGACCAATGAATAGCAAGGAACAGAGGAAGCAGAGGAAGAGGGAAACAAGGAGAAGATAAGTGAGATTCCGGTTGTTAGCTTTGACAATGGGAGTATTCCGATGTTTTATGAAGATTCCAAGTATCACCACTGTGGTCACAGAAAATGATAAAGCCAGAACAGTCAAAGTAATGCTCAAAGTTTCATTATAAGACAAGAAATTTAGATTCTTGGGAATGCACATATTTTTTTCCTTGTTTGGATATTGTTCTTGTGGACAGTCTAAGCAGTCATCCATATCTGTGAAAATATGTATTTCAGAATTCATAGCAGTATTTTAACTTTTGCATACTTTTGTTTACTGAGAAGTGTTTACTAATTAAAAACATCTTTATGACAGAAAAAATCAGTGGACAACTATGGTTCTTGGAACTGAAATGTGCAACAATTCATTGCCTTTAGTCCTCCTAGCCAGAAGTGCTGGCAGATGTAGTCCAGCAACACTAACACCCATTCACATCGCTATTAAAGAGATCTTTATTAAATCTTACTATTTGAGAAGTTAACTAGAATGGAACTCTTATGAATAATGAAGGTGACTTGTATGTATGTGATAGCTGTCTCGGTGTGATATCTCTGTGTGTGTCTTTATGGATATACCCATTTGCACATATACAAACATTACAATACAATATTTCCTACCTCTTTCATTTGAAAATTTTCTTGATGGACAAGTATTACAGTCATAGCAACAATATGGCTCCCCTTCTTTCCTTTTCTTTCTGGAACCTGGTGAGCAATGATCATTGCATAGCGCAAGAGGTATAGTCTAAGAGAGAGAGAGAGAGAGAGAGAGAGAGAGAGAGAGAGAGAGAGAAAAGGAGAGATATTTTATTCCCTGGAATCCAACCATTTTCTGAAATCAGCATTAAGTTATAAGAAATTTCCATAGGCAGTCTATTAGTTGTATGTTTGTGTGTGTGTGTGTGGGGGGGGGGGGGTTTGTGTGCAGGTAGGCATACTGTATTATATAAAAAAGAAGTGATCCAAAATATGTGTTATTGATGAAAGGTACCCTTACTTTTTTTCTATCACTAATATGTTGCCATAATTTACTGTATACAATTAGTGTCTTGTCATTATTCTGTTTTGCTTGTATTTAACTTCAGGGCTGCTCAGTCTATAGCAGGGCTTTTCAACCAGTGGTATGGGTACCAGCTGTGGTACATTGGCACCTGGCAAGTGGTATATGACCATCCTAGAAAAGTGGTAGCAGGAGAGGGAAATGAGCTGAACTGGTGGCAGCACCACACAAACCTGAGCGAGAGACAGGTGGAGCTGCAAGGCTTTCAGGGCTCAGTAGAAGCACCAGGATCAGTGCCAGGCTCCAGCTGGAGCTCAGTGCTGATCCTGGCACTTCTGCTAAGCCCAGAAGAAGCGCCGATCAGCTGGAATGTTGCAGCATCTCCAGGGTCTTGTGATTTACATTTAGATACTTGGCAACTGATTCATATTTATGACGGTCACAATGTCCCAGGGTCATGTGAAGTGACCAAAACCTGCTGCAACCACCCAGCAAATGGGGGAAATAAAAACCAAACACTCCCCCCCCACCCCACTGCCAACAGAAATGCTCACAACAATGAAAACCTTGGACAGGAGGAAGAACGCCATTGGGCGGGCAGGCAGATGTCTTGCTTGGCTGTGGCTTGGGGGCACTTTTTTTAGTGCCATTGTAACTCCAAACAGTCACTAAGAGGACTACCTGTACTTTATCACTTTTTTTCCTTTTTTTTGGTCAAGTTTTTGACACCTTGCTAGGTGACTGGTGGCATTCAGATGCTGCCATATCCTAAAAGTGGTACAATGAGTGAAAAGGTTGAAAAGCCCTGGTCTATAACAACATGAAGTCAATATATACATACTATTGTAACTTTACAGAAAGATAGCGTTAGTACTCATAGAACTGGTTTTTTTTGTCTGAACTAACTCCAAGGCCTGACACGTAGCTTCATACTGCAAACTTCACCTCTTTTAGATGTCCATTCAATATCACAAGACAAGTAGAAAAGGGGGATCTCATTGTTTGCATCATTCTTTCCCTTTGTCCACTACCACTGAAGAAGCTCCTGAATATATTAATTAAAGCACAGGAAGAATACAGAGAATGGGGGCTATGTGTATGTTGGAGTGTGTGTGTGAAGAATCCACAATGCCCCTCCAAAACAACAAGAACAAGAACAACAACAACAACTAATTATATAAAGGGCAAGGAGAAGTCAACTATCTCCTTTTAATTTGGGACTGATACGATCTTATCTTGGATGCTGAGTATACTTGCCTCATTTGCACATAAGTACTTGGAAACCTACATATGAGAAGTAGATTAAATATTAAGCATTAAATATTAGACTGTCTGTCTCTCACCTGGCTTAAGTCTAGAAAACCAATTTGGGATAACATACTAAAGTCTTACAATCTAGATGAAGAATGGTGATTAAGATGGGTAACTTTTAACCAAACAGATGTAATAAAACCACTCCCAAGAGTGCAGTTGCCTTGAAAAACATGTAGCCACCTGAATAGAATCAGGAAAGGCCATGCCAGAACAAAGGCAAAGCTCTTTAAGTGGGGAATGGCCAAGAGTCTGCAAGGCAAGTGTAGTTCACCTGAACAAACTATAACACATATAGTTCAAGAATATCCCCCTAAGGAAATTTCAAAGTACTTGGGATGATCTCACCACAACCACACCATAAGCAGTTAGATGGTTAGCTTCTTAGATATAGAATTATCTATTCTATTGCAATTCTATGACTCCACACTATTGTGATTTTATTATGGTTATATGCATATGTTTATGCTTATGCATATGAATATACATATGCATATATATATACATACACACACATATCCTGATGCTTTATTTAAACAAAATTTGTATATCAGTGATGGCATGACTTCTAGAGATGCAATATACTAAATAGATATATAAATAAATAATTGTTGAAAATAATTGTTGAAAACAAGGCCATCTATGTTTGTTTTCAAACCAGAAAGTCCATTTTCATCACACCTGTTTAAAATGGGTTGGCCATATGATTTTTCTTTCATTGATGGTGAACTTTCTGCCTGATGGTGCTTCAGGATTCATTTGTCCCACTTTCACTTTCACAAAGGATTTGTTAGGGAAAGTAACCCAGTTGATGATATCAAATCCAGCTAGCAATTCATGCTTCTTATCAAAAGACACATTGTCTCCAGCACTGTTATTAAAGGAGACTTGACTTAGGAAATGGTAAAGCTGGAATAAACAAAGTTTGAAATGTTTTACCAAAGTGGTAGAAGCAGTGAAAAATGTTTGACTTGGAATAAAGAATTGCTACACTGTGAAGCTATTTAATTATTTTATCACTTCATTATAGGTCAGGGATGTCAAACTGCTGGCCCCCGGGCCGGATGCATCACGTGGAAGCCGTGCCCACCCCTTTGCTGGCAATAGAGAAAAAGCTCCAATAAGTCGTGCAACATCACATGACGTCATGAGTTTGACATGTCTGTTATAGGTAGGTCCATTATTTCCTTCCCCAATTAAAAAATTCAATTCAGCTCAGTTTTAAAAAAGATACTAAAAACTATCAGATAATGTATGTTAAATAAGCAGACTGCAGTGGTACCTTGGTGCTCAACTGCTTTGAAACTCATTGAATTTGGTACTTGACACATTTTGAAGCAAAAGGTTTGTCCCAATACTCATTTCTTTGATACTCGACATGCAACCTAGAACTTGTGTTGATTTTTAATACATTATTCCTTGTGGGAAAAATGTGTTTGGTACTCATCCTTTTTGATACTCATCATTGATGAGTTACTACTCCGAGGTACTGCTGTAAATTTCCTTTTGATATAGAAATATCTTGGTATACCTACAGTATGTCACTGATGGGAGTCCAAGTATTTCAAAGCAAAGGTTTACTACCTGCCATGGGAAGACTACTACTACTGAATTAAATTTATAAGTTAACTTTCTCCCAATGACTCTGGGCTGGTATCTAAGTGGTTATTAAGGAGTTAGGTGTCTGCTATAATGTATTGGGCAATTTTTATTACTTACTTAATTAGAACATTGTACAGTGATATATTTGATGCATTAGATATAAATTCTAGATTTTGTAGAATCATGCATCCTCAAGAATACATCTCTCCTTTCTTTCAAAAATTATCAAAATTATAGTCTCAGAAAACCTTTAGTCCTTTTTTTGCATTATAGAGTCTACTTACACATATTTATCTATATTGTTTTCAGGTAATCCTTGACTTATAGCCCTGGGGTTTGCATTGCACTGTCTTTTTCTATGCCCTTCCCCCAGGAGAAGGAATGCAATCTCCCTTATTTGAGAGATGGTTGGTGCTTGGAGCTTGAAGGAAATGAAAGCAAGAGAGGCCTTGAGATGCACACCAACAGAGCCAGTTATCAAAAGACTGTACCACCTGTGGATTGGCTGGAATTCAAATGGACACTGAGACTTTGAGGGCAAGAGTAATGATACTGCTTTAACTATACTGCCTACGTGGGATTTTCCCCAGATCTCATTTTGATTTCCCTGCTATCACTAGGCCCTAATAAAAGTTCCTTTTGAGACAATGCCTGTTTCAAACATTCTGCTTTCTTGGGTGGCTTGGTTGAGGTAGTTCCTTACATTACCTGAAAATACTGTGATTCAGAAGACCTTGGGTGATCTCTAACCAACACTGCTCCATATTTCTTTTTGGATGTATATAATGCATGCAGAGCATGCACCACAGCATAGACAGCATTATAAACGCTGTAGCTTTGACTAGTCATGCTCATTTCAAAAAAAGGGTGTGAGAGGTTTTCTAGTTTCTCACTGCCAGTGCAGCTTCCTTGATTCTTCATGTCTGTTGCAGAAGCTGGAAATGAGCATTTAAATGCTTGTTCCCAGAAGACTCTGATAAAATGATCGGTAAGAGAATAGGGGTCCTGGAAGAGAAGGAATTTCTGAAATGCTGACATCTCAGAGGTGTGACTTGCGAAGGACAAGGCACCGTGGAAAATCTGCATATTTAAATTATTTAAAAAAGGCTCCACTGAAAAATCCCAATGGGCTGTCATCACCCATACCTTCTGAACAGGCAGCATCATGTCTGATTCGGCGAGATTGAGCACTATCTGCAAATCTAACATCATGTGAGCATCAGCACTTATAACACAGACATTGACGCTTGCTCTACTCAGCAACAGAGCCATTTCCCTAAACATTTCATTGAAACTAACAACACCTAAAATGTTGCTTTGGAGTGGCATTCGCTCAGAGAAGGCAGTGCAAATTCCATTATCAGAAAATTTTTTCTCCAAGGTCTGCACAAATGTTTCTCCTTTATCATCATCCATGGCCATGATTCCAATCCACTTCCATTGAAAATGAAGCAACAGCTGGACAATCCCAGTATACTGATGTGCTTCATTAGGTACTATGCGGTATAAGAAAGACGGGTGGCTTATATCATTCACTGGTGGAGTATATAAACAATAGGTGACCTAAAGAAGAACATAATTCTATTTATATTGGAGAAATACAAAAATATCTACAGGGTCAAGTACTTTTCTGTAATGCTAGTTCTTTTTCTCACATTCACAACCTAAAATTGCCTTCTCCTTTCCACTTTAACTTGATAAAAGTGTAGTGAAATAAAAAAAAAAAAAGGCTTGCAGTCATTCCATGCTGAAGCTGAATCAAAATAGTTCATGTCTAACTCAGATCTTGCTTTCTCTTTATTTGCAACCTCTTGTCCTTTCTGTTTTCTCTGTGCTTTGGAATAAACATTAAAGTAAGCTCCAAATAGGTATATTCTATTTAGGAGGTAATACATCAGTCACTTTATATTTCACTTCACCATTTTCATATCTTAGGATCACAGATATGAACAAGAAGTTATGAAGATATGTAGAGTCGCAGTGATGGTGATAGGGGCAGCATATAAATTTAGTCAATAAATAAATAAATAAATAAATAATGAATAACCAATCTTCAAATCCCCTTCCATGCTCTAAAGTCATCTTCAGAGATCTTGGTGTAATCTCAGATTACTGTAAAGAAGTAAGTTATCTCCACTGTAGACACTAAGTTCTCCATAGTGATGAATATCAGGACCTACTTTACTCTTTTTCAAGCAGGAATAAAAAAGGCCTTTTAAGCACTTCTTAATATATTGTCTTGCGCCATATTTTTAAATTATATATATTCCCTCTGGTTATTTTTAAAATAGAAACCTATGTGTTTGCAATAGTGGCAAATATCTGTAGCTCATGTGTAGGATGAGGGTTGACGTTTTGTTCTCCAAGCTTGTGGGTTGGTTTCTGCATATTTCATTAACAGGCTAGGTAACATCTTCAGCAAGAGATGTTTGGGATTCCCCAAACTCTACTGAAGATGTTACCTATCCTGGTAAAAAAACATTTGGAAACCTACTCACAAACCTGGAAAGTGAAACTTCATCCTCAATCTATGTGTTATTTAAAATATTAATTGTGCATTTATAGTGTTTTAAACCACATGGAGAAATATAGTTGCACCCATGTCACATCTGCTTAAGTATTTATGCTGAACTAAATTCTGTCTTAATTATAGAGTGAAATACTTCAATAGATTGATTTCACTTAGGGTGAAATCACAATCCATATACCCATCCCATGCACTTGTATGTCTGCTATTAAACCTGACAACTACCACATAGGATCCAATATGAGTCAGTAACCAGGACCAGTATTCTGAGCTTTCAGATTTGTGCTGGAACTCACCTTCAGAGAACGTCTGTCTCACTAGAATGTGTGCTTTAGGCTACTAAAGCAGTATTTATGTGGTGCCTGGTTGTGTGTGACTTCAGTAAGGCATTTGATAAAGTAGACCACAACCTACTACTTTATAAGATAGAAAAATGTGGGTTAGACAACATTGCTACCAGATAGATTCATAGCTGGCTGATCAGACATACTCATTGTGTGGTCCTCAATGGAACGGAATCTACATGGAGGGAAGTTAGTAGTGGGGTGCCGCAGGGCTCTATTTTGGGCCCAGTGCTCTCCAACATCTTCATCAATAATTTGGATGAGGAGATAGATGGAGAACTCATCAAATTTGCAGGCGACACCAAGCTGGCAGGAGTAGCCAACATTCCAGAAGATAGGCTTAAGATACAGAAAGATCTTGACAGACTTGAACATTGGGCACTATCTAACAAAATGAAATTCAATGGTGAAAAAAGTAAGGTTCTACATTTAGGCAAGAAAAACCAAATGCACAGGTCAGTTTATAGTTTAGTTAACCCTATGATCTATATACTACTAAAGTTCCTGTATCTGTAACTGGGTGGAACAGTGCATTATAGGGCAAAAGGTTTTGAACCAAGGTGCCTCAAATGAGCTAATTTACCTAGAAACCAGGACCTATGACTCCAGGGGAATTAAAATTTGAGAAATTTTATGAAATGTTTTATGATATAAAAATTATCATAAAGCAATTTATGACATAATACAAAGTGTCATAAAAGATTTCTTGTGGTCAGTTGCGCATGTCTAACGGTGGTATACAATTCAAAATGTGCTATTTTTCAAGGCAGATGCTTCTCTGAATGTCTCCCTGAATTTTTTAAGAACTACAACTTCAGTAAAAGCTCTGTCACTGTCGAAGGTATTGAGGAATTTGGTAAAGAAATATTTCTGAAGCAACAACCCGACATGCTTCACTAGGCTTTTTGATTCCTGCAGACTCTCCTTTTCTCTGCCATGTCCATACAGAGCTTTCAATGCCTCCTCCCTTTCTATTTCAAGATCTCATCCACAATATACAGTTGACATTCTCAGTTTTTGCCTTCCTTTAGACCAGGCATGTCAAACTGCCGGCTCGTGGGCTGGATGCGTCAAGCCAAAACCGCGCCCACCTCATTGCCGGCACTGGGAAAAAAGTCACGATACGTCACGTGACGTCGCAAGTTTGTCATGCCTGCTTTAGACCCTGAATTGTCCTTGATCTATTTGTTTTGCAATATGATTCTCATGTCATAATAATAATAATAATAATAATAATAATAATAATAATAATAATAAT
>JAKJMR010000397.1:146199-157527 GCA_024449315.1 Daboia siamensis
TCTTTCTTTCTTTCTTTCTTTCTTTCTTTCTCTCTCTCTCTTGCTCTCTCTGTCACACATTCCCTCCCTCCCTCCCTCCCTCCCTCTCTCTCTCTCTCCCCCCTCCCCTTCTTTTCCCATTCCTTCCCTTCCATCCCCTTCTTTTTAAATGTCAACCTTTGCTTCTTTTTAGTTGCATCACTATTTGAGAACCATCTCATTTAATAACACTGCAGGAGATAAAATTTCCTTTAATGAAAATGGAGATTTAGACACTGGATTTGACATTATCAGCTGGGTCACATTCCCAAACAGGAGCTTTGTTAAAGTAAAAGTTGGAAAAATCGACCCAACAGATTCTCCAGTTAAGCTGTTCACAATTTCTACAACAGACATCATCTGGCCCACCATGTTTAACCAGGTATTTCTTGCTCAGATTTTAAACTGCACATTCTTTTCTTTCCCTTCTTGCTTTCAGCATTATAGGTTTGAAGGGGTAAAAGCATGTAATCTCTATATAGCAAAGATTAAAATAATTTACTGTATTTCCTAATTAAATCTTTACAGTGTTAACAGAACTTAATGCTATAGCTGCTGTCTATTCCTGGTGGCATTTCAAATCTGCCCGGTTTTAAAAAATATCTGAATGTTCACTAAAGTAATTAAAGCTATTTATCATATTACTATCATTTAGTAATAACAATTTGTTTCAATTTGTCAATTAAACAGTCCCATTCATCTGAAAGCTGATTTTCCCTACAAAACAGAATTTTCCCCTTAGTCTTCCTTTTCCTTGAATGATATGTCCAGATTTTCAAGTTTCCATTTGCTAATCATTTTATCTGGGGAACAGACAGCTTCCATTTGATCCAGGAGTTACAAGATCTTCCATGGTCTTTCATACAGGGATTCTGAGCTGCCTGGTTACTTTTTTTTATTATGGCATGGGTGGTGTTCAGCAGTAGAGTTGTGTTTTAAAAAAAGGAATTAGCAGAGAAATAGTCAAATGCAAGAAACCGAGACAAAACTGTAGATGGGTTGGCTGATGGATGGGTAAATGAATGGTGATTCTGCCAATTTCCCATTTATGCCTGAAATGAGAGGAAAAATGGTGAAACTGTTGTTCATACTTTGTTACTTTTTCCACCAGTCCTTGAAAGACATGACTTCTCAAAGGAAAACAGTTGATGGTTACCTTTCTGGCATGGATGGGAAGGAAAAAAGAAAGGGGAGAATTTCATGTCAAGGTCTATACAGTACATGGTTCAGACAGAACACCTGGTCACTGCTGTGGTCAAAGTTGTTGTTGGTGTTAGCTGCGAAGTCATGTCTGACCCTTTGCGACCCCATAGACAATGTTCCTCCAGGCGTTCCTGTCCTCTACCACCTTCTGGAGTTCATTTAAGCTCATGCCTACTGCGTCAGTGACTCCATCCAGCCACCTCATTCTCTGTCGTCCCCTTCTTCTATTGCCCTCAATCTTTCCCAGCATTAGGCTCTTCTCCAGCAAGTCCTTCCTTCTCATTAGGTGGCCAAAGTATTTGAGTTTCAACTTCAGGATCTGGCCTTCTAAAGAGCAGTCAGGGTTGATCTGCTCTAGGACTGACCAATTTGATTGCCTTGCAGTCCAAGGGACTAAAAGTAGTCTTGTCCCACACCATAGTTCACAGGCCTCAATTTAATTTAATTTAATTTAATTTAATTATATTTATATACCGCCCTTCTCCCTAAGGACTCAGGGCGGTGAACAGGGCAATTAATAAAATACAAAAATACAAAGATTAAAAAGGATTAAAAAGATGCCCAAAACTAACAACAATAAATTTAAAATGGATTAAAACTATATTAAAAATCCCAACCCATCACCCATCAGGCCAGGCCGGCTTGTTCAAACAGGTAGGTCTTCAGATCACGTCGGAAGGAGTGAAGGTCGGGAGCCATCCGGAGCTCAACCGGTAGTTGATTCCACAAATCCGGAGCGCCCACAGAGAAGGACCTCCTCCTGGGGGCCACCAGACGACACTCTCTGACTGGTGGCACCCTGAGGAGGCCCTCTCTGTGGGAATGCACGGGGCGGAGGGAAGTCGATGCCGGCAGCAGGTGATCCCTAAGGTACTCCGGACCCATGCCATGCAGGGCCTTAAAAACCATAACCAAAACCTTGAATCTCACTCGGAAGACAACTGGAAGCCAATGCAGCTCACGGAGCAGAGGTATAACATGGGAGTATCAGGAAACTCCCAACACGACTCTCGTGGCTGCATTCTGTACCAGTTGGAGCCTCCGAGTGGTCCTCAAGGGGAGCCCCATGTAGAGAGCATTGCAGTAGTCTAGACGAGAGGTCACGAGCACACGAGTGACCGTACGCAAGGCATCCCGGTCTAGATAGGGCCGCAACTGGCGCACCAGGCGAACCTGAGCGAAGGCCCCCCTAGTCACAGTAGTTATATGATCTTCCAGGGTAAGCTGTGAATCTAGGAGGACTCCCAAGTTGCGAGCCCTATCTACAGGGGGTAATAATTCACCCCCCATGGAAAGAGATGGAATAATCTGATTATCGCGAGATGCCGATACGCACAGCCACTCAGTCTTGTCGGGGTTGAGTTGAAGCCTATTCCTCCCCATCCAGACCCGAACCGCTTCCAGGCAACGGGACATCACGTCGAGGGCATCACTGGGGTGGTTTGGGGTCGAAATAAAAAGCTGGGTATCATCAGCATATTGATGATACCCAACTCCAAAACCACGAATGATCTCACCCAGTGGCTTCATATAGATGTTGAACAGGAGAGGCGAAAGGACCGACCCCTGAGGAACTCCACAAGCGAGAGGTCTCGAGGTTGACCTTTGCCCCCCTGCCAACACCGACTGCGAGCGTCCCAGGAGATAGGAGGAGAACCACTGTAAAACTGTGCCTCCCACTCCCAATCCCCTGAGACGCCGCAGCAAGATACCATGGTCGATGGTATCGAAAGCCGCTGAGAGGTCTAATAGGACTAGAACAGAGGAAAATCCCCTGTCCCGGGCCCTCCAGAGATCATTCACCAGAGCGACCAATGCCGTCTCCGTGCTGTACCCGGGCCTGAAACCCGATTGGTACGGGTCTAGATAATCCGCTTCATCCAGAACCAGGGGGAGCTGATGCGCCACCACACTCTCAACAACCTTCGCAAGAAAGCGAAGGTTGGAGACAGGACGAAAGTTATTCAACACAGCTGGGTCCAAGGCAGGCTTCTTGAGGAGAGGTCTCACCACCACCTCTTCAAGACGGCGGAGAAGCTACCCTCACTCAAAGAGGCAGATAAAACCGCCTGGAATCAGCCTCGTGTCCCCTCCTGAGCTGCATAAACCAGCCAGGAAGGGCACGGGTCCAATAAACATGCGGTGGAGCTCAGCCTCCCCGTGATCCTGTCCACTTCCTTCGGAGTCACAGGATCAAACTCATCCCAGACAGTATTGACAAGATCACTCATGTCCTGTTCGTCAGACTCTGCCCAGTCAGAGTCCAAACCGGTCCGAATCCGAGCGATTTTGTCCGACAGATGTTGACTAAACTCCTCAGCATGACCCTGCAAGGGATCCTCCCTCACCTCCTGATTAAGGAGGGAGCGGGTCACCCTAAACAGGGCGGCTGGGCGGTTATCTGCGGACACGATAAGGGTAGCGAAGTGATTAGACCTCGCAACCCTTATCGCAGCGAGATAAGACCTAATGAAGGTTCTTAGTCGCAATCGGTCGGATTCGGATCGGGTGGCCCTCCAACAGCTCTCTAGGCCCCGTCTCCGACGCTTCATCTCCCGAAGCTCCATGAAAAACCATGGAGCTCGCTGGGATCTGCACCGGGTCAGGGGCCGCAAGGGTACAACTCGGTCAAGTGCCTCAGTGGCTGCCCTTTCCCAGGCTTCCACTAAGGTATCTACCGAGTTGTGAGCAACGGAGGCAGGTGGGGATACCAGCGCTGCCTGGAACCTATCAGGGTCCATTAAGCGCCTGGGACGGAACCATCTAATCGGCTCCGCACACCCACGGCGGGGAGCGGCAAAACGGAAGACCAGCCGCAGGAGATGATTATCGGTCCATGACAGGGGCATAACAATTGGAGAGCCCCCACCAAGATCATCTAACCACCGTCCAGATAAGAAAACAAAGTCAAGGGTGTGACCTCCCACATGAGTCGGTCCGTAAATTACTTGCGTCAGGTCCATGGCCGTCATGGAAGCCATGAACTCCCGGGCCAACTCAGACGATCCTCCCAGGGATGGTAGATTGAAGTCCCCCAAAACTATAAGCTTGGGGAACTCAATCACCAACCCGGAGAGGATATCGAGCAGCTCAGGCAGGGCTGCTGCTGCGCGACTAGGCGAAACGTACACCAGCAGCAAGCCCAACTGCGCCCTAGGACCACACCTCAATAAGAGAGATTCACACCCGACTATCTGGAGAACGGTGGCTTCCTGCGGACATAAGGTCTCCCTCATAACCACAGCCACTCCCCCACCCCTACCCTTAGTCCGAGGCCGGTGTAGCACCCGGAAACCTGGTGGGCAAAGATCAACCAGAGGAATACCACCCTCTGGGCCCAACCAGGTCTCCGTGATGCAAGCCAGGTCCGCATGCTCACCCTCAATAAGATCCCGAACGAGAGGAGCCTTATTAACAACGGACCTGGCATTCACATATACCAGCCGGAGCTCAGGTGGCTGCACATCCTCGCTCCCGGGACCTTGGAGCGAAAGCAGAGGGTCGGAGCGCCTCACCGCTTGTAAATAGCGGAGATGCCCTCCCGGATATCGATACAGCCCTCTGTTCATACACCTGCTGCGTGGGAATAGGTAGTCCCACAACCCGCTCCCGAGCCCCGGAGGCAACCGATCCCAGCTCCTCCCCCCCGCGATCCATGCCAGGCCTGGTCTGAGTAACGGTTGGTGGATTACCCCCCATTTCCAACCAACCACAACCCTCCCCCCTCCCTAACCCCACAAAAAATTTAATTAAAAAAGTAATCAGGGGCCTCTTATTACTTTTATACTGACGGCCCCTGCCCTTGCCCAACCATCTCTCAGGGTCCCAGCAATCGGGCCCTTCATCAAGAGGAAGCATAACAAGTGAGGCGGGACGCACCCAGGAATGGGGGGCCCCCCTGAGGGCGAACAAGACCGTGCTCGGATAAGTAAGACGCATAGCAGTCGTTAAACAAGTCCGGCAAAAAGGCAGACCCAGATCAAAACGGGAGGATCTCAAAATAACAGGAAAGTGTCCAGAATGCAAACCAAGCTCCACTGCCACTAGAGCTGGGTACCCCGGAACAGATCAATTCCCGCCCTCTCACGACGGTCGGAACCAGGAAGCAGCCTAGGACATACCACCGGGCAGGCAATACCGCCTAGAGCTCAACTCTCCCACAGTGGTTGTAACCCGGGGCTTCCAGAACCATAGGGAAGAGAAAGAAAAAAAGGGGAGGGGGAGTTAGGGGCAAAAGTCAGCTGGATGGTCAAGTCAAAACATGGTCAAGTCAGATTTTAGCAGCACAGAAATTAGGTTGTGCCTCGCAAACATCCAAAGAATCAGCGTCTGAATTCCGCCTCCAGGCCAGGGTCCCTTTACCAAGGAGGCCACGGTACTCCAACTTCCATCACCAACAGCCATCTCAGGCACCAACCAGGAGTGTCTCCGCCACTGCAACGCTGACGCTGTTCCCAACCACGAATCATAGTAACAATCATCAATCCGCCAGCAGGCGGCTCCCCCGAGCAGCTGGAAAACTCCCCAGATGCCGCTGAGCTCCATAAAGTTCTCCCGGGCTCCACAGCTTCGGAGGCGCCAACCAGGGGCCGTAAATTCCACCAGGCTCCACCAAGCCCCCAGCAGCACAATAACAAAGCCGACAGTCAGCTGATTGGCGAAGCACAAGTCGGCAAAGTGCAGGCCTCCGAGATCTTCCGCCCAGCTCCAATGGGCTCCGCTGGGCTTTACAGAGCTCTCAAACTTCCACTTAGAACAGAGCTCTGCCGAGGTTGTCTGAATCTCCCTGGGCATTCCAACAGCCTCAGTCAGAGTTCGCCGAGCCCCTGCAGCACCGACAATCAGCTGTTTGGCGCCGCGCAGCACAGGCTCCACTCAGCTCTTCCGGATTCAGCAAAAAACTCCCTCGGGCTCAGCTGAGAGTCCTCAGAAAGTCCAGGGTCCAAAAAGCCGGCAGCAAGCAATACCGGCGTTACAGGGACAGCCACAAAAGCCACTCCACATCCTCAACCCGAATCCATCACAAAGGGAAAGAATACCCCTTGTGAGGCTCCCAAGGGTCGCCAAATTGCCGGAGCTCAGCACGAAGCTCAATCGAGCAGGTCCGCCATCTTGGGCATTTTGAACGCTTAGTAGGGGAATTCTTTGGCACTCAGCCTTTCTTATGGTCCAACTTTCACATCCATACATTGTAACTGGGAAGACTGTAGCCTTGACTATATGCACTTTTGTTGGCAGGGTGATGTCTCTGCTTTTTAGTGTGCTGTCTAGATTTGCCATGGCTTTCCTCCCCAGGAACAAGCATCTTTTAATTTCTTGGCTGCAGTCCCCATCTGCGGTGATCTTGGAGCCCAGGAAAATAAAATCTGTCACTACCTCCAATTCTTCCCCATTTATTTGCCAGGAATTGAGTGGGCCAGATGCCATGATCTTGGTTTCCTTAATGTTAAGTTTCAACCCATGTTTTGCAGTCTTCTTCTTCACTTGCAACAAGAGGCTCTGGACTTCCGGGTGGCAAGGCGCCGCCGCCGACAGCTGATTTTAGCTTGTCAGCTTCGTGGCTTTGTAGAACCGCCGAAAACAGCGCCGATCAGCTGTTTCGGCGGTTCGGAAGCCCCCTCCTCGGGAGAAGAGGAGGGGGTGAGTATCCAAGTAGGGGAGGGGCTCTCTGGGGCCGCCAGGACTTAAAGTTCTGGCGGCTGGAAGATTGAGCCCCCCCCGAAGCTTGGATTTCTCCGGGCTGCGCAGCGTGTCTGCTCCGTTTTTCCGGGAGCAGAACAAGGCGAACGCAACCATCCCTGCCTACAAGAATGGACTTTGGAAGATTATGAATGCAGGCAGAGCGATGCAAGAGATTAAGGAGTAAGTGAACTTTTGAACTTTGGCTCAATCCACATAGAAGACCTAGAAAGTGAAAGTGCGTAGTTGCAAAAGAGGGAAAAGATGGCGGCTAAATCTTCTTCTAAACTTTCTAAAACTACGGGGGCTTCCCCTCTGCCGCAATCTTCAGCGCAAGTGTTAGCACCTCCTGCACCTTTACCTTCGCCTGTCTTAACAGTAAAAGTTTTGGAAGATGCTTTGGAAAAACACTCACAGCATTTGGCTGTGATGATAGATGAGAAGATGGATGAGAAGCTGACAGAAAAGTTTTCAGTAATAAGGGAGGAAATCTTGCATGTATTTCAAGGCATGGCGACATGTATTGAGCGCCTTGACGAAAGAGTGGAGGACCTTACTCAAAACAATATTAAATTGGATGCAAAGATATTAGAGACTGAAAATGTGGTGGATAAAATTGATTATGACCTGACATTGGTACAATATCATGAAATGGAATTTGCTGTGAGGATAAGGGGCCTTAAGGAGAATTTAAAGGAAGATTTGAAAAAATTGGTTTCTGTTGCTCTCGAAGACGTGCTGGGAAGGCCAGCTGAAGAAATTGCAGAAGATATAGACAAAATTTTCCGTGTTAACTCCTGGATTGCGAGACAAAGGAAATTACCAAGAGATGTGGTTGTTTATTTTACAAAGAGAGCAATCAGGAATGAAGTTATTCAAGTTTCTTATAATACAAAGCTTGTGATTGCAGACCAAGAAGTTTTGGTTTTGAAAGAGATTCCTCCAAAAATTTTAAGGAAACGAAAGAAATTTGCATTTCTGGCACAGGAGCTTAAGCGACGTGATGTCAGGTTTAGATGGGAGGTTCCAGTGGGTATGGTGGTAATGTTTGAAGATACCAGATACCGTCTTGCTACAGTTCTGCAGGCACGTGATTTCTATAGCAATGTTTTAAAAGCAATCCCCATACCACTTCTGGAACCAACAAAGGAGGGAAAGTCATATGATGCTGAAGGAACACAAATAGAAGAGACTGCAGCAGGAGTGATTCAAATTTCAACATTAGAGGAAGCAAAGGACCAGAGGGTAACTCGAGCTGCTTCGAGGCGAGCCAGACGTGAGCAAGAACTAGACCAGCAGATTGTTGTGGAACTTCCAAAATGTACCTATAGCCAAGCTGTGGGAGGAGCGCGACCTAAAAATGTAAAAGGGATTTTGGATGACGCGCTTCAAAAGCTTCGGGTTGCCAGAAATGGTGACTAAGTTTTTAACTTGGAACGTTAATGGATTAAACTCACCACAAAAGAGAAAGAAAATTTTTCAATATTTAAAGCAATTTAAGACTGACGTTATTTGTTTACAAGAAACACATATTAGAGTTATGGACCAAAAGTATTTATCAAATTCAAGATTAGGTACACAATTTATTGCGTCTGCAGTTAACAAGAAAAATGGAGTGGTTATTTATGTCAAGAATACAATTACGGCAGAATTAATTGAAGCTGATCAACAAGGAAGATATGTTATTGTGGACTTGTTATTAGAAGGTAAAAGAACTCTTCTGGTCGGATTATATGCACCTAATCAACAGCAAGCTGATTTTTATAGTTTATTACACAGCAGGATTACCCAATTGGATTACAAATCTTTTATTTTTATGGGAGATTGGAATGGTGTTTTGGACGTACAAATGGATAAGAGTGGATCCTACAGAAGTACCCCAAGTCATGCTAAATTGCCTAAATCTTTTTTTGAGATGATGGACGATATGGAATTACGTGATGTTTGGAGGGAGAGAAACTTACAAGAAAGAGACTATACTTTTTTTTCAGATAGACACCAATCTTTTTCCAGGATTGATTTTATATTATTGTCTAATGATCTCTTTTTTAGAACTAAGAGGATAAAGATTTGTTCAAAGACTATGTCTGATCACAGTCCAGTTTGGCTGGAGATTGGAAACGACATTAGAGAACGACGTTCCTGGCGTTTAAATGAGAATCTGTTTAGAAATCAGAAAAATGTGGAAGAGTGTAAGAAACAGATGAAGGTTTTTTTTGAAATGAATATGCATAAGGGTACTTCTATGGAAATGGTATGGGATGCTAGTAAGGCATATATGAGAGGAGTGTTGATATATCTTAATAACAAATATAGACGCAATTTGGAATTTAGGAGGAAAGAATTAGAGATAGAGATTAAAGAAAAAGAAAAGGCTTTAATTTTGAACCCATCGGATGTGAAGATTAAAGAGACTATTAAGTTATTAAGAGGACAATTTGATAAGTTAATGGCTGATCAGGTGGCAACTAATCTACGGTTTGCAAGGCATAATACTTTTTGCAATGCCAATAAACCAGGCAGATGGTTAGCATATATGTTAAGGAAGAAGCAAAGGGTTTCTAATATAGACAAAATAGAACATAAGGGGAAGATTGTGTATCAACAGAATCTTATTAAGGAAACTTTTGTTGATTTTTTTTCTAAATTATATGCTAGCGACAAGATTAATGAAATGGACATTGATTTATATTTAAAAGACTTTGATATTCCGGTTCTTACGCAAGAGCAAAAAGAAGAAATGAATCAGTTGATAACTGAGGAAGAAATATATTTGGCAATTAAACAGTTAAAAGTAGGTAAAGCACCAGGCACCGATGGTTTGACTGCTGTGTATTATAAAAATCTACAGTTTGAGATGATAAAGCCATTAAAGGAACTGTTTCAGACAATTCAAAAGGGGGGAGGAGTACCCCCGTCTTGGAAAACTGCTTTTATTTCTTTAACTCCTAAAGAAGATCAGGATGTTACTCAAGCAAAAAATTATAGGCCAATTTCACTTTTGAATACGGACTACAAGATATTTGCTAAGGTGTTAGCTAGTAGACTTATGAGGGTATTGCAACAGATGATTCATGGTGATCAAACTGGGTTTATAAGTGGTAGACAAATGAAAAATAATGTGAGACATATAGTTGACTTGTTGGAATTTTTGGAAAGGAATAACCAGATCCCTGCAGCATTGATCTTTTTGGATGCTGAAAAAGCTTTTGATCAATTGGATTGGAAATTTTTGTTGAAAGTATTAGATAAAATGAACTTTGGGGATGAATTTTTACAACCAATTAGGGCAATATACCAGAAGCAAACAGCTCGAATAATTGTTAATAATAGTTTGACTGAAATATGCAATATTGAAAAGGGTACGAGGCAGGGTTGCCCGTTATCACCTTTATTATTTGTTTTAACATTGGAGATATTATTGATTAAAATACGGAATTCGGAAATAGTTAAGGGAGTTCAAATAAGAGATCAGGACTATAAATTGAGGGCTTTTGCGGATGATCTGGTTATTACTTTGACACATCCAGAAAATTCTGTTATGGAATTGATGGAGTTAATATTTCAATATGGGAAAGTTTCTGGATTTAAGATTAACATACAAAAAACTAAAATTTTATCTAAAAATATGACAGTATCACAAAAGGTTTCTATAGAAAGCTTAACTGGATTTGAAATTGTTGAAAGAGTTAAATATTTGGGGGTATATTTAGCACCCTCAAATGTTAAATTATATAAAAATAATTATAAAAAGTTATGGAATAAAGTGCAAAAAGAATTGGATAGTTGGAAAAAATTACAACTATCATTATTGGGAAGAATTGCAGCAGTAAAAATGAATGTTCTGCCAAAATTTTTATTTTTGTTTCAAATGATACCCATTCTCAAAAAGGATTCAAATTTGGAGGAGTGGCAGAAGGGTATCAATAAATTTGTTTGGGCAGGGAAAAGGCCACGGGTCAAATTTAAAATTATGCAGGATACACGCGAAAGAGGTGGTCTAAGAATGCCCAATTTTAAATTATATTATGAAGCTGCTGCATTATCAGCTATAAGTGATTGGATTAATTTGACACAGGCGAGACTCTTAAATCTTGAAGGGCATGACTTGTTATTTGGTTGGCACGCATATTTACTATATGACAAAAAGGTAGATAATGTTTTTAAAATGCATATTTTGAGGAATGCTTTGTTGAGAGTTTGGAAAAAGCACAGACAAAAATTAAATTATAAGATACTGTTATGGGCAATACCCAAACACGCAATAGAGAATATAAATGTTGGATTTAAACATGATGTGATTACATATAAGGAAATTTTGACTTTGGAGAGGAATGTATGGTGTTTGAAGTCATACAATCTTTTACGAGAAAAAAAGATTGTACAAACTTGGTTTCAATATGGACAATTACAAGCCAGGTGGAAAGA
>JAKJMR010000397.1:167694-190946 GCA_024449315.1 Daboia siamensis
AGATAGATAGATAGATAGATAGATAGATAGATAGATAGATAGATAGATAGATAGATATAATATAAAGGGATGCGGTGGCGACAAACTGCTGAGCATGTCGATCAGAAGGTCAGCAGTTTGGCGGGTTGAATCCCGAGTGCTGCGTAACAGAGTGAGCGCCTGTTATTCATCTCAGCTTCTGCCAACCTAGCAGTTCGAAAGCATGTAAAAATGCAAGTAGAAAAATAGGGACCAGTCCAGTGGGAAGGTAACAGCGTTCCATGTGCCTTTGGCATCTAGTCATGCCAGCCACATGACCATGGAGATGTCCTCGGAGAAGCGTTGGCTCTTTGGCTTTGAAACGGAGATGAGCACTGGCCCTAGAGTTGGAAACGACTAGCACACACGTGCGGGGGAACCTTTACCTTTAGATAGGACTGAAGATTATGAAATCTACCAGCATATCCTAGTTTATGTCTCACTGGGTTCAAGTATTTCACCAATACATGCCAATAAGAATCACAGCTATGAGCAGGTTGTGGGAAAATGTACTTTTGTCAAAATATTGAAAATCACAGCAGAAGAAGAGCTAGTAGTCCATCTAGTCTGCCTTTTGAGTTTCTTTGTTTTATATTTTCTTTTTAATTTATTGTCACACACCTCTTTGTATGTGGAGATGGAGATGGCAATAAGAAACCACATAGTCCTTGATGTAGCCTTCTAAACTTTAAATTGTGGATAAATTGATTGGCAAATAGGCAGTTCATTTTGGCCAGTTGTTAAAAATGTTTAGCTTAATCATTTTATTCTGAACTTACATTTGATATGAACTTAGAATAATTATTTGGAATACCTAAAAACAGTGTATGTCCTTTGCATTAAAATATGTTGAAAAAATGACTCTGATTGATTTAAATTTGAATGTCTTTATGCATGTAGTCCAATTATGAACTTAACACCCAGTACAAAATAATAAGCCAAATAGCATGATATTACTAATTAGAAATAAAATCAACTTGGTGCTTATAAATAAAGGATGGTGGGAGCTTATAACCTTAGGAGTCTCCTTCTCATAACCATTCAACCACAAAATTTCTATGGGTGAAATAAACAGTTACAATTATTTTGACTTGGTGGATCTTCCTCACTGAAGATCTGCAAACAGATCTAGATGTTGGCTACACATCTGCTGATGGGTTCTGAGCTTCTTGCAATCTTCTAAAACTTCGTTAATATTCTCATTCTGTAAATTATGACATACACAATAGCCAGCACGACCAAGCACTAAGGCAGATATTATTCATGAGCCATAAAACTAAACTAAATAAGAGGTTTAATTTATTTTAAATAAAACACCTTTGCCATATACATATACATAAAGGCAGTGCTTTTTTTGTATAAGAAAAAGGTGCCAGAACTCACACATGTCATACAACCCGGCTTGCCTATCCTACAAGCTTCCATCCAAAAAAGGTGCCGGAACTCCGTTCTGAGCGTTCTATGACACAAAAAGCCCTGCATAAAGGAAGTATGACTCTTTTGCAAAATTAAATAAGAAGCATAAATAGATTACTTTTATTTAAAGTAATGACTAAATTTTATTAAGAGTTTTGCAAAGAAGATAAAACATCACAAACTGAGAAGACAGAAAAGAAGGAAAGTAATAAAGTAGTTCAGAAAGAAAACAAAAACAAGTACAAAGAAGTTTCTAATTTCCTTTGCAAAAAAATTAAGTACAATTACAAATCACCTCTTACTTTATGATTACCAAAAAACCCCTCACTTTTTTCTGTTACCCAGTTTTGTTTCCAATCATCAAAATAACAAATCCTAAGTGCATTTGTTTATGTTTTATACAAAAATTCTATAAGTATTTTTTGGTTAACCATAAGTATAGATATCTAAATCATGAAAAATGTAACATATTCTTTTTTCAGATGCACTTTTCTATTAAAGTAAGATCTCAATACAACAACATAGCATTTTGGGGAAAAGATATAAACCTGTATTCCCTCAGTGGAGGCCAAGATGGGCCTCCTTTGAGATAGTTCAGATCATGAAACCACAATTATGAATACCAATACTACTTTTATTTATTTATTTAGAAAATATATATATATAGCTGCCTGCTTGCTCACAGAGACTGTAGGCAGCTTACAAACAATTAAAACACAGAACATAAAAAAAAAGAAACAATAATCCTCCCACCCACCTCCCTGAAGACAGCACACAGTTAAATAAGCCATTTGATGGGCTCCATCCCACTTGGCATTCCCCAGGCCCACTGGTAACCAAAGTCTTTAGGGCTTTATGAAAGAGTTTCAAAGTGGGGGCCAGTCTAATTTCTAAAATGATATTCTAAAGGGAGGGAGCCACCACAAAGACGGCCCTTCCTCTTAGTCCTGCCAGATGTGTCTCCTTAGGGGATGGGACTCTCAACAATCCTTGCCTTCCTGCTCTAGTGATTCAGATGGATATGACTGGCAAGAGATGGTCCCTCAAATAACCTGGCCCCAAGCCATGAAGAGCTTTAAAGCTGACAACCAGCATCTTGAATTGCACCTGGAAGCAAATCGGCAACTAATGCAACTCCCACAGGAGAGGTGATACATGTTGTGAGAGATGAAATTTTATGCTATGGTCCTTTTATGCAAGGTTTAGGCCTAGGTGAATTAAATTTAACGAAGAGAAGAGTGAGGGGTGACATGATAGCAGTGTTCCAATATCTCAGGGGCTGCCACAAAGAAGAGGGAGTCAAGCTATTCTCCAAAGCACCTGAAAGCAGGACAAGAAGCAACGGATGGAAACTAGTCAAGGAGAGAAGCAACCTAGAACTAAGGAGAAACTTCCTGACAGTTAGAACAATTAACCAGTGGAACAACCTGCCTCCAGAGGTGGTGAATGCTCCAACACTGGAAGCTTTTAAGAAGAGACTGGACAGCCATTTGTCTGAAATGGTATAAGGTTTCCTGCCTGAGCAGGGGGTTGGACTAGATGACCTCCAAGGTCCCTTCCAACTTTATTATTATTATTATTATTATAAATCAGGTCTCATGGGAAAGTATTGAACTAAAGTCTGTGTTATGCTCAGTTTTACAATCCGAAGGAGCTATTTGTAATCCCAATTGCAACTGTACTTAATATGATTTTGCTAAGCTTGCTTGTTTCAAATATATTTAGAACATAAGGACTGGAACTGTGAGAATGGAGAACTGAAAGTAGCTGATGGGTGCAGGTTCCAATGTACATGGGTATGTGGAAAGTTATAATCAGTAGAGGGTCAGTGTAATGTATTGGGCTTGATTGTAACACCACGTGGTAAGCTGGAGCTAGCTAACAGCTCCCAGCACCTCAGACACTCCATCTCCAGTGCTGTTATTGGCTGCCCCTAGGTGGCAATAGGTTGCTTTAAACCTATTGGCTTCCACCTAGGGGCCAGGCTATAAATTGCTACAGCTGCAGCTCAGTTCCTCAGTTCAGATCCTGCAAGAAATAAACCATGTTCTTTGCTGAACTCACTTGCCTCATCTTCATTCCTGCACAATGAACCCAGCACACAACACTGGTGATGAGGTTGGGATCCTGCTTCTCCATCGAAGCTGAAAGTCACTAGGGGAGAGGCAGCACACACCTGGCAGGAAAACAAATTTCTGCCCCCCCTACGGTCAGCAAGCTAAGCCATGCTAGCAACCACGTGCTCAGAGGACCAGTCCCTGGGCAACAGAGAGGCAGGAGCCGAAGATGCTGAAATCCAGCCACGAAGACTGCCCAAGGTCGGAAGGCCGTGAGAATTTGACATCAAGCAACCAGAAGGATGGCCCTCGTACCTGTCCCAGGTCAAAAATTACCTCTGGGCAAACCAGGTCACAGAGGATGGACTAAAGGTCGCCACACTGCTTTGTGTGTGCGGCCTAGTGATGTTCGATCTGGCCAAAAACCTGTTTGCACCCACGCTGTTGGAATCTGTCTCGTATGCCAAACTGAAGAAGAAGCTTGGAGAACACTTCCAGCCAAAGATGTCGGTGATTGCTTGGTGCTACGCCTTTGAAGAATGAATATAGCAGCTGGGAGAGACTGCATCCGAATACATTGTGGCCTTGAGGCAGGCCGCACGCTTCTGTTGATTTTCAGACGTCAAAGAGCGACTTCGAGACCGGCTCGTCTGCAGCCTCCGCAACAGAGAGCTGCAGCAAAAACTTTTTGCCAGAGAGGTCCTGATGTTTGCAGATGCCCAGAATGAGGTTATGGCGGACGAAGCTGCTGGTGGAGCTGTCCGAACAATCCAGCCCGCCAAAATGATGCAACGTGAAGAAGCTGTCCACCACGAGGACGCTGAACTTACCGAGGAATCAGAAGAAGACGCCGAAGTCGACAAGCTGCACAGACAGCCTGACATGCAGCACCACAGCAGCAAGCAACAAGAGACTCCTTACAAGGCAGATCTCTTACCTAGATATCCAGGTTGTGGCGGCCACCACCAATGTGGGGATTGCAGGTTCCGGTCAGCCACATGCCAGGCCTGCGGCAAAACCGGCTACATCACAGCAGTATGCAGAGGTCTCCAGAGGGACCGGCCATCGAAGCACCAGTTGGAAGATCCAACCAGGACAGGTACCAGGGCCCCGGGGCCATTCAGCGTGGGGTTTTGTGCAAGCTGCAGAAGTGTCTGAGGTACCAGGGCCCGACGACCCAAATTTAGACTTCAGGTGGGGCTGCAAGGTGTCCCCTGTAAAATGGAGTTGGACACAGGCTCAGCCATTTCCATTATTACTCTGGACACATTTAATTTTGTGTGCAGTCACAGTAGAAAATGGGCCAAGCTAAGGCCCTCTAACATAATGTTAACAGATTTTCAAAATGCTAAAGTCACAGTCAAGGGTGAAACTACCTTGGCTGTTAAATTTAAAGGATTTTTTGGGCACCAGGATGTCATAGTAATAGGGGGCCAGAGAACGAGTCTAATTGGACTTGATTGGTTTGATGCATTAGGCATCCAAGTAACTGGTATCAACTGGACACAAGTCACGAGTCTAGCGTCAGTTTGTGAGGACTTCGCAGACATATTTGATTCAGCCCTAGGAACTTACACAGGCCTGCCTATAACGTTCAAGCTAGATCCCAACATGGTCCCCATTAGTATTAAGCCTTGAAGGGTTCCCTTTGCCCTCAAACACAAGATTGACATGGAAATAGACAAACTTGTAGAACAGGGTGTTTTGCAACCAGTAGATGGTGGGGAGTGGGAAACTCCTATTGTAACTCCAATTAAGGCCAACGGGGAAATTAGAATATGCACAGACTACAAATGCACAATTAACAAGGCCCTTAAGCAACACGCATACCCTGTCCCAGTGGTGAGCCACATCTTGGCATGTTTGCAAGGGGGCACCATTTTAGTGAAGTTAGATTTGGCACAGGCCTATCAGCAACTGCCAGTTGATGAGGCCACGGCCGCAGCTCAGACAATCGTGACTCACAGGGGGGCTTTCAAAGTGAAGCGATTGCAATTTGGGGTTAGTGTAGCCCCAGGCATTTTTCAGGGAATCATGGAATGCACGATTAAAGGCATTCAGGGTGTTTGCCCTTAATCTGACGATGTGCTTATTGCCGGAGAATCCACAGAGGTGTTAGCTAGGAGGCTCAGAGCCATCCTACAGAGGCTGCGTGAAGCAGGCCTCAAACTGAAAAAGAGTAAATGTAGTATTGGGGTTCCTTCAACCAAATTTTTGGGATTTCGCATTGATGCTAACGGCATCCATCCAGCTGAGTCCAAAGTGAAGGCCATTCAATTGGCACCTAGCCCTAAATCAAAAGGAGAGCTACAAGCATTCTTGGGCCTCCTCAACTTCTACCACGTGTTCCTGCCTAACAAGGCCACAGTGGTGGAGCCCCTTCACAGGCTTTGAGATAAAAAAGCTTCATAGAAGTGGACCAGTGTTCACGAGAAAAGTTTTCAAGACCTGAAGGCACTTTTGTCAGCCAGTTCTACTGTCACTCATTTCAGGGAGTCTAAACCAGTTTGTTTACCATGTGATGCATTCCCATATGGGGTGGGGGCAGTCTTGAGTCATTTAGAAAAAAATGGAACACAAGTTCCTATCACATTTTATTCAAGGACACTGTCCTCTGCTGAGCATAATTACGCTCAAATAGACAAAGAGGCCTTAGCCATTGTAGCGGGAATTAAAAAATTCCATGACTACTTATATGGCAGGGACTTCATGGTCTTCACAAACCACAAACCACTACTGGGACTCTTTACCACAGACAAACAAACACTCCACATACATTCCCCAAGAATATTGAGGTGGTCTATTTTCCTATCAGCATACACATTTAAGCTGGTTCACAAACCTGGCAAAGAATTGGGCCATGCAGATGGCCTGAGCAGACTTCCACTGCCACTAATCAAACCAGATCCGGCCCCTGTGGCCAGAGTCCTGTCCATCCAGGACTTGCCAGAGTTTCCTCTCCACGCAGGGGACATAGCTGCAGAAACAGCAGCCGATAAGACACTGAGTAGAGTGCTTTCATGGGTGCACACTGGGTAGTTAGATAAAAGCCCAGGCTCTGAATTCCAGAATTACTTTGCAGGAAGACATGAACTATCAGCTCACAAGGGTTGTATCCTATGGGGGAATAGGGTCATAATTACCACTTCACTGAGAGATAGAGTTTTACAGTCACTGCATGAAGGCCATCCGGGTATTGTCAGTATGAAAGCTTTAGCTAGAAACTACTTATGGTGGCCTGGATTAGACAAGGCCATCGAGGCACAGGTGCATGGATGTTATACATGCCAGCAATCAAGGCCTGAAATGCCACACGCTCCAGTTCACAGGTGGGAGGAAACGCACACTCCCTGGTCTAGAATTCACACAGACTTCACTGGGCCCTTTCAGGGACAGCTCTTCCTTATAGTAGTAGACAGCCACTCCAAATGGCTTGAAGTAAACATGACTACTGCTAGGACCATCCAGGTGCTTAGAAAACTCTTTGCCATGCATGGGTTGCCTGATGTCATTGTATCAGACAATGGGGCCCAATTTACTGCAGCTGAATTTCAGGCTTTCCTGAGAGCAAATCTCATCAGACACGCAATGTCGGCCCTGTTTCATCCATCCAGTAATGGTCAAGCTGAACACATGGTAAGAACCACAAGGAGTCACTGAAGCACATAGTGACTGGGGACTGGCATCACAGATTGGCAGATTTTTTACTTTGCCAGCATTCCATGCCCTGCACTGCTACTGGGAAAAGCCCAGCAGAACTACATTGGGGGAGATGGCTGATCACGAAACTGAACAGGTTGCATCCAGATAGAGTGGCAGCAGAAGCCTCTCGACCAAAACCCCCGAGGGGGCTGCAAGTGGGTGATGGGTGTGGGCCAGAAACTAGGGGCATGGGAATTTGTGGGTTCCTGGAAAAATCATCTGGCCCCCTCTCTTACGAAGTGGGGCTGGAGGGAGGGCGAGTTGTCAGATGCCACATTGATCAACTCAGAAAGCGGTTTCCAGAACGGCCACTAAGCGAGGACTGCATCATAAGCCCCTCCCAAGGTCCCCAAACTGACAGCCAAGCCAGCCCATGCATAGACTCTGAAGACTCTCACAGCATAAGCAGTGAGGAGTTGGCCGTAGAGGAGAGGAGTCCAGAAGTGCAATATGGATCCCCTGACGGAGCAAGCCAACCTGACTTTCACAGGCGGTGTGCTAACTCTGCTGAACAAACTGACTCTGGGGTGGGCCAACCTGGAGAGGCCAGCCAGAGAGCACCAAATCTTTCTGACTCAATTGCATTAAAGGACACTGGTTTGCCTGGCCCAGCGCGTAAGCTGGTAGACCAGAAAGTGAACAGATCCCTCAGGCATTCCACAAAGGCATGCAATCCTCCTGTGTATTTAGCAGATTTTGTGACAAAATAAGAGCTATAATGTTGTATGTACCTTGTGTTAATTGTGACCTATGAGACTGTATCAAAAATAATGGATCTATAATGTTGTTATTGTACTGTTAAGTGGATCCTATTCACACTATTGTTAAAATCTTGTAAACTTTTGTTGTTGCTATGATGTTGTTAATTCTAAGAGGGGAGGGGTGTAATGTATTGGGCTTGATTGTAACACCACGTGGTAAGCTGGAGCTAACTAACGGCTCCCAGCACTTCAGACACCCCATCTCCAGTGCTGCTATTGGTTGCCCCTAGGTGGCAATAGGTTGCTTTAAACCTATTGGCTGCCGCCTAGGGGCCAGGCTATAAATTGCTGCAGCTGCAGCCCAGTTCCCCAGTTCAGATCCTGCAAGAAATAAACCATGTCCTTTGCTGAACTCACTTGCCTCGTCTTCATTCCTGCACAATGAACCCAGCACACAACAGTCAGCAGAAAGTGTAAGATTGCTGACCATCTGTCTGTGGTATTAGGAGGGGAAAGGGTATAAGAGGTTGGGACTCAACCTGATTGATTTGCTATTGGCCACTATCTGTCCCTGAAGAGACTTCTGGCCCAACTAGTTCTCATTGCAATGGGTTTTTAATATAAGTGATGTTTGTGCGTATGTTCCAAATTATTGCTGAAATAAACCTCTGAATCTTAAAGTAAGAAGTGTTGCTTTGTGTTGCTGTCTCTAGTTTCTTGTAATGGATTTTTCTACAACAATGTGCACACCAAGGTCTGCACAAAACCATGTGGTTTTATTATAAGGTTACAGTAACAGAATCTTGCAAGTCTGAAAGCAAGTCTCCCCCTCCCATTAATTTTACAAAGTTACTTTTACAAAAGAAGGACATTACAGTCAACAGCAGAAATCAGGCTAATGAGAATGCCTATACACACAAAAACACAGAGATTTACATGACAGGGATAAACAGTTTGCCTTCAAAGAGAATTTAGTTCAGAATTCTCTTTCAGATTAAGAAAAATATAAGACCCAAAAGTTCATTTGATTATCAGAAAGGAGATGACTACATATTCAACTCTAGGATCTCTGAATTGCAGCTAGACTCAGTATGTTTACTATATTTTAACTTTCTTAAGTATGATATTAAGAAACAAACAACAAAAAACAGAAAGAGGGGGTTACAAAGAAGAGATAGTCAACCTATTCTCCAAAGCACTGGAATGAAGGACAAGAAGCAATGGATGGAAACTAAGCAAGGAAGGAACCAACCTAGAATTAAGGAGAAATTTCCTGATAGTTGGAACAATTAATCAATGGAACAACTTGCTTCCAAAATTTGTGGGTGTTCCAACACTGGAACACTGGTTTTTAAGAAGACATTGGACAACCATTTGTCTGAAATGGCATAGGATTCCTGTCTGAGCAGGGGGTTGGACTAGAAGACCTCCAAGGTTCCTTTCAATTCTGTTAAGAGAAAATTACAATCTCAGAATCAGAAGAACATAATTCTCTCCGTGTGTTTATATGTAAAAGAAGCAGAATACCTACATAAACCATTTTTGTATTTTTTGTTAAGGTTTTTTTTACATTCTTGTAAATAAGAAATCCTAATGATCAATCTAGTTCAGACATGTCAAACTTGTGATGTTACATGACATCACGCAACATATCGGAGTTTTTTCCCCATTGCCAGCAATGGGGTGGGAGTGGGTTCCCAGTTTGACACCCCTGATCTAGTTGCTATACATTGAAACATGAGCAAAACTCTCTCTTTGCCTGCTTTACAAAATGACGAAGCCTACTGATTTTTCGATTGTATAGAAGCATGAGTACACAATTAAAATACCTTACAAGGAATTTCTCAACTCTCTTTTGAGAGCCCAGTAGCCTCTTTATTACTAATAGTTGATTCCTGTACATTTGAATTGTACATATATAGACTGAATATACTGTATGCTTTATTCTTGTTACCCAGGTCCTTGAGAGGGAATCTGAGAGAGGGATTATAATATATATAAAAGTATATCTTACATTTGTACTGAAGAAGTTAGGGAAATATTAGCATGTTTCATAAAAAAGTAATCATGAAGAATGCCATTTAATGGATTCTTTTTATCAGATGCTCTTTTCTATTAAAGTCAGGCCTCAACACGATGATATAGCATTTTGGAAAAAAGATACAAACCAGCAGTCCCCCACTGGAAGCTAAGATGGCAAAGATCTCCACAGCCACCATGTATTTTCCTTTAGTACTCATGTAGGCAGGTATGAAAGACAACCAGACACTGCAAAAGATCAACATGCTGAAAGTGATGGATTTGGTTTCCTGGAAAGTGTCTGGTAATTTCCTGGCTAGAAAAGCTGCAACAAAACTGACAATAGCCAAAAGCCCCATGAAGCTCAAGATGGAATAAAACATTACAACAGAGCCTTCATTACATTCCAGAATTATTTCTTTGCTAAGAGAGTTCATATCAGTGTTTGGGAAGGGGGGAGAGGTAGAAAGCCAAACTACACAAAGAAGAGTTTGTACAAGAGAACAGGAGAAAACCACAGAAAGGGCTAGTCGTTTTCCAACCCATTTCCTCATCTTTGAACCTGGCTTGGTGGCCATAAATGCAAGAACCACTGTGATTGTTTTGGCTAACATACAGGAAACAGCCACTGAGAAGATTATGCCAAAAACAGTTTGTCGAAGGAGACAGGTCATCTTCACAGGTTGGCCAATAAAAAGCAGGGAACAAAGGAAAGAGAGAAGAAGGGAGACAAGTAGGATGTAAGACAGGCTACAGTTATTGGCCTTGACAATAGGAGTGTCATAGTATTTCAGGAAAATTCTTAGAATGCAGACTGTGATGAAGGAAAACATAAGGGACACTATGGCCAAACTGGTCCCCAAATTGTCTTGATAAGATAGGTAACTTATAGGTTTAGGAATGCATGAATTATGGTCTTTATTTGGATAATGATCTTCTGGACACTGAAAGCAATCATCCATGTCTGAAAAGCAAAAGTGTATGTTAAATCAAGATATTTATGATATTTATATACTGTATATTCCCCCCATTAAGAATATAAAATAGATCTTTTATATGCATTTCCATTTGTTTTTCTCTTTTTCTTGTTTTAATACATTATAACATATACTTGCCAGATGTTTCCCTAGATGTAGGGAAAAATGCTCACAAACTTTTTTCTAATGAGAAAAATGCATTCAGTTGCATTCAGGGCATTTCAAAAACAATTCATGTTTATATATCTATGCTTTCATCTCTTCCATTTACAGTGTATAGGTAGTAGAAATGCTATTGTCTAAGGAAAATCAATAGCAGTTAATCTACTACATTTCTTTTCATTTTTCTCCTGCTACTCCTGAGATAATGTGTTCAAACCTATAATGATAAAATGTGGAGCTCCCCCTTTCTGAACAACTGGTGTTTCTGGGTGGTTGTTGTTGTCATCGTCATTATTATTATTATTATTATTATTATTATTATTATTATTATTATTATCTGGACAATCGGCCAGATTTTTAGACCAGATTTGGCAATATATCTACCTATCAAGTGCTTCCCAAGGATCTGGGATAGGCAGATGTTGTTGTTTGATAGTGTTAAAGGTATCATCACAGGATGTAAGTTGTTCCAAGTAAAGTTGCCTTTTGCAATTGACTGATGGGGTTTAAGTTGTGCTGCAGTAGTTTTGGGTTTCACCCATGGCACCTATTACTATTGGTAATACCTTTGCTTTCTTTTGACATACTCATTCTATTTTTATTTGCACATCCTTGTATTTTGTTGCCTTCTTCAGGTCTTTCTCTTCTCTTCTGCTGTCTCCAGGTATTGTCTACTATCCAGACTTCTCTATCTTCCTTATCAAACATTGTTAAGTCTGGTATGTTATACGGCAGGTGCTTTTCTGTTTGAGTTTAAAGTCCCAGAGTACTTTATCTTTTTAATTTTCTATCACCTTGTCTATTTTATACTCCCATCAGTTCTTCCTTGCAAGCAAATGGTATTATTTGCAGTTTTGCAATGCACCATTGTTGCTACTTCGTCATGCCATTTTTTTTGTAATCAGTCTGTGTGATCTTATGTGGGGTAATTTAAAATTAAATTCATAGTCTAAAACTGGTAGAAACTTAAGTGAGATCCAAACACCTAAGAATGTCTAAGAATATAGACAGGGTGATTATTTTAAATATTAGAACATTGAAGTGTAATAATTTCAATATTTCCAGAGATTAATAATAATAATAATAATAATAATAATATTTATATTTATATACCGCCCTTCTCCCGAAGGACTCAGGGTGGTGAACAGGGCAATTAATAAAATACAAGAATACAAAGATTAAAAAGGATTAAACAGATGCCCCAAACTAACAACAATAAATTTAAAATGGATTAAAATTATATTAAAAAATCCCAACCCATCACCCATCAGGCCAGGCCGGCTTGTTCAAACAGGTAGGTCTTCAGATCGCGTCGGAAGGAGCGAAGGTCGGGAGCCGTCCGGAGCTCAACCGGCAGTTGATTCCACAAATCCGGAGCGCCCACAGAGAAGGACCTCCCCCTGGGGGCCACCAGACGACACTCTCTGACTGGTGGCACCCTGAGGAGGCCCTCTCTGTGGGAACGCACGGAGCGGAGGGAAGTCGATGCCGGCAGCAGGTGATCCCTAAGGTACTCCGGACCCATGCCATGCAGGGCCTTAAAAACCATAACCAAAACCTTGAATCTCACTCGGAAGACAACTGGAAGCCAATGCAGCTCACGGAGCAGAGGTGTAACATGGGAGTATTGGGAAACTCCCAACACGACTCTCGCAGCTGCATTCTGTACCAGTTGGAGCCTCCGAGTGGTCCTCAAGGGGAGCCCCATGTAGAGAGCATTGCAGTAGTCTAGACGAGAGGTCACGAGCGCATGAGTGACCGTACGCAAGGCATCCCGGTCTAGATAGGGCCGCAACTGGCGCACCAGGCGAACCTGAGCGAAGGCCCCCCTAGTCACAGTAGTTATATGATCTTCCAGGGTAAGCTGTGAATCTAGGAGGACTCCCAAGTTGCGAGCCCTATCTACAGGGGGTAATAATTCACCCCCCATGGAAAGAGATGGAATAATCTGATTATCCCGAGATGCCAATACGCACAGCCACTCAGTCTTGTCGGGGTTGAGCTGAAGCCTATTCCTCCCCATCCAGACCCGAACCGCTTCCAGGCAACGGGACATCACGTCGAGGGCATCACTGGGGTGGTTTGGGGTCGAAATAAAAAGCTGGGTATCATCAGCATATTGATGATACCCAACTCCAAAACCACGAATGATCTCACCCAGTGGCTTCATATAGATGTTGAACAGGAGAGGCGAAAGGACCGACCCCTGAGGAACTCCACAAGCGAGAGGTCTCGAGGTCGACCTTTGCCCCCCTGCCAACACTAAAGGATACAAAGGGTGATTTTGTAGACTGTAACCTTCATTTCTAGTGTTGATGCTACTTTCTGGAACAGTTTTAGAGAAAAGTGAACATTTATTTACAACCAGATGTTATCAGGTAGCAATATGTACAGTATTTCGTTTGTCTTGTTTTTGAGAGCATCCTGTCACATTGCATTACAGTCTGGTTTGGAAGCATCACTGGTTCAAACAGGAACACAGTGCAGAGAGTGGTGAAGATGGCAGAAAAGATTATTGACAGTTCACTTCCTTCCATCTAAGACATGGCATATAAGCATTGCTTGAGCAGAGTCTGCAAGATTGTCTGGGATGCTACACATCCTCTTCATGACATCTTTTCCTTATTATCTACTGGGAGGAGGCTTCATGGTATGCAAAGCAGAGCACCCAGATTCAGTCACAGTTTTGTTCCATACAGTATTAATCTTATGAACTCTCAAACCTCCTCCTTCTGCTATGTATTCAATTCAAGTGATTAATATTTATATGTATTTATATGTAAGAGTGTAGGTATATGCATATGTTGTATATAGTATGTTTATATGTGTGTTATGTATGTGTATACTTTTGAGAGCAAGCTACAGATTTTCATTTTAAATATGTGCCAGTGTGCCCACAGTAAAAAATGATAATAAATCTTATCTTTTCTTGTCTTGGCTCGGCTCATCGCATCTCATCATCTCATCTCATCTCATTTTCTCTCATCTCATCTCACCTTATCTTATATCTTATCTTACTTTTTCACTCATAACTACAGATCTCTGAAATACCTCCTGGAGATTGCACTTTGGATGTCTATAAATACGTGGTGGCTCAGTGGGTTAGGACGCTGAGCTTGTCGATCAGATGTTCAGCAGTGTGGCGGGTCGAATCCCGAGTGCCGCGTAACAGAGTGAGCACCTGTTACTCGTCCCAGCTTATGCCAACCTAGCAGTTCGAAAGCACGTAAAAATGCAAGTAGAAAAATAGGGACCACTACGGTGGGAAGGTAACAGCATTCCGTGCACCTTTGGCGTCTAGTCATGCCGGCCACATGACCATGGAGATGTCCTCGGACAAGCGCTGGCTCTTCGGCTTTGAAACGGAGATGAGCACCGGCCCCGAGAGTCAGAAACGACTAGCACGCATGTGTGAGGGAACCTTTACTTAAATACTCCATTGGCTTTAGGAACTATCCAAATAATAGTAATAGGAAAGGATATAAATTTCTATATTTTGACTAAATGGAAGCGGAACTTGTCACTGCGTGTTTTTTTTAGTTTTGCCAGCTTCGCTCATTCCTAAGTGTACATCTTTTTCTGCTCTGCACCTGTGTATTATCTTATCATGTAACCATAGTGACTCCAGCTATGTCCAGCCAATGTTTTGGTTTTAAACAGTGTTGTGCGCATGCCTAAAAAAGTTCTCACAGTTCCTCTTTTACTTTGTTCTTCTGCCTGATGAGAGAATGTAGTCAGTCTAGGTCTTTTGTTTTCTCATTAAACAAATTTTACTATAGAACATGTTTTGGATTTCTTTTCTTTGATATTGACCATGCAAATGAACCACGGTCTATCCACCTCTGGTCGGACTGTTAATTGTTCTGCGACAGAACTTTATATACAATCCTAAAGATAAAAGGTGTGTCCAAATGTTAAAATATAACCCATATCCTGATAAGGCTTTTACCTGTCTGATTGGAGATCTTCCCTTCTGAACATGGAGCACAATCATAGCAGCAAAAGGGTTCTCCTTCTTTGGTGCTCTTTCTATAACCTGAATGGCATTTCTTATTACACAATGAAATGGGCTGTTTCTGTTCATGAATGGAAGAAGCATTGGATTAAATATGCAAAAATAAGGAAAAGCTCAGTCATGCATTATAACAACTGGAAATGTTTCCTATTTTTGGTCTAATGGAGCAGACTACATTAAGACACATCTAACACCTCTCATTGTCATCTGTGTGTATATCTTACATTTTTGCAATGAGGCTGGAAAATGGAAGACAGTGAGGACTCTAGAAAAATACAAGGAGATCTTATAGAGAAGAAATGTTCTATTAATGGATTTTTATCTTCAATTATATTGAAACAACATTCAGAAAATGTGGGATGAATCTTTCATGATACATATTGTACTATTATTGGAAAGAAATATAGCCTACTTTTTCAGAGAATTTGCTGAATTATACTACTAAACAAGAGACAACTGTAAGCGAAGAGTGGAGAAGGGATCAATCTGTTTGTGTTTTTCATTGTTAGGCAAATAAAAGTCAACAGCTTTAAAATACAAACTTTGTTACTGTTAGAATTTTTCAGCTATTCAGTGATGATAGATACTAGCATGAAATATCGCCCAATTGAGATGGTAAAAAAAACCCAAACCAAAATAATATTTGAGGAAAAGTATACTAATTGACAGATGTAGATAACAGTTTTGTTTATTAAAAATATTCAGTTTTGTAAGTTGAGTATTGAAGCTCCTTGAACTTTAGATAAGAAAATAAAGAGATATTGAAACAATCTGAATCTTACCTGTCCAAATTGGATTGGCCAGACAATGTCCTTTTTAGAAATAGTCAACAGTTGATCTAACGGTCCTTGTGGATCTATCTTTCCAATTTTGATTCTAAGAAAAGACTGATTTGAGAATGTGATCCAATTAATAATATCAGATCCTCCTACTAATTCTCCACGTTGGTCAAAAGAAATAATTCTTCCACTGCTATCATTAAATGAGACATATCTAAGAAAGTGATACATCTAAATGAGAATTTTATTGCAATTGTTTAATACTATTCATATGCTACACATTAATTCCTAAGTAGCTGTTAACAAATCAAGTAAATAATTATATTTATCCAACTTAATATTTCATCTCATCAGGTGACTGCAAATGGTTGATTTCTCTTGAAGACAAAGAGGGATCAGGCATTCTTATTATTTGGATTAAACACTATCAAGCATGCAACAAATGCAATTTAGATGGGGAAGTTGAAAAAAAATCAACTTACTAGAGAAAAAATTCAAATGATCTTTGACCTTTTGCTAAGAAGCTGGGGGTATATTCATAAAAAATTCTGTTCATACATCTGTACATAACGTCAAGAGAGCATAACCAATTTTGTCTAATGTAACTGATAGAACATAAATATAGGAAAGAATAAATATAGATACCAACTGTTTCAACCTAGGCTCTATGGCAGGACCTAGCTGAGCTTGGATGATCTTAAAAATGCTATATGTGCTTCACACTTGAAGAAAAGATCATTGGAAACTTTCCTAGTAGCATGTAAAGTGGGAAGTTTATTACCCCAAAAGATAATACAAAATTTCATGATTGTTGCCAAGAAACTACATGGATTTGAACATGAAATCGGCAGTGTCAAGCTCAAATCAAAAGGCATTTTATCTTATCTTAAGATGTAGTATAACCATTCAACAACATTCTCATAACATCATGGAAATGTTTTAATTTAATACTGGATAAGAAAATGCAATCACCGACATAGACTTGTGTGCTGTACCTTATTTCATGGTTCATAGCAAAAGCTAAAATTGGTTTATTGCAATATTATCTGTTTCATTAAGTCAGAAAATACATGTTGCTTCTGACAAAGAGCAGAATGCCCATAATAGATAGTTTATTTCAATTCTATCTGCAAATAATATCAGAAACTTGTCTTCAACCATAAAAGGGGCACACTGAAGGGATTCAGAGCATTTAGCTACTTTACTGGTCATATGATCTAAAAAGAAATTAAGGAGACCTCTGTTCTAAGGAAAAGCCGGTCTAAAGACTAAAATAAACAGAACATACTAATTTCCTATGGTTTAATCTTTCAGAATGAATTTTAGAAGATCAGCAAATACAGTCAGCCTAATCAATAATCAAACCCATGGCAAAAGTAGCTTGTGTGTCCATAAACCTTACTGTGTTATAAAACAGAACAATCTAGATTCCAGAGAAGGGCAGTTAAAAACAAACCAGCATAAATAATAAAATGTAGCAAAAGCTTTATATATTCTTACTCCAAGGATTTTAGACAAAAATGTAGAAAACATGACCCTATTATCATAAAGAGAATGACAGAAAGGAACAGAAAAAGTATAAGGAGAAACTGTGATAAAAGAAATATATTAACATTTTTTCATACAGAGGAACCATCTTTCCATTTTGAACTGGTATACAGGATTCAAACCTTCTATAGCTATTTCCAGTATTCCTCAATACAGTTTGTTTGTTTGTTTGTTATTTTATTAAATTTATATGCCTCCTAACTCATTCCATAATTCTATGGAAAGAAATAAAAGAATATGGGGAAGAGGCAGGAAATGGATGAGAGCACTTTCAAGGTCATTTCCAATCCTTATGTTTATTTGACTGAAAGGAGAGGATGCTGCAATATACTGTATTTACTAGTTTACTCAAAGAGTTACCTTCCATAACTGTTGATGAACGTTCTGTCTCCATCCATTTGCAACTGACTTTTGGTTGTCCATAGAAGAGTACATGGCATGCAAAGCATATGCAATGGCATATGTAGCAGTGTAGACACTGTAACTGTGAGCAGTCATCTTCATTTCAAGCACACTCATAGGGAGAGTCCCTAGCTGCTCTTTTCCAGTGCAAATGTCTTCACTCATATTGTCACCGATAAAACTAGGGAGAAAACAATTAAATACCTGTTGCCAGGTTTCTCTTAGGAAGCCATCTTCTTTCTCCAAAACAGGGTTCCTCACTTGAAGAAACTGGTGGAAGCCAGAAATATCCTTGAAATCGATTGCTAAGGATAAAGATCCATGAAGGAAACTTAAGTCCCAACTTCTTTGAAGGGGAATGGATATGTAATCGACCTCTGATGTCATAATCCAGACTTTAGAATATACTGGCATTTCCACAAATTCAGCTACTTTGAGGAAATTCCTTAAAGATAATATACTTTGAAATTCACCTTGAACAATCACTGTATTAGCTGTGCGAGTGAAGAGAAAAAGCAATGTTTCATGAATCCCTCTTGCTAGTTTATCAATATCAGTGAGATAGCCATCAGACAATTTTCTGATGAAATCAAAGCAGATACCACTTTTGGAAAACATGGGAAGCACACTTTGTAGTAATATCTGTGTCAGTTTGCCAATTTCAATATATAACACACCAATCCATGTCCATCCAAAATGCAATAGAAGATGGAGAATTCCCTTGTGCTGTTGAATAGTATTTGGAAACATCCAGTGGAAGAGAGTATCTTGGGTCTTCATCTCTGGAGCAGAGGTATATCCAAGCTAAAAGATTTGAAGGAAACCTTGAGGAAAAATATGTCTCCTCTGCATCTTCTCATAAAAAGCATTCTAATGTTCAATTTATGCTTATATAGTACTATGTTCTTCTGCCAACCTAGCAGTTTGAAAGCATGAAAAAATGCAAGTAGAAAAATAGGGACCACTCCGGTAGGAAGGTAACAGCGTTCCGTGTGCCTTTGGTGTCTAGTCATGCCGGCCATATGACCACGGAGACATCCTCGGACAAGCGCTGGCTCTTTGGCTTTGAAACGGAGATGAGCACCAGCCCCTAGAGTCAGAAACGACTAGCACGCATGTGCGGGGGAACCTTTACCTTTACCTTTTTAGAACTATGTTATCCAATTCACTGTACTCTACTAGTTTAAGTTTATTAGAGTCAAAGACCAAAGACCAGAACAAATAAAAACACTCAATGAATATCCAGTTAAAATTCTAGAGTAAAATAATAAATAACAAATAAATCTATATTAAAATCACAATTTGGCATCCAGTTTGTCAGTTACACATGGTCTAACTATTATATCAATCCTTAAACTATGGAGCCCATAGTCATTTAAATGCTAAAATACACATTGTGCCAAATTGTGGTTTAAATATTGATTTTATTTGTTATTTATTATTTTATTCTAGAATGTTAACTGGATATTCATTGAGTGTTTTCATTTGTTCTGGTCTTTGATCTCTGACTCTAATAAACTTAAACTAGTAGAGTACAGTGAATTGGATAACATAGTACTATATAAGCATAAATTGAGTAATATGGCTAAAACATATAAAGAATGGTTGCTGTAATTGGATATGTCTAGTTTAATGAAGAGAAGGACTAGGGGTGACATCATAGCAGTGTTCTGATATCTCAGTGGTTGCCACAGAGAAGAGGGGGTCAAGCTATTCTCCAAAAACACCTGAAGGCAGGAAAAGAAGCAACAGATGGAAACAAATCAAGGAGAGAAGCAACCTAAAACTAAGGAGAAATTTCCTGAAAGGGAGAACAACTGATCAGTGGGACAACCTGCCTCCAGAAGCTGTGAATGCTCCAACACTACAAGTTTTTAAGAAGACACTGGGCAACCATTTATTTGAAATGGTATAGGGTTTCCTGCCTGAACAGGGAATTGGACTAGAAGTACTCCAAGGTCCCTTCCAACTTTATTGTTGTTGTTGTTTTTTATTTGTTCCAATCTCTGATCTTTGACGATAATAAACATAAACACTGTTACAAACGACTAATAGAAGCCAGTTACCTGTGAAATTTTGTAGATGGACAAGAAGTTTGCTAAGTCCAGGAATTCCTCAGAGTTTGGTCCCCCAATAACAGCTACCAGTTTGTTCTGGAGGTCACATTTATAGTTAGGGATGAATCTGCTTGGAGTAGACAGCAGTTCCATTGTGGCTGCATAAGTACATCTTGCATTAAAATAACTATTGTAGATCTTGAAGCCTAGGGTGACATTGGTTAAGATCTGGGCATTTTCATTAATCTCCTTTACAGCAAACACCAAGGCTATGACATGTTGGTAGGCCTGAGTCACTGAACTACAGTGAAATTCAAAAATCAGAAATATATACTGTCAGGTTGCTTCAGAGGAAATATTTGCTGCATTTCAGTACAATATATGTCTGCTAACTTCATACTGAACTAAGAAGAGCTTCAAAGAAGACTGATTTGTGCCTTTACTCAGCACAATGACAGCACTGTGTGGGCTTTAGCAGCTAATAAATTTATCCACACAAACTAAAAGGTATGTACATGTCCCCATCTTCCTGTCACATTCTCTCTTTCTCTTGCAGACACAAACAAAACCGGACAAAGACCATGTTGTTTCTATTTATATTTCATTGGAAATTGTTAAAAAGTAGAAACTACTTATAATTCTCACAGGTACCAAAACTGTTTAGATATCTTTAGATTACAGACAATATGTAATATGGATAGGAAGACCATCATTGTGGTCTTCCTTCCTTCCTCTTTTATCAATATAGGTATAAATGACATAGATACAAATATATAGATGTTGTGGAAAGTAAACATTTTCCATACCCCATTAGTAATTTCTAAAACTAGTACTATGCTTCCTAATTTTTATCAGAATAGAACCATCCTATGGTTTACAAATTTCAGTTCCTTACATGAAGTCAGAGATCAAATCATGAAAAGGATGTATTGTGAATTTGGCCTCTTCAAAAGCAACCATATACTGAGAAACTATGGCACCAATAATGAATTCTCCTGGTTGACAATATTTGTGAAGAATAATGCTTGGATCATTGCTACTACATTTTAAAAAACAAGTGTTGCAGACATTCTTAGGGAGCAAAAATAATATTAGTACCCAAAACATTACAATCACAAATGATTTGTTTCCTTTCCAAAAACAATTTTTCATCTCCCCCACAGGTGACAGAATAGCCTGAAATTTTGGAAGTATGTATCAATTGTAAACCAAGACATAGAGAATACACATTTGTCTGCTGAGGTGATGGAGAACAACATCCTTGTATTTCCAGCTTTGACGATCACAGGGGACATTGAAACAAACATGCTTTAATTTTCATAAAATCTTATAAACCCACAGAGCCTTCAGAGAGATGAGGAAGGGACTTGACAAATTTCTATTAAGATCATAATTAACTCTAATAATGCTGTATGATGGTGTTTACTATGCTGCTGCTATCTTTGTCCTTTTGCCACTCAGCAAAATTAGTGTTGCCCATAAGATCAAATTCCACTAAACTTAATGGTAACTCAGTAAACAAAAATAAGCATAAGCTATACACTGGTTTGCAAAGAAGGTCATGGTTAAAAGAGCATCACAATTTTCAAATAATATAACTTGATCCCATTTTGCCAGGTCAAGTACACTGTATGTTTTAGAAAAAAATACTATAAATTACTTTAATGTCTCTCTTCCCTTGCACCATTTCCGCTATAACATGAGTTGCGGTGGTGCAGTGGTTAGAATGCAGTATTGCAGGCTAATTCTGCTGACTGCCAGTGGTTTGGCAGATTGATTGTAACAAACTCAAGGCTGACTCAGCCTTCCAGCCCTCCGAGGTTGATAAAATGAGGACCCAAATTGTTGGGGGCAATATGCTGACTCTGTAAACTGCTTAGAGAGGGCTGTAAAGCACTCTGAAGTGGCATTTAAATCTAAGTACTATTGCTATAACTCCTTATTCTTTTAACCTGGAGAACTAGAAAAGATTCAGATAATTCTACCCTTTCATTCCAGGAAAAAAATCTGATGTTATTCAGATAAGCAAAAGGATAATATAATTAACTACAATACAAATAATACTTAATTGAAATCTCAATAGCTTTCAGGCCACTACTTGTATAGAAGAACTTAAGAATCTTAAATGAGAGAGAGAGAGAGAGAGAGAGAGAGAGAGAGAGAGAGAGAGAGAGAAAGAGAGAGAGAAGAGAGAGAGGAGAGAGAAAGAGAGAGAAGAGAGAGAAGAGAGAGGAGAGAAAAAAGAGAAAGAGAGAGAGGTGTGTTTGTATGTGTGTGTTCCTTGATTTCTTTCTTTTTTTCTTCCTTACTTTATATTAGTTTTATTCATGTTTATCTTCTTGTTTAAAATTTTTAATAAAAATTAAAGAAGAAAATGGGAAGAAACTTCCCAATTTCCCACTGTTTCTTACAAAGAGAAGGCTAGAAAGTTTTGATTTTAAGAGATCACAGCTAACATGATACCTTTTAGGGAACATTTTGAGTGTTTCAAGTATAAAGAGTAACTGAGAAGAAATCAAGTTTTACACTTTTTTTTTAGTTCTTTTGAAAATCATTTCATAGAATGGACTTATATAATTAATTGTATGTAATATCTTTTTAAATAATATATCTCAAAACATTCACTTGAATGAAAAATGATTCATTTTTTAAAATCTCATATTAAACAAAATAATAAATATAGTGGTATCATGGGACTCATTGTTAATTGGTTCCAGGGAATGTGAAGAGTACTAAAAATGAGCAGCAAACAAGCCACGTGACTTAGCACATGACCTTTTTTTCAGCCAGGAAAGATTTTCTGTCTGCTCTACCATCCTCCTTTTTCTATGTCAATGACTGTCACAGCATGGCCTAATTCCTGTCTAGCCTCTGTGGCTATCCCCCTTTTCCTATATCAGTGACCTTCCTGGAATGAATGATTTCATGTCTGTTCCCATTTTCCTCTCATGTTCATTGAGTACCAAACAAATGACGAGTACTGGGGCAACATTTTTGCATCAAAATGTGTCAAGTACCAAATTTGATGAGCTTTGAAGCAGCTGAGTGCCAAAGTACCACTGTAATTATAATATTACCAGTAGTCCTTCAGAATTTAGAGATTTTCTTAGTATATAAGTCTGATAGCAGCTTCTTTCTTTGATCTGAACTTTTTTCTTTTTGTCTAAGCCTACAATATCTCTGATTCATATTTCTGAGAGGTTTTTTTTGTTTGTACATGGAATGCAACCAACAGTTACAGTGATATCTATATCTATATATACACCCAGAGTCAACTTGTAGAGGAGATGACTGGCATAGAAAATCTCTCTCTCTCTCTCTCTACCTCCATTGGACTTCCACCTTGACCTCCATCTATCTATCTATCTATCTATCTATCTATCTATCTATCTATCTATC
>JAKJMR010000397.1:190956-205599 GCA_024449315.1 Daboia siamensis
ATCTATCTATCTATCTATCTATCTATCTATCTATCTATCTATCTATCTATCTATCTATCTATCTATCTATCTATTTCCAACTATCTAAAATGGCTTTTTATGTTTTCCCTTTTTATTCCTTAAATTGCACTCTTCCTTGCATAAATGGACATAGATGTAGTCAGTTTTTCTCTACTAGATGACTTCATATGGAGACAGGAGAGCCATGTTCCTGGGATACTTAATTTGGATTTCTGCACTGAGCAAGTGGGTGAAGCTCATCCCTACAACAGCTCCCTCAAACTTTCAGATCTAGAGATTACATCAAAGGTTTCCATGAATTAGTTACAATCTGAAGGGGGTTGCTGAAGACTGGCCAAATTAGGCTTTGTATCTGAGCAACTACAAAGACTACAGAAAACATGAGGAAAACAATAATGTGTTTCTTTATTGCATGGGCTTATAAAAACATAATTTAGCAAACCCAGAAACATCCCCAATGAAGTGATAAGTGAAGTGATCAAATTTATTTTATGAAAGACCTGTACATCCTTCCTGCCTTTTTAAATATAATAACCTCTGGATACTACACCTGATTTAGTTACTTAATGTCATGGGTCCAGAAATCTGAATCTCCAAAACATAATGTTTTTGTCCAAACACTCTTATTTCTCTTATCTTGTGCCAATCATCACTTTACTCCTGATCACTGTAGTCTTATATTTGAAATGATTCATATAAATGGAGTATTGCCACATTGAATTGTTTTATATACAATACATATGCCTACATTGTCACATAGTAGTAACAGTTGTGGACATTAAAAAATATTTTAGGAAGCAAAATAGTCAATTAAACAATGCCATTTACTTGATTGCTCCTTTTTATTCAGATCAGGTCTCAACAAAATAATATAGCTTTTGGGTACAAAACACAACTTAGAAGAGCCCCACTGGAAGCCAAGATGGCAGAAATCTCCACAGCCACCATATATTTTCCTTTGTTGCTCATGTAGGCAGGAACAAAAGACAACCAAACACTGCAAAAGACCAGCATACTGAAAGTGATGGATTTGGTTTCCTGGAAAATGTCTGGTAATTTCTGAGCTAGGAAAGCTACAACAAAGCTAACAACAGCTAGGAACCCCATGAAGCTCAAGATGCAATAAAGCATGGGAGGTTTTTTGCATTGATTCTTGAATCACTTTTAATGTAGATTGAATCTCATTTTGAGCAGTGCTTATTTTCTCATACTGCAACATTGTTTCGATAGATCCCTGGGTTGTCGGACTAGATGTTCCAACAGAGGGTGAAGAGGAAGTCTTTTACATAAGTCTAGTAAGGTTTGAGGCCTCATGATGATGATGTAGCATTGGGGAAAAAGACAAAAGTTAGAAGACCAGCGCTGGAGGACAAGAGGGAGAAAATCTCCACAGCCACTGTATATTTCCCTTTTGTGCTCAAGTAGGCAGGGACAAAGGACAACCAGACACTACAAAAGACCAACATGCTGAATGTGATAGATTTAGTTTCCTGGAAAGTATCTAGTAACTTTCTAGCCAGGAAAGCTACAGTAAAACTGACCATGGCCAGGAAACCCATAAAAGACAAGACACTATAAAACATGACAACCGACCCCTCATTGCATTCCACAACAATTTCAGAATTGAAAGAGTGCACATCAAAGTCTGGGAAAGGGGGGGAGGTTGCCAGCCACACAGCACAAAGAAGCATTTGCATAAAGGAGCAGGAGGGAACAATGGAAAGAGCCAGTCTTTTCCCAACCCATGTCCTAATCTTTGATCCTGATTTGTTGACCATGAAAGCAAGAACCACAATGATGGTTTTGGCCAATATACAAGAAACAGCCACTGAGAAGATGATCCCAAAGGCAGTCTGTCAAAGGAGACAGGTCACTATCATGGGTCTGCCAATGAAAAGCAGCGGGCAAAGGAAGGAAAGGAGGATGAAGAGGAGGAGGATGTAGGAGAGGCTTCGGTTGTTGGCCTTAATGATGGGAGTATTGTGGTACTTCAGGAACACTCCTAGTACAGAAATTGTGATGAAGGAAAGTATAATGGTCACTGTCAACAAGCTGCTTCCTAATGTTTCTTCATAAGAGAGGTATGCCATTTCCTTGAGAAGGCAGAAATCCTGCTTATTGTTTGGATACTGATCTTCTGGACATTGGAAGCATGTACCCATATCTGTTAAAGCAAATAGAAATAGAAAACCAAGAAAACCAAGGCTACCAATCAGAGAATCAGGATATAAAAACTTATATTGGAAAATTATATTAAAACAAATAATTCACTGGGAGAGAGTTGAGTCATGTAAAAATGTAGATCATAATAATAGTAATGCTATATCTCTGCAGGTGGATTTCTGCTTGGATGAAAATGATTTTGTAAGTCCATTTTCTGGGTAGTTCTACATAGCAGGACTTTCCATCCCTTGGGCCCTCTGCAAACATCAGCACTCCATCCAGTACCAACTTTTGTTCTCTCCCCAGCTGCCTTCTCTCCCAATTCCCTGAACTGTCTATTCTCCTTTTTTGCTCCTTTAGTCCTGGTTTCCCACACCTGAAGTTGTGAATGCTCCAACACTGGAAGTTTTTGAGAAGAGACTGGACAACCATTTGTTTGAAATGGTATACAGTTTTCTGCTTGACCGAGGAGTTGGACTAGAATATCTCCATGATCCCTTCCAACAGAATAACAAAATAATATTATTTTGTTTATGAAGCCACTGCAGCTTTACAAAAGGCTCAGGGAGCCATGTATTTGCCAGATTAGCTGGGTCCAAAAAGCAAGACAGAAAAGGGAGCTAGGTGCTTTTGCTCTGGCTCTGGTAGCTGGGCACAAAAGGAGAATGCTGGGTGCAGGGAACTGAGAAAGAAGGGGTGCAGGATAAAAATCAGTGTGGGGAACTTGAAGTAAAAAACAGCTGGGGAATAAATAAATGTTGATGCTTTCTGGTGCTTGAAAAATGGAGTACACATAGTGGTGGGATTCAGATATGTGAACAACCAGTTCTCTGTATGGATGGTGCTTCTAGAAGTCCATTCTGGGCCTGGGCAACAAAAAATTAGCTACCGGTTCTGCCAAACTGGTGTGAACTGGCTGAATTCCACCACTGGGTACACAGTTGTGAGAAGTACATAGCTGAGAAATTGAGTGCAATATCTAAAATGATGGAGGCATCTAGTCTCTTTTGTAATATCTTTTACCTGTTTGATTTGTGATCTCTCCCTGTGAACATGGAATGCAGTCATAACAGCAAAATTTTCCTTCTAATTTTGTCTTTCTGTAACCTGAAGGGCAGTTATCATTACATAGGGAGACAGGTGATACCGGTCCATGAAGGAAATAAAATATGTTAATTCACAGGTTGTCATTGCAACATTTTGAGATTGCAGTGCTGAACATCATCTTTCCATCCTTCCTGACTCGGCTGAAATGGCACTCAGAAACATAAATAATTCAAGATCCATAATTAATAGAAGTCTTTTGATCATGCCAAGATGGATTTCTTACTCTACACATCAGTTGGATGTTTTAGCTGTTGCAGACAGTACTCTGGTTATCTCCCGTAAATTAGGAACTTAACTTGGGTGACTTAATGAATTATGAATTCTTAATCTTTTATTTTTGCAAGGTTAGCCTCTGGATCTTGTGTCTGCCTCCATTTCTAAAGAAAATTGAAGCTAAGTAATCAAAAGGGCCACAGTTGAGAGACCTCTGACAAAAGCAAACAAAATAATATACTTAATCCTAATAAAACTATTGATTGGTATCAGATTTTTTAATGTCTGGTACGTGAAAGTAACTTTAACAATAATAAAGTTTTCCCCTTAATTTCTTTTATCCCGATTTACTTGCTTTTCCTTACTTGTTTTCCATAACTTGGATATACACTGTTTTTCCTGGAAAGCAAATATGTCCTTCTATAGATGAACTTCAACAATACTAACATTAGAACTAAAGTTGTGCTCGGAATTCTTCTTCCATTACAGTTTTGGCAACATGTAGTGGTATCTAATTTCACTGAGTTTTTTTAGAGAAGGATTGAAATTCTCCCCAGAAGAAAATTCACAATTTAACAGAAATTTACCACAAATATTCAGAGATGATGAGAATATTTGGAAAAGAATCTGACAAACATTATTTACCAATATCATTTTTGAGATCATTTCTTAGCTTTTAATAATAAGTTGCATAAAACTATTGAAAAGGGGGGAAGAAAAAGCAACCAAACAATGTTTCATATATTATCTTCTTTGAATTAACAAATATATCTGCAAGCAGAGTGACTCTAGAATAGGAAAACATATATTATGACATCACAACAGAATCTCCTGGTTAATACATGCATAGCAATGTTGCATATAAATTCATGGGAATCCAGGAGTAGTTATGGTATAATCTCCGGCTCCCAATGACATACACAACTGGTAATCAAATCCTTACTTTTGTTTTAATTGTATGCTGTACTCACTTGATAAAAAAAGAACAGGATTCTGAAGTCAGTGACCAAAGCTGAGAATACCCACATAAAGTGTACAATTTGGGACTCTTTGCAGAATCTGTCACCCAACCTACTCATTGGGCCCCCATATATTATATGGATATTGAACCTATCTCTGGAAGGATTCAGATTCCCCAACAACTGCCATGAATGAACGAAAACAAGGCAAAGTGGAATACATATTTTACCAGAATAGCCACTTAAGGATATACTAAACAAGTGCATATTCTCATATGTCTGATTTGCTCAGCTCTTGGACACTTTTTTTTCCACTGACAAAAGTAATCAAGAAAAAATAATTCAGTTCTGCTAGATTTCCATGAACCTTCTTGGAATATTAGTAAATTGATAAATCAAAATGGACATGATATTGATTCGACCTGATTAAACCAAGTGGGCCAGATGAGGTCATCCTCCCTAATGATCAGCAGGTGACGTGAAAGTGGGTCTGGATCTATGGTTCCCACCTTAACTCTAAGGAAGGACTGGTTTGGGAAGGTGACCCAGTTTATGATATCAAATTTTCCTAAAAATTCTCCATTTTCTTCAAAGGAAATCTTGCCTCCGGCACTGTTATTAAACGAAACTCTTCTCAGGATATGGTGAAGCTAGATAGCAAGGAGGAAAATGTTGGAAAAGAGATAAAAGCATGGTGATTGTAGATGCTTTGCAAAATGTCACCAATATAATGGATCCCATCAAATAAGAAAACACATTCTCAGCACAATTTTAGTACTTTCAATGGAAGATTGCATCATTGTCTGGAATCGTTAAAGCCTCTTAGCATTCTAATTAAAATGATTAGTAAGGTTTTAATACAAAGTTCCTTTGAATTACAGAAATATGTAGAAATGAGCCATGATCCCAATAAATCTGGCAGACTCATAAAGTCTGTTTGGTGGGATTTTATATGCAGATTTCTTTTGAAAAACTAAAAACAAAGTTGTATCAGATAATTAAGAGATTTTTTCCTTTGCATAAAAGCTTCCTGATGGAAAATAGTTCAAGATCATGAGAAAACAGAAATTTGCCATGAATGTTATCCATTGTTACAAGGATAATGGAGAGAGTCCAACACGGAGAAAAGATTCTAATGATCAAATAAAGGAAAATAATTCCCATCCACTTTGGAATAAACTTTTATTGGAATGGCATCACACTGGATGAAAATTGGAGCCTAGGACAGTTGAAGAAATGAAAACAAAATTGCTAATTAAAATGCACAGAAAGCATCAAAAGGAAGTCAAGAAAAAATGGATGAAAATTAACCAAGGAAAAAAGCAACCAGAACTAGGGAGAAATAAGAGCAATTAACCAGTTGAATAGTTTGCCTTCAGAAGTTGTGGTTGCTCCATCACTGGAGGTTTTTAAGAAGAGACTGGGCAGCCACTTGTCTGAAATGATAAAGGGTCTCCTACTTGATCTGGGGGTTGGACTAAAAGATCTCCAAGGTCCCTTCCAAAACTATTATTCTATGTATGTTCATCCCAATCTTTTTCTCTTCAGTCGCACATCTTCATATAAGCACTCAACCTGAAGATAACATTGATTTTTCTTCATGGTAATAAGATCTCTGATCCCAAACATCTTACAAGGATCAGTAGAATAAAATAAATCTGTTGCATCAACAGATACAGTGAAATATCCTGCACTACTCTGAGAAGGAAATTTACCTTCCACGATTCTTGTTTAAGAATTTTCAGTGTCATCCTCGATCTTTGCTTGTTTATGGATGAATATAGGGCTTGCAAAGCCTGTGCAACAGCATAGACAGCATTATAGACAGAATAACTGTGGGTAGTCATCTTTGTTTCGAAAACAATCCAGTTTCTCCTCCCCAGTGCAGATATTCTAATCCATGGATTCAGATGAAGAACTTGGAATCAGACAATCAAATAGTTGCAGCCAGATTTCTTTCAAGAAGCCATCTTCTGACACTTCCTTAGATTGGATTGCCAGGGATATAGCACCCTGGAGGAAATCTATACTCCAGTATCTTTGAAACAGGATTGATGTAAAGTCCACATCTGCTGTCATGATCCAGATTTTTGCTTTTTTATCATAATATTATTTCATAATATTCTGAAAGTTCAAGTAAAGCCCATAAAGATGATATACTGTGAAATTCTCCATGAAAGATCACTATATTAGCTCTGCTCTTCCAGGCCCGGTTTAATTTAGCATGGGATGCGTCTATAAGCGCATTCAGATTATCAAACAGCCTATCAGCTAAAGTTTCAATGAAATCAAAACAGATGCCATGCTGTGAAAAGAAAGGTATTATCTTCCTGAGCAATAATTCTGTCTGATTGCCCATACCAATGTAAAATATGCCCAACCATGTCCACTTGAAATAAAGCAATAGCTAAAGAATTCCATAATATTGATAATTGCATTTGGCAACATCCAATGGAAGGAAATTGCTTGATTTGGTCTATCTATTTCTGGAGTGGAAGAATAGGCAAGCTAAGAGAAGGTAGCGAAAAAGGAAGAGAAGAAGGAGAAAAACAGGATAGGTGAAGAGTTTGTCTCAGAAGGAATTAGTGATTTAGACTTTTTGTTTTTTATTGCAGAAAAACCCTTAGTATATTGTGATTTTTAAAACTATACTGCCTTTTATTGAGTGAAATCATATGGTCTGACACTAATGGGAATTATGCCTTTTATGACCTGTTAAATAGAAGCCTCCCAATATTAAAAAATAGTAAAATATTTAATTAATGTAACTATTACAGCAAAATATAGTTCAGTGGAAATAGTGAAGGTATTTCAGAAATGAGAAATATTTCCAGATTTTGGGTTATTTCATGTACATCCTTGACTGCATTCCATTTTTTGTTTATCCTTTTTATTTTGTTTAAATTTAAAATTCTAATTAGTAGCCAAATCAACATTCTGGAATCTAAAATCTTGTTTTTCATATTTAACGAAGGGAATTCTTATGGATTTCTTCAGTTTTTCCTCTTTCATGAACAGAAACTACCTGGGCAATCTTGTATTGACTCAGAATGGTTGCTATGTGAAGAAAATCATTTGAATTAGGTCCTTCAATGACTGCTACCAGATTGTTCTGGAAATCACATTTATAGTTTGGGATGAACCTGTCTGGTGTGGAAAGAATTTTCATTGTTGCTGCATATGTCAGTTTTGGATTAAAATAGTTGTTATAGGTGTTGAAGCCCAGGGTGACATTGGTCAAAATCTGGGGATTTACATTAATCTCTTTTACAGCAAATACCATAGCCAAGATGTGTTGATAGGTCTGAGTTAGTAATCTGCAATACAAATGAAAAATAATAAATGCCTTCAATGCATATGTTTACAGAGAGATCCACTTGCAATTTTAATAACTCTGAACTTGATCACAATCTGAATTCATAATAAATACATTGTACATATCTCCTGATATTTACTACCATGAATTTGGATAGTAACAACTACATATTTAAAATATAAATGCAGAATTAATTCTACTTCTACAAAATTTGTCTTATAAATTGTCTCTGTAAATCTATGGTAGAACTAATACTTGCCATTTTTAAATTTGGTTCATATTCAACACATTCCCCCAAACCCCAAAACAAACAAAAACAAAAATGTAATGGTGAAGGTTGTTGTCTTTTCTTTGAAAATATCAATATTTCCAAGAATGAGGTTCTACAGATGACAGACCCTTTTTTTCTTTCTAAAGTAAAATAAAGTGATTTTTCAGAAATTAAAAGAAATTAATAACAACAACAACAACAACAACAACAACAATAACAATAATAAAGTTGGAAGGAACCTTGGAGGTCATCTAGTCCAATCCCTTGCTCAGGCAGGAAACCTTATACCATTGTTACTTTGAGTTAAACAATTGCCAAATTGAAAATTCTCTTTGAAACATTTTTGACTTATTTAGATTATAAATGTTGTATCAGATCATTGACAGAAATATCATCTATCATCTATCTATCTATCTATCTATCTATCTATCTATCTATCTATCTATCTATCTATCTATCTATCATCTCTCTCTTTCTCTCCCTCTCTCTCTCACCCATCCCAAATCCACCCCTTCTCTCTATACATAAAACAGTAAGCAAACTATACCATCACCATTTCTGATATTAGCAGAAATGAGATACAACACATGCCTAAAGCATCCAACTCCTTACATAAATTCAGCAGAGATGTCTTCAAAAAGATGTCTTCTGAATGTGATCGTCTGTGAAACTACAAAGCTGTGAGAAATTATACCACCAAGTATGGAGTCTCCTGCTTTATAGTATTTATGAAAAAATGGACTGGGATCACCCCTAGTGCCTTTTGAAAAAGAAACTTTGCAATGCTCATAGGAAACAGTCCCAATACCAAAATTCCAACTATAAAATATCCAAATGTAGTTGCAGAAAATCTGTTCACTTCACCCATGACTAGTGGAATATTCTCCAATTGAATGGTCAGGATTTTGCTGGAAAGCCAAACAAGCTGAGAATAAACTAACTATTGAGCTACAAGTCATCTGTATTCAGAGTTTGAAAAACCAAAGGGAATGTTTGCAATATCCTTTATTTTCAAAGTCCTGGCCACATCCTCTTGTGTTTTACAGGGAGTTGCTAAATTGAAAGGAGAAGTCAGTCAGGATTATAAGGACAGGAAAGATGATTACCTCACAAGAGTTCTTCCTGAATCAAAACAGTGAGGAAATATTCCCCCCTCCCTGCACCCAATGTTGCACAGCCATTTTTCAGCTTATCCCCCCTGGTACAATTAGGCCATGTTTTGTAATTATTATTCGAAATGTTGCCAGGGAAAAACAGTGACCAAAACAGATGAGTAACTTTAGAAGAATGTTTTTCATAAGATTTGCATTAAGTGGAGACTTTTCTTAATGTGCTATAAATGATGCAGCCTGTATTGAATCATTACAGATTACAGAGGTTTGTCTGTTTGTTTCGGTGTGTGTGTGTGTGTGTGTGTGTGTGTGTGTGTACGTATAGGCATATATGTATTTCATGGAACCCAGGACTTTTCTTGCCTCAATAGAACTTCTTTCTAATGGGAAAAATTATTTCCTAACTACAAGAGTGATGCCCCAAATAATCTAGTTACTGTTATTGCAGGACCAAATGTCAGCATATCTCTTCTCAATACAACCATCTTGGGTATCTATAAGGTAGCTATAAGAGTTTAAAGCTATGAATGACAGGTAATTAACAGAGTTGAAAAATACTTCAGTTCTCTTTTCTTTCAAAGACTGTTTTTTGCATAGAAGAAAGAAAGAAAGAAAGAAAAAGTATGATTAAGTTATATGATAGAAATGAATATTTTGCATTTTCAGAGTCAATTTATTCAGAAGAGTTTTCAGCTTAGCAACAAACATTACTTCCATTATTGAAACTCATTAAGACACATCCTGTATATCACAGAAATACACACATATTAATGTATATATATTCATACACAGATACACACATATACACTAATCAAAATGAAAGGCATGGACTAATTTTGAAATATATGTTTATTCCGACTTATTTAATAGTTTAACACAACTACAGACAAATGCAACTGAAGGAAATTATTAGGAAATAATTAAAACAGCTTTTAATTCATTGATCATTATGATACAGAATCTCTTCATTCTTGCTTGCTGTCCCCTCTTCAATGGCAATGCAAACTATTCATTTGGCCAACCAATATTCTAACATTTCTCACCAGAAAGTCTAATTCTGATATGCAAATTGCAGGCTTCTATCAAGCACAGTCAAAAAATCTAAATAAGAAGAAGATGCAGAAATTGGATTGGAAATTAGACACACAACAGCACACACAGGATGGCAATTCCATCTAAAAACTGATCTATTGAAGTTATTGAAGGAATACCAGGTTGTAAACTACACAAAGATGATGTTGCTTCTGTAGAATCAGAACACAGAATAACCAAAACTTACTGCAGTGTTTATTATATGAACACTATACAGTATACCCCATCAAAAGGATAGTGAGACACACTCTTGCAAACAAAAGACATGAATTGATGTTTATACATTTCAAGAAAGGAGGGAAAATGATGCACGCATACATATGCAAAAGTAATAGATGATGAAATCATACATTTTCTTAAGTAATGGTCCTTGGGTTAGTTCCCACCTTTCTGAGGCCTATCTTTTTTCAAGAGAACAATGAAATAGATCAAAAGGAAGGCATAGTTTTAGAATGCCAAATGCCAGGAAGAAGCACAAATTCATAGGTTGCTATGAGAATGTTCTGATAAGATATTCAAACAGGCTGCACCTCTAAGGCTATGACACATTCCCTTCAGGCTCCAAAACCAAGAAATACATGTGACCTTTTTCCAAGCAAATTTCTTTATTCTTCCTTACTTAATGACAGAATCTTGCCAAACTAAACCAAGCTTTATTGATCAATTTCCTCTTCTTATTAATTGCTCTCGTTTGTTAAGATTGGGTCTCATTATAATAATGTAACATTTTGGGGAAAAGACACAAGCCAGGAGTCCAGCACTGGAGGCCAAGATGGAGAAAATCTCCACAGCCACTGTGTATTTCCCTTTGGTGCTCATGTACGCAGGGACAAATGATAACCAGACACTGCAAAATACCAGCATGCTGAATGTAATGGATTTAGTTTCCTGGAAAGTGTCTGGTAACTTCCTAGCTAGGAAAGCTGCAATAAAACTGACCATAGCTAGGAAACCCATAAAAGACAAGACACTATAAAACATGACAACTGACCCCTCATTGCATTCCACAACAATTTCAGAAATGAAGGTGTGCTTATCCAAGTCTGGGAAAGGGGGAGAAATTCCAAGCCACACAACGCAAAGAAGACCTTGAATAAAAGAAAAAGAAAGAACAATGTAAAGAACCAGTCTTTTCCCAACCCATGTCCTTATCCATGATCCTGGCTTGGTGGCCATAAAAGCAAGAACCACAGTGATGGTTTTGGCCAATATGCAAGAAATAGCCACTGAGAAGATGATCCCAAACAAAGTCTGTCGAAGGAGACAGGTCACCACCATGGGTCTGCCAATGAAAAGCAGAGAGGAAAGAAAAGAGAAGAGGAGGGAGATGAGGAGGGTGTAGGAGAGGCTGCGGTTGTTGGCTTTGATGATTGGAGTGTTGTGATACTTCCTAAAGATTCCTAGCATGAATATTGTGATAAACGAAAGTACAAGAGCCAATGTCACTAAGATGATCCCCAAAGGTTCTTTAAAAGTTAAGTAAGTCATATCCTTTGGCACGCATACATCCTGCTTGTTGTTTGAATATTCATCTTCTGGGCATTGGAAACAGTCATCTAGATCTGATAAATTAAATTTACAAAGTTAAATAAGGATATATTTTTGAGCTCTCCATATTTAGTATTTCAGATTAAAGAAATAAATGTATAATTGATTTGTCTCATAGTATGATTTGTTAATGTAGATTTTATTGATGAAGAGTAATAATCAGCATTCATTTGTATTTCCTTTTTTTTCTTCAGTTCACATATTGCGATGCGATAGTAATATTTTAAAAATTCATGTAGATCTCAGTACAGAAAGAACAGATTGTGTATGAGAGAAACCACATAAAACAACATTTTGGAGGGATTTTTTGCTTGTTTGAAAAATTGGCTAAAATTAAAAGAAATTTTAAGAAGAATCTCTTGAACATATCTTGATATCCAAATATTCAGACATAGCCAATGTCTTTCTTGGAATCTCTTACCTATCTGATCTGAGATCTTTCCTTCTGGGCATGGAATGCAGTCATAGCAACAAAACGATTGCCCTTCAATCTTAGTCTTTTGATATCCTGGGTTGCACTTCTCATTACAAAGTGAAAAAGGCTGTTTCTTTCCAGAAAAGAAAAAAAAATGGTTCAACAGAGAGAATAAGACTTTTCAAATTCTGGAGATATGGGCAGGTTGAACAATTGATTCATGGAGAATCTACAATCCTTTTAGAATACTGCAGTATAAGTCTACTTGGACAATTCACTGAAGTTTTCTTGGCAAGGTTTCAAGAATTGGTTTACTTTTGCTTCCTATCTAAGTTTGAGTAAAGGTAACTGGTCAAAGGTCACCCAACTGGCTTTTTGTCTAAGGTGGAATTTGAACTCATGGTTACCATGTTTCCAACCTGATAGCTTAACAACTACATTAGACTGGTCCATTTCTTCTATATCTTAAATGTGGTCATGTAGGAACATACTGAGTCTTAGGAAATATATTTACTGTATTATTGCATTTATTTATCAGCATGCATTTTTTTTAATCCAATAGAGTTTGTTAATAGGATTGTCCAGAGATAGGTACCATACAATGCATTAAATTTTGTGGACCAAATTCTCTGTTACTTGCAATGGGGCCACAAATTACTGTTAACCTTTATTCCTTATCCAGAAAATGCATTAACATTCATTGGATGAATGGATTATAATGGTGCTAGAATATGCATTTGCACCATAAATCCCAAAACTTTCCTTTACTAAGAGAGAAGCAGATGACAAACCATCCCTATCTTTTTTGAAGGATTTATTGTTTTCCACATAATTACACAGATCTCAAGGGTTACAAACAAAAAAACAATTCACATGTCTTAATATCTGTGCCATTTTCATTAAGGTTTGAACTGTTTAACACTTTTGGGACAGCAGAGAATGAAGTGCAACAGGAATTAAAATAACATGGACTACCTGATTAATCCAGCTGGGCCAAACCACTTCATGTTCATAAATAGTTAAACATTTATCAATGGTTGCCCATGGATCTATCTTCCCAACTGTCATTCTGAGAAAGGTCTGGTTTGAGAAAGTGATCCAGTTTATGATGTCAAATCCTGCCAGCAATTCATGATTGTGGTTAAAAGAAATTTTTTCTCCAGCACTGTTATTAAAAGATATACTTCGTAGAAAGTGGTGGAGCTAAACAATAGTGAAAACATATATATTTGTAGGATAGTCAATAGCTAAAATTTTCTTTCAAAAATGCTAATAATAATGTTGTTTAATAACTCAGCAAATAAAATATTCACTAACTCAATAATATAACTTTTGGAATATTTACACTTACAGAAATGAACAATACACATGTGAAACAATATATACAGTATTTCTTCTTTCTTCTTATATTGAAAAGAAATCTTTTTATAAAGATGACATAGTGCATCACTAAGGAATATCTAACTATTTATCAAAAATAGAAAGTGTATAAGAGACAACACAATAATAAATAATCTACTGAATATCTGGGTTAAACACAGAAACAAAGCATATGTTTACCTTTCTACTTATTTTCTTGTTGAATGTCTACTTTTAAGAAAACTTTTATGATGATAGCAAGACATCCCATGGAAAGATGATAAATTAGAAGATTTTATTGTTAATAATGAGAGGTCTTGGGATTTTTACTTTATAATAACCTAGTGTGCTCTCCTGATTCAATGCTTTAAAATAAGAAAAATACATAAAAAGAACAGGAGAAACAAGAAAATATTGAAAGACTTTTTGACCCCCGAATTATAAAATCTTGTAACACCCAATTCTGATTATTTATTTCATTTAATTTAGAAGTTGTTGCAGTAATATTAATTAGAAACTAAGAAGATCAAACATATGATAAAGTGTATATTGAATTTGATTATGGTAGCAGAGATGCAATAATTGGAATTTCAAGGGAAGAACTTTTATTGTGAATGTTCTTTCTCTCCTCTGTCTCTCATTCTCTCTCTCTCTCTTTCTCTGCATGTGTGCATGCATGTGTATGTGTACACATGCACCTATGAGTCACTATTGACTCCTAGTAACTACCTGGACAAGCCCCTGGAGTTGAATGTTATACATAGAGAAAATTGGTATAAGGTGTTCTATTGGTGGTAGAACAGTCTTGATTGTTAAAATAAATAAATTAATTTCTAGAAAAAAAGTTGGAAGTCTAATGAGTGACATACACACAGACACAATAACACAGAGAGTTTGAGAAGTTATTCATAAAGGCAGAAACAAATGTTGAATGTTAAATTCCCATCAGAAATTATAATATTTTTGTAAAATTTTATTAAACCATATATTCCTTCAAAGTACACCTAATTTACTTTGCATATTTATTTATTTATTTATTTATTTATTTATTTATTTATTTATTTATT
>JAKJMR010000397.1:216295-227176 GCA_024449315.1 Daboia siamensis
GAATGGAATGGAATGGAATGGAATGGAATAGAATAGAATAGCACTGGAAGGGACCTTGAGATATTCCATGAGATATTTAAGAAATGCAATCAAATTTTCTGAACATATTAAATGAACATAACTCTAGAATTAGAAAAAAAAAAACATTTTTATCTTATCATGTAGAAAACCAACCACAAAGTATAGAACACAGAGCAGGTGATTTCCAAATGCACTGTAGTATACGGCTAGATCAGCCAAAGGTTACAAAGAATGGAAGTTTCTAAAATATGAAAGTATACCAAATAAGCTTAAGGATGAAAAGGCTGACAGACAATTCTGCATCTTAATCAATGGAACTATATCTGCTGAGATGTTCTAAGAAGTCTCCTCACCTTCCATGAATCTTGACTGATGGCTTTTTGCTTCCTCCTCACTGCCCTTTGCTGGCCTAGGAAACAGTATAAAACATGCAAAGCATGTGCAATTGCATAGACAGCACTGTAGACTCTGTAGCTGTGGACAGTCATGCTGGTTTCAAATACAGACATGGGGAGAGTTTCCAGTTTCTCTTCCCCACTGCAGATAGTCTCAGCCTCTTCCTCTGTAGAGGAAGTTGGGAGAATGCAATTAAATGTCTGTTGCCAGAATTCTGTTAAAAAACTATCTCCTTTATTCAAAGCTGGGTTTCTCCTTTGAACAAAATTTTGGAATCCTAATACCTCCATTGATTGTACTGAAAGGGAAAGAATTCCATGAATAAAATCAACTTTCCAACTCCTTTGAAAGATGACTGAGGAAAAATCTACATCTGCTGTCATCACCCAGACTTTTGTATTATAATTCACATTACTAAATTCCATGAGGTGCAATAAAAACCTTAAATTTATCATACTCTGAAATTCTCCATGAAACAGGACTGTATTTGTTGTACTATTGAAGACTATGTTTAAAATGTCATGTACCTCTTGGTAATATTCTTCATTGTCACTTACAAAATTAGATGGCATATTTTGTATAAATTCAAAACAGACACCTTGTTTGGAAAATGTGGGAACCACATTCCTCAACAAGATCTCTGCTATGTTGCCGATATCAAGGTAAAACACCCCAATCCAGGTCCAACCAAAATGCAGAAAGAGCTGGAGAAGTCCTTTGTACTGATGGCTTGCATTTGGTAGCATCCAGTAAAAGAAAGGAGATTGAGTTTGAGCATTGATCTCAGGAGCAGAGCTATATGCAATCTAGACCACAGAAGGAAATGAGAAAGGAAAACAATTAGGTCTATTGTGAATTAGGACTCTTCCTCTATCCTTTTTGCATTATTATACACACTACATTTAAATTCCTTCTTCCAAACTTCAACTAGGATCATCCAACCTAATTTTATTTTGAGTCACATATATGAAAAGTTGATTGCATGAATTGAAATGTTGGAGAATACATTCCTCTTTTTTTTGTGACAAAGAAATTACCTGCACCAACTTGTAAGTTGTCATGATGGTAGCCCTATCAAGAAATTCAATAGAACTTGGTCCCCCTATGACAGCTACCAGATTATTATGAAAATGACAATTATAGTTTGGCATGAATTTATTTGGACTGGAGAGGAGTTCCATTGTAGCTACATAGGTGTATCTTGGATTAAAATAGTCATTATAAATACTGAAGCCTAGGCTGATGTTGGGTAAGAACTGGGGATTTTCATTGATTTCCTTTACAGCAAAAACCAAAGCCAAGACTTGCTGATAGCTCTGAGTCAGTAACCTGGAATAAAATGGGAAAAAAATATCATTGTAATATTCTCTGTGCAATTGTTTGAGAAGGAGAAGTATATAATAGACTTATGATGAGTGATAGATTTTACTATGAATGCTTATGTTACTTATTATTAAAGTAATCCCAAAATTGTTTCTGGGGTAAATAGGTGTTCTTGCTATTAGAGAATATACATAGAACATAGAATCAAAGGATTGGAAATGACCTCTATGGTCTTCTAGTCCAACCCTGTCTCAAGACAGGAGACCTTATACCATCCTGGTCAAATGTTTGTCCAGTCTGTTTTTGAAAACCTCCAGTAATGAAGCACCCACAACTTGATTATTGATTAATTATTCTCACTCTCGGTAAAATTTCTTTTTTACTTCTAGATTAGAGCTCTCTTTAACAAGCTTCCACCCATTGCTTCTTGTTCTGCCATCTGTACTTTGAAGAATCAGTCAGTCCCCTCTTCTATGTGACCCCCTCAAGTTATGGAAGCCATTTTTTTATGTCCCCCCCTCATTCTTCTCTTCAATAGGTTAGACATATCTAGCTCTTTCAACCCTTCATCATGTAATTTTCCGTCCAGATGTTTTATCATCTTTGTGGTCTTCTCTGCAGAGAAAGGAGATCTTCCAAATGACAAATTAGGCTGCATTTTGCTTTGATTTTAATATAATATTTCTCTCCCCTTCCCAGCATAGAATATTTATTCAGAATATATATGTAAAATGTATTATTGATCATTAAACTTTTGTCAGTTTGTATGCCATTTATTTATCCTGTACTACAAGGAGTAGCAGACTCCACTAATGTCAAAAGTATTTGTTTAAGAGGAACTGTTAATACCATGTGTGTTTAATGAATGTGGAACATTCTTCTTAAAAGGAAAAGTAAGAAAACTTGTATGGAATTTTAAAATACATTACAGGTACTTACACAGGGTTCAAAATTATGTCCTGGAATGGATGTCTTCTGAACTCCATTAGGTCAATATAAATGAATGACTGTGAGGAGATGCCACCAATGATTCTATCTCCTGGCTGAAAATATTTATGAAAGATAGTAATGGGCTGGGTTCCGGGGCATTTTTGTACTTGAAGCCTGCCATCACACTTAGGAAAAGGCACTAGAACCAACAATCTTAATATTATCACCATGAATAAATATCTCTGTGTAAAAGTTGATTTCTCCTTTGGGTCCATTAATGTATAAGCAGACCCAAGTTGCATATCTTAAGTCAAAGAGCAAACTATTTCTTACTAACCTGTTAATACAATTTATCTTTGTATCAACTAAATTCTGAAGTGCTCAGGGGATATTTAAGCCTTTTTTAAACTTTGAACTGTAAAAACATTAACAGCCATGAGAATTCTCCACAGACCCAAAGAAACTGCAAACCAATTCAAAGTTCATAATTACTGAGTAGGCAATCATCCTTGGGTTAATTCTGATGCAATAATTTCCCTTTAATGATATTTTAAAGAATATCTTTAAAAGCAACCTAAGAAAACAACATTTAAATAATAGGAAGTCACTTAGGAAATTTCTCAAATTCAAATTCTTGTAACTTTCCTGAATCAACACAAGGCGCTACAAAATCATATTCTTTTCCAAGAAAATAAAAAATATATCATTCATATTGTAATTTATCTTATTACAACCTCACAATAATATTAGCTAGAAAACAGATCATCTATGGATATCCATGCAACTTTATCAAAAGTGAATGACCACTCAACCTACTATCACATAACCAACACAAGCTGTAAAAAGAACAACACTGCCATACTTTAAAAACATCTCAGAAATCATCAACACATGATTGCAACCAAATGGTATCAACATAGCACACCAACCAACTAAAGTCCTCCAAAACATCCTAGGTAAACCAAAAGACCCAGCAGCCCCAGAAGAAAAATACTCTACAACATAACCATATTGTATTACATTACCATAAAGTGTAAAGACTGCAACACCCACTTTATATGGCAAAGAGGCAGAAGACTAGAAGAGTGCAGCCTTGTAGACCATTTAGCAGTCATAAAACATGGTGAGACACATGGATAGATTCAACCAGGGCTTTTTTTCTCATAGAACACTCAGAACGGAGTTCCGACACCTTTTTTGGATGGAACCTTGTAGGGTAGGCAAAGTGGGTTGTATGACATGTGTGAGTTCTGGCACCTTTTTCTTTTACAAAAAAAGCACTGGACTCAACCATAGTTTCAGCTGTGAGCATACAAGATCAAGCCAAGTCCCCAAACACCAGAAAATTCCTGGAAGCCTGGCACTCAGAGAAATCAACTATCAAAAGGCACATAAAGAACATCTACCATTCTCTCAAAAGAGAGAATCAAAAAGCCAAAAAAAAAAAAAGGAAACAAAAAAGCCAAAACACTATTTACCAGCTATCAACACCCAGATGAACAGAGATTAACATCAGGATTAACCTTAGACCAAAAACCAAGAAGTAAATAATACTCCAATTAGGGAACCACCAATTCAGACAAACAAGTTAAAAGTAAACAACCACCAAGACTACTCCCACCATCACTGACAGAGCAGACCACAAAATCCCATTCCCTTCTAGCACTGATGATGTTATCCAGTTTGGCAATGAAATGTCTAGAAGTGAAAAGTGCACCAAGTAAAGAAGTTTGCCTATGAGAGCAGCTGCAGAGAAAATGGGGTATAGAAGGGAAGGGTTGTTTTATAGGGGAGCTTGTCCTGGGTATAAAAGTGTGTACAGTACATGCTGAGGGGTATAGTTGTGCATAGGTACATGACATCTATGATGTTTATTCTTTTGAACATGTAGTCCCTTTTGACTCTATTTGTGTTTATAGACTTTCTACTTTGATATGTGGATTAGGTCTCTGTAACTTATTTGGGGGTTTAAGGAAGTTTGAGCAAAATATTTTTCTCTACTATTTTTATTTGATTAACTTAGTTTCAACTTGACTGTCAATTATCTATCAGAGATGCTAATTTTCAGTCCATTGTGGATTCTGTTAATGTTTAAGAGAAGATGGACCCAGAATAAGGAATAAAATATATTTTGACATAAAACTTCCCATAATCCCCTTTGTCATGGGAGGAAAGAAGCAACTAACATCAATCTAGGAATCTTTGTATGGAGAGTTGACAAAGGGATGAAGTAACTTGACCAAGAACTTTTTTGCTGCAGATACTTTGTTGACAAAGACCTAAACATGAATGGTGATGGGTGGAACATTGTTTCAATCCCCCTTGAAATGATAAAAGACAATTTAAGGTTACAGAATTCCCCTTTTAATAGTTTAATTAGATTACTAATCAGACAATTGGGTTCCACTTTCATTAATGGAAAAAATATTCTACCTCTATATATAGTCAACTCCCACTCTTTTCTAAAGGCACAATTATGGATCACTGGAGGATTTAAAGAAGAGATTGAACAGCCACCTGTCTAAAATGGTATAGGGTCTCCTGCTTGAGCAAAGGGTTGGACTAGAAGACCTCTAAGGTCATTTCCACTCTGATATTCTATGTTCTATGTCAGGGGTGTCAAATTGGTGGCCCGTGGGCTAGATGTGCCATGTGCAGGCCATGCCCACACTGGCTCCACAAAGGAAAAAAATGTCATGCTATGAAATGCTACATCACATGATGCGATCGAGCTTGACACCTGTGTTCTATGTCCTTGAGTTCTCTTGAAGTGTTAGCAAAATTGGAATGCTATATGGTACAAGGATACCTTATGATACAATGCCAGCATGAAAGATTTCCTATTCAGATATACCTTGTGTAAAAACATGCTGGATTGGCCAAAGCCTCTTCTAAGGAACTCTTTTTGTCTATCTTCTTTTGTTGCTATTAATACACTGTTTTCCTGGTGAATGAAGGGAGTTTGCAGGGAGGGTTTGAAAGAAAAGGTCCCTTCAGCCAAGGTTTGCTTTGATTCCCCAGCCTGCTGCTCAGTTCTTCACATGATCATGAAGGGTTGTCAGTTGCACTGGAGAACATGAAAGGACAATAGGGCTATAAAACTTTATTTGGACCAAGGTCCTACTTGTTGTGATTCCGTGCCAGCCTGTGCTCCCGATAGCTGAGTCTGGGGAATCTGAAGAGGAGGAGGAGGAGTTTGGAGAGCTATCAGAGTCAGAGGGAGGCTCCGATGAATTACAAGACTCACAATCAGAGGAAGACCCTGGCCCCTCCAATCGTGTTCCGGATGAGTCTCAGCTGTGTGGGGAAGATAAGTCATACTCTGAGGACTCACAAATGGATGTCATTGTAGGCTCTCATAAAAGAAGGCAGTTAATTAGAGCAGGTCAGAGGGAGACAATACACCAACTCCAAGGGAGGAGGAGGAGAAGGAGAAGGCATTGAGAAGCCATGCCTTGGGGCTGCTTAATAAAAAGGGAAGGTGTGGGCGGTGCTGATTGCTGAAGGCAACCGTTTGTAAAGAACTTCAAGGGACTCATGGTCTGTTTGTTTTACCAGTGAAATTCTTGTTTAACTCCTGCTCTGTTTTGATTTTTGAACCAATTATTTGTTGGAAAAGTATTCTGTTGTTTTTGTTTTGAGGAAATAATTATCTGGACTGTATATGAAATAAAAAGTTTTGGTTTTTCCATCTTACTGAGAAAAAAAGGAGTTGTTCTTGTAATGCAACAAGGATGGGTGTAGGCTGGGATAGAACACTACTAGGCTACTGGGTTTCAAGGTCATAAACTAAGGAAATAATTCTTTGTTCAAAAAGGAGGTTTTTGTGATTACATTCACAGTGCTTTTTTCAGATAATACAAACTGAAAACAAGTTTCTGTGTGATTTGCATAAATGAATATGGTCAAGAAATATACCTCTTTGGGGGCAAAAAATAATGTTTGATATACAGTCTTTGGCTTAAAAGTGATGTGTGTAGGGGGTGGTGTTCATCCCCATTTCTTAGTTGAGAGAGTCAGCATTGTCCAAAGGCATTTTTCATGTTATGTAGTTATGTGGCCAGCATAACTATATGCCAAAGCACACATAATGCTGCTACTTTCCCACTGAAGAATACCTATTTATCTACTCACATTTTCATACTTTCAAACTGCTAAGTGGGTAGGAGCTGGGGCAAGTAACAAGAGCTCATATAGTTGCACATTGCTCAGGTCTTGAATCTGACAAGCTCAGCATCTTTAATGCTCTCTCTGTGTGAATTTCCTATGTTTGCAAGTGTTCATGTGCCTTTGAGTCAGTCTTGATTCCCAACAATTATATGGACAAGTCAATAAAAAATTCTAGGAAAAGTGTTTTTTGAAGTGGCTTTCATTTGTCTCCTTCCTTTGGTTGAGAAGGAGTGACTTCCCTAAAGTCACTCAATGAGCTTTGTACTTATTGCAGGACTATAATTCAAAATCTCCCTGTTTCTTTTCCAGTGCTTTTAACCATTACATTACATTGGCATTCCATCCTCACTTTAAAGCACTATACATCTAACCATTTGCAGTATATTACTAGAACTGGAAAAACTCATTTTCCATGAAATACTCATTACATTTCATTTTGTATTTGGAGCTAAAAGAATAGAAACATCTGCAAACATCTGCAAACATTTCATTGGGTTTTACTATAAGTTTTCTACAAAATTCCAGTGAAGAAGTTATAAAAAGTTGTCCTTCCAATCCATCTATGATTAATTTTAATCAGATAGTGCTTGTGCAAATGGAACATGTTATTGTAACTAATCCCAGTTTTTTAAAATTAAAGTAAATTATACCCTCTTTCATGTAGACAAGTAATATTTTTTTAATCCTTTCGTCTGATCAGATGTTCCTTGGTATTTAACTCAGGCCTTAAAATAATTATATAGCATTTGGGAGAAAAGATACAGATCAATAAACCAGCACTAGAGGCCAAGATGGAGAAGATCTCCACAGCTACCATGTACTTCCCCTTGGTGCATGAGTAGGTTGGAACAAAGGATAACCAAACAGCACAAAATAGCAACATGCTGAAAGTGATAAACTTGGCTTCATTAAAACTGTTAGGCAATTTTCTGGCCAGGAAAGCAAGAGTAAAACAGATAACAGCCAAGATACCCATAAAAGCCAATACACAATAAAACATGGTAGCAGAACCTTCATTACATTCCAGAATAATTTTTTCAGTTATTGAGTGAGTATCAAAATCTGGGAATGGAGGTGAGGTCGCCAACCACACAGTACAAATAGAGGCTTGAATAAAAGAGCTAGTAAGAACAATGGAGGTTGCTAGTTTTTTCCCCACCCATTTTCTCATTTGGGATCCTGGCTTGGTGGCCATGAAGGACAGAACCACAATGATAGTTTTGGCTAATACACAAGAAACTGCCACTGTGAAGATGATTCCAAAAGCTGTTTGGCGGAAGAAGCATGGTATCTTCTCAGGTCGCCCAATGAATAGCAAAGTACAAAGGAAGCACAAGAAGAGAGACACAAGGAGATTATAGGTAAGGTTCTGGTTATTGGCCTTCACAATGGGAGTATCCTGGTGCTTGAGGAAGATTTTAAGTACCACAGCTGTAACGAAAGAGAAGGAAAGAGCAAATATGGCCAAACTGATCCCTAAAGATTCTTCATAAGACAAGAAGCTTATATCTTTTGGAATGCAAGCATCTTGGTCATAGTTTGGATATTTATCCTCTGGACACCGGATGCAGTCATCCATATCTGGAAAAGAAAGCATTAGCAAAAAAATTCTAGAATGATTTAGAAATGTACATAGATTTTCACTGAAATTGTGTAGATTTATGTACAATTTTAGTTAGACTTTGGGAAAGAAAATCACCTCTGGAATGAACTGCCTCCGGAGCTGCAGATGGCCCCTGACCTTCAGTCCTTCCGCCGTGACCTAAATACATGGTTATTCCAACAAGTGGGCCTGGACTGATCATGGTTTTTAAATTTGGTTTTTTATTGGTTTACATTGTTCTTATTTCTTATATTGTTTAATTCTCTTTTAATTTTTCTATTTATATCTTTTAACTTTTTATTGTTGTGAGCTGCCTTGAGTCCTCAGGGAGAAGGGTGGCATATAAATTTAATAAATGTAATAAACCTAAACCTGTAAATTTTGAATGATCCAATATTTTGAAAACATCTCTCTATCATATCTCTTACCTGTCTGATTTGAAATTTTCCCTTCAGGGCATGGAAGGCAATTGTAGCAACAGTTTGGCTTCCCTTCTATCTTTGTCTTACTGGTGCCTCCATGACATTTGTCATTACAGAGAGAAAGGGGCCATGTCTGTTCAAAAATGGAAAGGGTAAGTAATTTACAATTATGAAATGAGGTGACAAACAACACAATAATACCACTTTTCAAAAGCATTTGGGGACTAATATATAGTAATTACACTGTTATACAAATATGATGGTAGCTCTGGCAACTACTACTATGCCCAACATCTTGTAACTTCTACTTAGTTTTTTCATTTTATATGTTTTAATAGTTATTTTCCCCCTTATATGATAGGTAGAGAGAACAAACTACAGGTAGCCTGTGATTTATGACCACAACTGAATACAGAATTTTGGTCATGAATCTTTGTGGTCATTAAGCATGTCACCTTGTAATCAGGCTTGCTTTCATTAAAATTTTTATAATGATCATAAAACAATTCAGCATGATAGTTAAGCGAATCATATGATGGCTAAGTGAACCACATGGTTATTGATGAACACGGCATATGCAATGGGAGGATTTTTTTTTACCATTTTTGCCAGATAATAGGGAAAAAGTTGTAAATTGTAGTCACATGACTTCAGGCTTCTGCAACCTGGTTGCCAAGCTCCTGAAATGTGAACATGTGACTAAGGGTCAAGGCAGCAGTTGTACCTTCAAGGAGGTGTCGTAAACATCTTTTTTGAAGTCTTTTCCAATTTAAAATAGTCATTAAGCAACCAAAAGTAAGTTGAGGACTATTTGTAGTAGCTGCCCTAATGTGATTTGTCCGTATTATTGCCATTGTGTTGATAAAGTATTCCTAAAGATTTCACATATGATGCATCCCCAGCTATTGTGGTGTAAATGTGTTTAAGATAAGACAAGTAATTTAGGAATGTGGCCCTAGACATGTTTTGGACCATAAATCAAGCAATAAAGTCTTTACATTGGGAAGCTAAAATGAGTGAAAGAAGAATCTTGAAATATATAGAGGGAATAAATAAATAAATTGAGATAAATTCAAAGAATTATCCAACTACAGGCAAATTATTTCACAGGATACATGGAATGAACTTTGTTTAACATCAGAAAATCACTTACAGTATTGCAATATGAATTTAGTCCTTACCTGGTTGAATCTACGTGGCCATTCAATATCATCTCCATAAATGTTTAACATTTTTAAAGAACAAGCTAATGGTTCTACTTCACCAATTCTTACTTTCCGAAAGGATTGGTTTGGGAAAGTGACCCAATTTACAATGTCAAATCCTGCAATTAATGAACCGTTTTCATCAAAAGAAACCTTTTTACCAGCAGAGTTGTTAAATGAAACACTTCTCAGGTAATGGTGCAACTGAAATCAGAAAATATTTATGGAGTTAAAGAAATGCTAATATATGTTTTTAAAAAGACAGTAAATCACCTAAATGACGTAGATCCACCTTTCTTCATCACTGACATACTTTAAATATCTTTTGTGGCCATGGACCATGGTCACAGATCTTCAAGACTGAACTGAAGGATTAAATAATAAAATTTCTTCAAGCCTTTGCAAGCTCCCTGTGATGACAGGTTACAACCGCTAACCTATATATCCGCTTAGAAATGTGCTGAACAAGTATGCATATTGTATCTCAGCTTGGAAATCTATTACCTGCCACATTGACTTATTCAGAAGCTTCCATATCCCTCCCTTTCTTCTTGATCTGAACATGGACTTGGTTGAATGCATAACATGCAGAGCATGAGCCACAGCATGGATAGCATTGTGGATGCTGTAGCTGTGAGCAGTCAGGCTTGTTTCAAAAACAGATGCAGGAAGAGAGTCTAATTTTTCTTCCCCAGTGCAGATTGTGCTTTCTTCTTGGTCTGCCAGAGAAACAGGAAACACACAATTAAAAGCTTGTTCCCAAAAAGCTTTGATGAAACCATCTTCTCTTTTCCCTTTAGGATTTTGGTCC
>JAKJMR010000397.1:234568-248539 GCA_024449315.1 Daboia siamensis
AGAGAAGAGAAGAGAAGAGAAGAGAAGAGAAGAGAAGAGAAGAGAAGCCTTAGGAATTCAGAACAAGCTTTGTTGGCATGCAATGTACATTTTGGATGAACAGAAATACTGCATGCTGCCAAATTTGGTCACAAGCCTTCCTTTTATGTATAGCTATTTCTTACCTTCTTTGTCTGAAATCTTTCCATTTGAACAGGGAATGCAATTATAGCAGCAGAATTGTTCCCCTTCCTTCTTGGATTTAGTATACCCTATGGCAGAGGTCTTCAAACTTGGCCCTTTTATGACTTGTGGACTTCAACTCCCAGAATTCCTCAGCCAGGCATGTTGGATGAGGAATTCTGGGAGTTGAAGTCCACAAGTCATAAAAGGGCCAAGTTTGAATACCCCTGCCCTATGGCAACGGGCATTACACAGAGAGAGGGGTCGTGTCTGAAAAAAACAGAACAATATTAGTTTAGATTTTGCCACTGATTAGACAGTATATGGCTTAGGAAGACAAGATGATAGAACTAGAAGACATTTTAATAATAATAATAATAATAATAATAATAATAATGATAATAATAATAATAATAATAATAATAATAATAATAATAATAATAATAATAATTAGTAGTAGTAGTAGTAGTAGTAGTAGTAGTAGTAGTAGTAGTAGTAGTAGTTGGAATGACCTTGGAGGTCATCTAGTCCAACCCCCTGCTAAGGCAGGAAACCCTATACCATTTCAGACAAATGGCTGTCCAGTCTCTTCTTAAAAACTTCCAGTGTTGGAGCATTCACTACTTCTGGAGGCAGGTTGTTCCACTGGTTAGTTGTTCTAACTGTCAGGAAGTTTCTCCTTAGTTCTAGGTTGCTTCTCTCGTTGACCAGTTATTTCTATTACTTTGGCTAATATTCTCTGTTAAGTTTATTTGTTTTTATTCTTACAGGTTTCGCTATGAAACCCAAATCAAACAAATCTGGATGATTTAAAGACATCTGAATAACAACAACAATAGCAACAACATCAACAATCCATTAAGACTGATTCCACTGACATTTGAGTGGGTTGAAGACTCTGTGAAATAAAACTGGCTTTTATAATCTAGAAAACATATTTTATTCTTTAGTTGTTAATTTTTTTTTCCTAACAAAGGCAGCTTTCTGGTTTCCAGTTGGTTTTTTCCCCTTACCACATTTGTCTGTTATTTATTTATTTATTTTTTTTTAATTTCCTTATAATTCATGCTTCTCCATCAATTCTGAAAATGTAGGTTCAGAATATCTTTATCTTTTCTTTCTACAGAGAAATAATTTTATACTGAAATCAAGTTTGGATCATGCTTTCCTAATTGATAAGCAATCAAAGGATAAGATATTTTTTCTATTTCATTTTAAATTTCTAGGAACTATATTAACGTGATCATCCCTCCTCCTCCTCCTCCTCCTCCTCCTCCTCCTCCTCCTCCTCCTCCTCCTGCGTTTTATTCCTTCCACTCCGTCATGATTCCCCATCTGCAGTGATCTTGGAGCCCAGGAAAATAACATCTGTCACTACCTCCATTTCTTCCCCATCTATTTGCCAGGAATTGAGAGGGCCAGATGCCATGATCTTGGTTTTCTTAATGTTTAGTTTCAACCCAAGTTTTGCACTCTCCTTCTTCACTCGCAACAAGAGTCTCTTTAGTTCCTCTTCACTTTCTGCCATTAGAGTGGTATCATCTGCATATCTTAGGTTGTTGATGTTTCTTCCGGCAATCTTAATTCCAACTTTTGATTCATCTAGCCCTGCCTTTCTCATGATGTACTCTGAATATAAGTTAAATAGGCAGGGCGACAGTATACAGCCTTGCCGGACTCCTTTCCCAATTTTGAACCAATCAGTGGTTCCGTGTCCAGTTCTCACTGTTGCTTCTTGGCCCACATATATGTTTCTCAAGAGACAAATAAGATGGTCTGGTATGCCTATCTCTTTAAGGACTTGCCACAGTTTGTTATGATCCACACAATCAAAGGCTTTAGCATAGTCAATGAAGCAGAAGTAGATGTTTTTCTGGAACTCTCTAGCTTTCTCCATGATCCAGCGTATGTTAGCAATTTGATCTCTAGTTCCTTTGCCTCTTCGAAATCCTGCCTGTACTTCTGGTAGTTCTCGATCCACATACTGCTGTAGTCTAGCTTGTAGAATTTTAAGCATAACTTTATTAGCATGAGAAATGAGTGCAATGGTGCGATAGTTTGAACATTCTTTGGCACTGCCTTTCTTAGGAATTGGAATGTAAGCTGATCTTTTCCAATCCTGTGGCCACTGTTGAGTTTTCCAAATTTGCTGGCAAATTGAGTGTAGCACTTTTACTGCATCATCTTTTAAGATTTTGAATAGCTGGAATACTGTCACCTCCACTAGCTTTGTTGTTGCTCAGCTTTTCTAAGGCCCACTTCACTTCACATTCTAGGATGTCTGGCTCGAGGTCAGTGACCACCTCATTGTGATTATCTGGGATGTTAAGCTCATTCTTGTATAGTTCTTCTGTGTAATTTTGCCACCTCTTCTTAATCTCTTCTGCCTCTGTTAGGTCCCTGCCATTTTGGTCCTTTATCATGCCCATTTTTGCATGAAACGTTCCTTTCATCTCTCCAATTTTCTTGAAAAGATCTCTTGTCCTCCCTATTCTATTGTTTTCTTCTATTTCTTTGCATTGTTCATTTAAGAAGGCATTCTTATCTCTTCTAGCTATTCTTTGGAATTCTGCATTTAATTGGGCATATCTTTCTTTTTCTCCCTTGCCTTTCGCTTCCCTCCTTTCCTCAGCTATTTGCAAAGCTTCCTCAGACAGCCATTTTGCTTTCTTGCATTTCTTTTTCTTTGGGATGGTTTTGGTTGCTACCTCTTGTACAATGTTATGAACCTCTGTCCATAGTTCTTCAGGCACTCTGTCTATCAGATCTAATTCCTTAAATCTATTTGTCACCTCTACTGTATATTGAACAGGGATATGATTTAATTCATACCTGACTGGCCTAGCGCTTTTCCCTACTTTCTTTAATTTAAGCCTAAACTTTGCAACAAGAAGCTAATGGTCTGAGCCACAGTCCGCTCCTGGTCTTGTTTTTACTGACTGTATAGAGCTTCTCCATCTTTGGGTGCAGAGCATATAGTCAATCTGATTTCTGTGTTGACCATCTGGTGATGTCCATGTGTAAAGCCATCTCTTGGGTTGTTGGAAAAGAATGTTTGCTATGACCATCGTATTCTCTTGACAAAATTCTATCAGCCTGTGCCCTGCTTCATTTTGCACTCCAAGGCCAAACTTGCCTGTTATTCCAGTTATCTTTTGGTTTCCTACTTTAGCATTCCAATCCCCCATGATGATAAGAACATCATTTTTTGGTGTTAGTTCTATAAGGTGCTGTAGGGCTTCATAGAACCGGTCAATTTCATCCTCTTCAGCACCGGGGCATAGACTTGGACTACTGTCATATTGAATGGTTTTCCTTGGATTCGAACTGAGATCATTCTGTCATTTTGAGGATTGTATCCCAGTATTGCTTTTCCTACTTTTTTATTGACTATGAAGGCTACTCCATTTCTTCTGAGGGATTCTTGCCCGCAGTAGTATACCTGATGGTCATCTGAATTAAATTCACCCATTTTTGTCCATTTTAGTTTGCTGATACCTAAGATGTCGTTGTTTAGTCTTGTCATCTCTTGTTTGACCACATCCAGCTTTCCTTGATTCATGGATCTTACATTCCAGGTTCCTATGGAGAAAACATCTTTACAGCATCGGACTTTCCTTTCACCACCACACATATCCACAGCTGAGCGTCCTTTCGGCTTTGGCCCAGTCGCTTCATTCTTTCTGGCGCTACTAGTACTAGCCCTCTGCTCTTCCCCAGTAGCATATTGGATGCCTTCCGACCTGAGGGGCTCATCTTCCAGTGTCATATCATTTTGCCTTTTACTACTGTCCATAGGGTTTTCATGGCAAAGATACTGGAGTGGGTTGCCATTTCCTTCCCCAGTGGATCGTTTTGTCAGAACTCTCTGCTATGACCTTTCCGTCTTGGGTGGCCCTGCACGACATAGCTCATAGCTTCATTGAATTACACAAGCCCCTTCACCACGACAAGGCAGTAATCCATGAAGGGGATATCTGCCACTACTTTGCTCTTAAACGTCCACTCCCAATACCTCAGTGCTCCTTGTGTCCACTGCCACTGCTAGTAGTTATAGTGTATACCCTTTTTTAATGAAAATTATCAGCACTTTTGATCAGTGACATCAACAAAGTAAACAAACCCACGTGGTGTTGATTATGTCACTGATCATGGCCCTATGCAGAAGTAACCGCCCTATTTTCAGATAAGGCGAGCGGAAGTGATGTTTTTGCCTAAGCCCATCAGGATAAGGAAGAGTAACCGTAGCAACCCTATTTTCAGATAAGGCGTCTTGAACCTAACCCCATCAATAAGTCAAGGCAGTCAAGCCTCTAGGTACATGATTAGCTTAACTGTAGACTAATTCTATGGACATTCAAAACAAACAGAATAAGCTAAATAAAGGAAAAAATTGACAGAGGCCTGTGCTTTTGGGAAACAAGCCCTACTTTGGGGAGCTGTGAAATAATAATAATAAAAAATACTTTTTATTTCTAATCATTCTAGCCTGATGATGCTTTTAATTTTTGTGGAGTTATAGAAATCAGCACCTCAAAAGCAGGGAAAAAAGGAGGCCCTAAAAGGCAGTCAGGGCTTGCATTTAACCCTCTTTTTTCTAAGTTTTAACACAGTAGTAAACCAAAAGCAAAAACAATGAGAGCAAAGAGAGAGAGAGAGAGAAGCCACATTCCTAGCTCCCTCTTATGGCCGTTAGAAAAACTTACACACCCATTGGCCAATTAGCACCTTAAAGTTATAACATCATGGTTTATATATTTCCAACCCATCCAGGTAGGCTATAACCATATGCCTAACATTCTCCCCTTTGGGTAGGATAATATATAACTTCTTATAATCTTAGGCCAACCTTTTCACAACTAGCCTTGTGTTTAACAGCACTTTGGACCTTAGTGAAATGATCTGCGATATTCATATCAGTTGAACAATTCTAGTTGTATTAGTTTGTCTTTGACACATTGTCTTACATTTAAATAACGAAGATCTGTATATTTGGATCTTGTTCTGACGGCAGCGTTAATTGCCATCTTTATCGCAGCTTGGTTGTCCTCATATACAATAAATGGATCTTTTACAGTTAAGCCCATGTCCAACAATAACTGTTTGTACACCAGCAATTCCGTACATAAAACCGATAAACATGAAAATTCGGCTTCCATCAGGCTTATGTGCTTCTTTCTGATGGATTTCCATCCAATGATAGAATCACCCAACATTATAGCCAACCCTGAAGTTGATTTACGAGTGCTTGTATCAGAGGCAAAACTTGCGTCTGCATAGGCTGTGAGAATTAACTCACGATTTGGCTCTAAATATAACAAGTAGTGAATAGACTGCTTCAAATATCTCAATACCCATTTAGCCGCTTGCCAGTGTCTGACAGTCGGTTCATTATTGTATCTTGCTAATTGGTTGACACTGTAAGAAATGTCTGGTCTTGTCCAATTACTCAGATAAATAAGACTACCTATTAAGGATTGGTATATAGTTTTATCAAAAACATGACTTTCAATATTAGTGTCCTTAAAATCCATAGCCATCAGAGTCTTTGTTGGTTTACAAAGCTCCATGTTATATCTTTTTATTTTACTGGCTTGTGAAACCTTGAAACATCTATTTGTCTTTACAATATCTAGCCCCAAATAGTGGCTTATTTCCCCTAGGTTTCTAATTGTAAATTTCTTTTGCAAACTTGAAATGATGTTTTCTGCTTCTTGCTCAGTTTTTGTTATTATTGCAATATCATCAGTAAACAGCAGAAGTAAAGACAATACTCTGTCATGTTTTCTCCTAAACAAACATGGATCAGTATTACTGGCTACGAAACCTATTGCACCCAACTCATTGACTGTACACTTATTCCACTCAAAACCAGATTGTTTTAAGCCATAGAGGCTTTTCTTTAACTTCCAACAATCATTTTCTATATCCTTGGTCACTCCTGGTGATGTTTTTAAATAAATGGTATGTTGTAATGGAGCATGTAAGTATGCAGTTTCCACGTCTACATGATTTACTGTATATCGGTTTTTAGCCGCCCACACTAAAGCTGCTCTTAAAGTAGTTGCCCTCAGACTAGGTGCAAACACCTCATCATAGTCCTCGGCGGTTTGAGCAAAACCTTGTGCTACTAATCGTGCCTTATGGGTAACAGTCCCATCTACACCCTTTTTTTATCTTGTATATCCATTTGCAACCTATTGCATGCTCACCAGGTGGCAGTTTTGCTTTTTCGTAGACCTTTAGATCCTGCAAAGACTTTAACTCCCTATCCATTGCAGCCTTCCATGCTTTCTGTTCCTTTTCAGGATACATCCTAATTTCATCATAATTAGAAGGCTCTGGCATATCACACTAGCCTCATAGAGATCAGGTGGGTGTCTGTTGCGCGTTGAATGCCTAAGTTGTACAGGGCTTTGTATTGATGTCTCCTCTTCTTCCTCCTTTATCTCCCCTATCGAATCTTCATCTTTTACAGGTACAGAAGATGTATTATCACTTCTAATTATGTTATCAGGGGAGTTTTTAAATACAAGAGGATCAGTATTAACATTTTCTTGGTCTAGCTTATCCCAACCAACGTGCTCAAGGAATTTGGCACTTGCACTACAATGTATATTAGTGGTGCCTTGTTCCCAAAAATGATAGAATCTATGGTTGGATTCATATCCCACAAAAAACAATTGCTTTGCCCTATGCTGGCCTTTACTGAAAGCAGGACAAGAAGCAACGGATGGAAACTAGTCAAGGAGAGAAGCAACCTAGAACTAAGGAGAAACTTCCTGACAGTTAGAACAATTAACCAGTGGAACAACCTGCCTCCAGAGGTGGTGAATGCTCCAACACTGGAAGCTTTTAAGAAGAGACTGGACAGCCATTTGTCTGAAATGGTATAAGGTTTCCTGCCTGAGCAGGGGGTTGGACTAGATGACCTCCAAGGTCCCTTCCAACTTTATTATTATTATTATTATTATTATTACTCATGAGTTGTGCATGCTGGGGTGCCAAATGTGTGCAGGTAACCCAGGTCTGCTTTTCTGCCATGCCATAGCATGTTTGGTATTTTACCGGTAGAAGAGTTCACCATGACATTTAGGACATGGTTTGCACATTTTGCTGCCTCCCCCTATAGTCTATCTGTTAAGCCAGAATCTGTTAACATAGTCCTTATCATAGCTTGTAACGTTTGCCCACATCTCTCAACAAATGCATTGTGTTGAGGCCTGTAAGGAGCTGATCGCTTGTGCTCAGTACTGGCTGATTGTAGCATATCTACAAAACGCCTGTTAGTGAATTCAGTGCCATTATCAGTTATTATACACTGAACTTATAGCTTTGTTTTTCTCTCTACAAACTTAAGCCAGTTTGAAAAATATTGGAACGTGTCTCCCTTTGATTTATGTAGGTAACAAAATCCATAACGAGAGTAGTGATTCATGATGCTTAGGATATAAGATGATCCCCCTAAACTAGGCTTCATGGGGCTGATAAGAACTGCAAATACAACTTCCAAAGGGACAATGGTTTTGAAACCGTTTAACCTGTTTGCAGGAGTTGCCTTGCTCTTTTCCTGATTACATGCATTGCAATTCAGGTATCTCTTACACGGCTTCAGTCTTATTCCTTCCACTAGTTCAGACATGTCAAACACAAGGCCCAGGGGCCAGATTTGGCCCACAAAGTGGTTTCATGTGGCCCACGAAGCCATCCTGGAAACAGTGAAGGAACGGCCCCCACTCCCTTGACCCCAGCCCAGGCCAGCTGGGAGCCAATGTACAATTTCATGGTGGCCATCTATGCTGAAATACATTCAGTCTTAGCTCCATAAGGCTGTCTGGAAACAGTGAGGGACTGGCCCCTGCCACATCAGCCCCGCCCCCTGGTTACATGCTGGGGAGGTATCACCCTTTGTAAGGAATGAAGAAATGCACCATCGCCTGGAAGTGGCCAGCACATGGCCCTGGCTACTTCATTGCGCAGGTAACATTGACTCATGCTGCTCATGGCATCCTCTCCCCCAGAGTCCACCAAGCCGGATATGTGAATTAGGCGATGGCCATGTGCTGGCCACTTCCAGGAGATGGTGCATTTCTTCATTCTTCATGAAGGATGACACTTCCCCAGCTGCATTTCTTGCCTGTTTTTCTCCCTCCTTCATCTCAAATATTTTCCCACCACTCTTAGGAAGGAACGAAGGAACGAAGGAAAGAGGGATGGTCTGAGCAGGAAGTACTGCCTTAGTCCTGCCCTGCTGCTCTTTCACCATCCCCTTGCCCCCTGCTCTTGGCCTATCCTGGGGGGTCTCCCATCCTATTGCTAAGGAAGCTTTGGATACAAAGCCAGGTCTCCTCACATGGAGAGGGAGTGGGCCTTCCTCTTGATTTTGCCCTCATACCCATCATGAGCAACCTGGCTAAGGAGAGCAAGCACAGCAGCAGCAGCCTTGAGGAGGAGGTAAGTACAGCTGGGTGCCCCCTTGGGGAGTGGGGCTGAGCTTAGTGGTGTGGGTGCTTGAGGGCTGGGCTAGGTGTTTGACCTCTGTGCCACTGTCTAGCCCCCCCCCATATGGCCTGAAAGGAACAGTGAGGCTCTTCCAGTGGACCATGCCTTGGCACTTACCCTGGTCCCACCCCCTTCTGCCAGAGACCCTCAGATCTGTCCCACTCCTGCCCAGGCCCCCATAGGCACCCTTGACATGAATGATGTAGAGCTGGCCATGCCCACCCAGTAGGCCACACCCACTCCAGCCATGCCCACCAAGTAGGCTGCACCCACTCTGGCCACACCCACCCTGGCCACACCCACCCGGCCCCTGAGGACAACAGCAATGCTGATGCGGCCCTCAATGAAATTGAGTTTGACACCCCTGATGTACAACATTATTGATGTCAATGGACACTGAGCTGCAGCTCACATTTTCACAAGATGCAACTGCCCAACAAATTTGGACTCAATTAGAGACATGTTACCGGCCTACATCAATTGAGTCAACATGTTTACTTTTGTCTGAGTTCCATGGTTCCTGATTAAAACCTGGTGAACGTATCGGAGAACATTTGACAAAAATGAAAGGAATTAGAAAAGAACTGGGTGACAAAGGTTATCCTATTGATGATTTTCAAATGATCAGCATTATCATCAATTCATTGAATTACGAGTGGAAAGATGCTATTACTAAGATTAATCAAGTGCCTATTGCTCAATGCACAGTGGATCATGTATGCAGAATTTTAACTGAAGAAGAGGCACTTATGCAAGCCGTGCCACATTTCAGGGAACCACTTGCATCAAGAGCTCCAGTGAGGCATTCCTTCCATGGAAGGGCTTACGGTCCAAGAATGCCAATTGTGTGGGACATGCCACTCTGGATTGTCCCCAATGGTTTCCAGCGCCCGTCACATACCAGCCCAGAGGAACAGATTCCAGAGGAGGCAGAGTTAGAGGCGGATGACAAGGTCGTGGTCGTGGTCCCAGGCATGATCCTCAAGCTCCACTTGCCACATTGGTTGTAACCAATGATCCACAGCCTCAACCAGAGTACAACAGATGACTTCTTTGGACTTTGGATAGTGGAGCAGCATTACATGTTACCTACAGAAAAGAGCTGTACACAGAGATGCACGAGCCTGAACCTGAATTTCGTGAACTTTACTGTTCAGGTCATGGGAAAAGGAACTGTTTATATTGAAGAGCTCGGTGCATCCATTCCCGACGTTACTACGTTCCGTCTGCCAATAGTAATTTGCTTAGTCAGAGTCATTTGTCTAGGGTTTCTAAATTTAAGGCCCATCACCTTGAAAAAGCAAGTTATGTAGTTAAAGATGGAGATATTGTTGTTGAAATCATGTTGATTGGTGGTGTTTATTATATAAAGCCAAAGTCTAAGCTGCAAGAGCAGGCAAATATACAAGCTCCAAAAAGGAAGAGCACAGGCCCAGTGAGAGATGTCCCAGAGAAAGATCCTGTTGCTACTTCAAAGGCTGCTAAAGCTAACAGAACAAATAAGACACAGGTTGCTCATGACAAGCCTGGGGTTCCTAATAAACATGCTAATGTTGAGAATTCACTAACAGGTAAACCTTTGCATTCCAGGTGTATCTATAAGTGGCATAGAAGATTGGGTCATGCCAGTTTCTGTGTTCTCAAGATGCCAGAGTTTGCAAGAGGTTTGGATCTAAAGGGGTGTAAGGTGTTCTTGGATTGTGCTGTCTGCAAGAAGGCCAAATCCAAAGCAGCAGCAATTCCAAAATGCACTACACGCCTGTCAACATGCATTTTTGATTTGGTACACACTGACATAGTGGGTCCTTTTGCACCAACAATTGGTGGTAAAAGATATTTCTTGACAATTGTTGATAATTACTCTACATATGGATATGTATTTCCTATGAGAGAAAAATCTGAGACCTTTCAGATCTTTAAAGACTTTGCCAATCTTGTCTATACCCAATTCGAAGTCAACATCACCAGAATTCAGAGTGATCGCGGTGCTGAATTCATGTCTCAGCGTTTCCAGGACTGGATGCGTAAGAATGGGATAGTACATCAAACTTCAGCTCCTTACACTCCAGTGGAAAATGGAGTGACAGAACGCAGAAATGGGGTTCTGCAAACCATGATGCGTTGCCTACTTGAAGATGCTAACCTCAGTCTCCCATACTGGGGTGAAGCTATTAAATATGCTAATCATACCATCAACCATACTTGGAGTAGTGTAATAAATCAGACCCCTTATTTCATGTTATATGGACACAAGCCTGACCTCTCACATCTCCATACTTTTGGTTCATATGCTATGGTGAATATTCCCTTGGCTCAAAGAAAGAAAGGGGGTCCTGCAGCAAAAAGAATGAAATTTATGGGTATTGATGATAATTCAAAATGGAGCAAATATATTGACTCTCATCATGTAATAGTGATTTCACAATCTGCTGCTTTTGAGGAAGATGCTGCCTGGTCCAGGATTCATTCTAACGATCCTAGAGATGCTGCTGCTAATGCCACGCAGCCTGATGATCAAGATTCACAGGCGAACGTTCCTTCCACAAGTTCTTCTCCACCTACTGTTCCATCTTCGCAAGCCGCCAATGCTGCTGCTGGTGACGATGATGAAGACAAGGATGACACGGAAGAAGAATGGATGGTTGTTCCGAGATGTTCCAAGAGGGCCACAAAGGGGATTCCTCCAAAACGATATTCGTGACAAGTAACAAAAGCACCTTTACCATTGATTTGTAATGTCACACTTCCGCCTGAGAAATTCACACAAATCAAACATCTTCCTGAAGCAGAGCAAGATAAATGGTATGAGGCAATGCAGGCTGAAATGGACAGTCTAAAGAAACTTCAAGTGTTTACACCTGCAAGTCCTCCAGCAAACAAGAAAGTTATTGGATTAAAAAGAAGCCAAATGGTGAGTCGTTGTATAAGGCCAGACTTGTAGCCCAGGGTTTTGCTTAACACTATCCTGAGGACTACACAAATACTTATTCACCCACAGTGCAGACTGAGAGTGTGAAAATTGCCTTAGCCACTGCAACTATCCTTTGTTTGAAGGTTTTCCAGTTCGACATTGAGACGGCTTATCTACACGCTGACCTAGATGAAGACATCTATGTGAAAGGTCCTCCAGGTTTTCTACAGCAAGAAGGGGATACCTGGTTTCTACACAAAAGTCTTTATGGTCTGAAACAGTCTAGTTTAATGTGGTACTTATGTCTTTCTGACAAACTAAATTCAATGGGCTTTATTAGGTCCGCAACAGATGAATGTGTGTTTACGAAAAGATCTGATAATGGGTATGAGATAATTCTTGTTTATGTTGATGATATTGTTTATATTGGGCCAAATAAGCAGATGAGTGAGATTTTTGCTAATGCTTTACAGCAGTTTTTCACATTGAAGTCTTTAGGATGCATTAGCACCTACTTGGGTGTTCAAGTTGCCAAAACCCAGAAGGAGTTTAGCCTCACACAAGAAGATAAGATTGAACAACTATTGCATCACTGCAACATGGAGGATGCTAAACCAAAGCTGAGTATGCTTGTGTTTCTGATGCATGCAATTCCTTAATCTGGTTTGATGCTTTAGTCACAGATATCTGGACACCTCCAATTCGACCGATCACTGTGATGCAAGACAACGAATCTGTGGTTTACAGAGAATCGATTTACAGGTTCCAGGTCCAGACACATTGACATCCATTATCAAAACATAAGACAAGTAGTTAAACAAGGTTTTGTGAAACTGCAATATGTGCCTACATGTGATCAAATTGCTGATATGTTAAACAAACCACTACCTGCAGCCCAACATGAGTATCTGCGTGAGAAGATGTGCCTTATCTGAATCTTCGCTTTGCTGATGAAAGAAGGGGATGTCATTGCACTTTTTTTTTAGTTCATCCGAAAAGCTCAATTCTAATTGTACATTTCCTTCTGTTCTGCACCTGTGTTGATAACCTATCTGGTAACCATAGTGAATGTCATGTGGTCTAGCTATGTAATGAGTTAGCTTTCCTGTGTGCACAAGCATAAAAATTTTGTCTAGTTTTTTGTCTTTACCTTTTTTTCCTTTTACTGTCTGATGACAGAGGATGTAGTCGGTTAGCTCTCTTTGTTTATATATATATTTCTTCTGTGACTAAAGGTTTTTTAATAGAATATGCGTCGGGCTTTATTTCCTTCACCCACATGCATTATGCATCGTCTGAAGCACGGTCCATCGCTCTCTGATAGGAAGAATTATTCCTTGACATCTCTGTGTTTAACACCTAACAAAGTTAAACAGAGGGCCACCAAAAGAAAAAAAACATAATACATCTTTCATGTGATTTGTAAAGCACATTTTATTATAAATTTCATAGCGTTAACAGTTTCTTGTAATCAATTTCTGTTACATTCTGACATATGAACCTCTTCAGAGACAATGGCAATTCGGCTGCAATTTTTGACATTAATGACAGTGGTTTATGCATAAGCGCTATATGATGTATGAATTTCTTGAGCTCACCAAGGGAATCCCTGGTGAAATATAAGTTATTCACTTTGTCAGAAATACTGATGATGACCCAAAGAATATGAGGCATAGAAAGTCTAAAGCATAAGCTGTTAATAAGCTCTGTTTCACTGGGACCATCTGCATGGTCTTCATCTGATTGTAGACACCCCATTAAAAATTGGTGTAATATTTTGTGCTCGCTTCAGCAGCACATATACTAAAATTGGAACGATACAGAGAAGATTAGCATGGCCCCTGCGCAAGGATGACACGCAAATTCGTGAAGCGTAACATATTTTTAAGGTTTCTGGGTTCAAGGTGAACAGTAATAAGACTAAGATATTATCTAAGAATTTATCTATGAGTGAAAGGGATATGTTATCTAAATTAACAGGTTTTGAAATAGCGAAAAAGGTTAAATATTTAGGATATATATTGCAGCTTCAAATGTAAAATTGTATAAGAATAATTATGAAACATTATCGTTGAAGGTACAAAGGGATTTAAATAATTGGAAAAAAATACAATTATCTTTATTGGGAAGAACTGCAGTTGTTAAAATGAATGTTCTGCCAAAGTTTCTCTTTTTGTTTCAAATGATACCTATATTGAAAAAGGATACCAACCTTGATCAATGGCAGAAGAGTATTAATAAATTTATTTAGGCGGGGAAAAAACCAAGAGTTAAATTTAAGATTCTACAAGATGCTAGGGAAAGAGGGGGACTTAAGGCGCCGAATTTGAAATTGTATTATGATGCGGTTGCCTTGACGTGGATTAGTGATTGGCTTAATTTAACTAATAAGAGAA
>JAKJMR010000397.1:258539-269965 GCA_024449315.1 Daboia siamensis
AAAAGGAGAATGTTGCATCCATGTATTGTCAATATGATGCCTATACAGGAAATTAATTAATTCTTGTGCATCCACACTAGATGACCTCCAAGGTCCCTTCCAAATAATAATAATAATAATAATAATAATAATAATAATAATAATAACAATAACAATAATAATAATAATAATAATAATAATAATAATAATAATAATTCAAAATGGTTAATACAGACCTCCAAAGGTTTATGAGACTTTCCATTTTTGTTGCTGTTGTCATTAGTGTAATATTAGTTAAAGTACTATTTACTGAATCAATATAATAATATTTTGAAAATGGATACCTCATGAAGGGAAGCCAAAAAGCTGAAGAATTTGGGGATTTTTTGCAACAGAACTTGGTCATGCAATATTGGAATCTTTGATTTTATTCATTGCCTTTCAAGGGAGGGTAACACAACAGGTGCATCCAGCCTACCTGATTAAAAGTGGTGGGCCAAACAATGGCATTCTCCTGAATGGTGAACTTCATTTCTTCAGAAGTATGAACATCTAAACTTCCAACTTTCACTCTAAGGAGGGATTGGTTTGGCAAGGGGATCCAGTTGATTATATCAAATCCTGATACCAATTGCCCACTTTCATCAAAGGAAACTGGCTCCCCAGCATTATTGTTAAATGAGACAGTCCTCAGAAAATGATGCAACTGAAATAGAAAAAGAAATAAAACATTTTATAAAATCGATTAGACTCAGACTTAAAAGAAGAAAGATCTTTGATATTTTTTTATTAATTGTTGGTTTTACAACAGTCTTTCTTTAAGAATACCAAAATCCACTGTCCTGGGCAACATTCAGTAGTACATCAGTAAGATGATACCCAAAGATGAGCTGCTGAGAGAAATCCTGATGTAACAGCAGACGTGAGAGGAAAGAGGCTTTGAGAGTAAAGAGGACATAAGGGAGGGAAGACAATTTATATCAAATAGATATGTTGGAAAGGATACCTTCCATGATTCTTGATGGAGAAAATTCAGTTGACTTGTATCTGATAAAACTTTGTGTTTCCTTTTCAATGAATATAGAGCATGCAAGCCATGTACCACGACATAGACTGCATTATAGATGTTATAACTGTGGCTATTCATGTGCATGTCAAAAATTGATGAAGGAAGGGCCGCTATTTTCTCCTCCCCAGTGCATATACCATCAAAATTCTTCTGTCCGCTGGAGTTGGGAAATGCACATTGGAATACGTCTTCCCAAAAATCCTTCAGAAAGAGATCTTCTTGATTGGTGGAAGGATCTCTTTCCCTAACAAAATCCTGAAATCCTACAAAATCACTTAAGTGAACCACAATGGATAAAGCACCATGAATAAAGTGTAAAGGCCAGTTCCTTTGAATAGAAGTGGAAGTGAAATCCATCTGGGCTATCATAATCCAGACCTTCTCATTTTTTGATGAAACTTGATAAGAGAACAACAGTCTCATAGTCAGTATAAATTCACTTTGTACAATCACAGCAGATGCCATGCTAGACATAACAGTGTCATATATTTCATTTCCATCCTCCAATATTGCAGAAAACTCATTAATGTATGTCTTCTTTGGGTAACTTTTAATAAAGTCAAAGCATATTCCTCTGTGGGCAAACACTGAAACCACAGTTTCTATAAACAATTCTCCATCATCATAGTTCAAAGAAATCATCCCAACCCATGTCCACCCAAAATGTAGCAATAATTGGAGAATTCCCCTATATTGAAGCATATTGTTAGGGAACATCCAGTGGAAAACATTTCCGTCATTAATTGTAGCTGCAGAACCATAGATGATCTGAAGAAAGGAAAGCAACTGAAAGGTGTTAGTGTAATAAGCATGCAAAATTTGGTGATGGAATTGCTAAATAGTGTAAAGCCAGATTAAAACAAAGAAGATTTTGATTAGTTGATAGAGTCAATAAAACACAATGCTAATTCTCTGCAAATTTTTCTCCTTAAACATCTTGATACCATATTCTCTATTTTGTTTTTGTCACTTCTCAATCAAAGCAAACAGAGGTTTGTGTTCAAAGCAGAGAGAAAAAGAGACAAAATGAAGAGTTCAGAAATACAAATAAGGAAACAATCATGACAATAACAAGCAATTCTTATTATAATGAACAAAGAAGAATTATGGATTTAATAAATTAAAAAAGTAATATAAGCTTCACCTTAGGTTTGATTCAATGTAGTGGTATATATGAGACACGGTGGTATAAGCTAAAGAACTTAGGAGGGAGATGGAAGATCTGCAGACTGGAGAACCATATGTAAAAATATCTCAGCTCACTGAAGGAAGAAAAATGTGAGAAATATTTCAGAAAGAACCCTGACTATTATTTGCAGACTAAAAGGAAAGAAGAGTAATGCTTTCAATCTTGCAGGATTGTGTTAATGTAACTTTAAAATAAAGATAAAGCCTGTTTTCCTGGCCATGCCTCTTGTCGTGACTACCTCACTGATCTCATATTCATAATTTTCCTCTGTCCATTTCAGGAACATAGTTATATTGCAAGTCAATGAAGGATGGCTTTTGCAAGCAACCATCATTCTCCCTTTTCATTGCTGCAGAAATTTAACAAGAGAATTTCAGATTCGGCAGAAAGTTGTACTTACTGGAACCATCTCACAGCACACTCTGTACACATTTCATGTTCTATTTGAGCTACTGATCCCAAATATTTTTCTAGTTCATAATGCTTTGCCTAGTCATTGAATATATTGACATAACACATACGTTTTTGTATGGTATATAAGAAACATAAATAGGAGCTGGCCAAAATAAAAATGTACAAGCTGGCCAAAAGAGACTTCTTTGTTAGTTTGTCAAGTGTTGTCTTATTCAATGTTTTGTTTGATCAGAATCCTTGGGAAAACCTGACCTTCACGTTTTTCTCATTTTGAAATGAATACCTTAAGTACTTCCTGAATTGGTGGTTGTTTGAGACTTTAATTTCAATCTTCCTAACTACAGGCAAGCAAGAAGGACATGAAAGATACAAACAAAATAGCTTGGGAGAAAAAGGGAACATACCTCACCTGTTGTATCTTGTAGTTGCACAGAATGTTTGCCATTTCCAAAGAGATTCTTGTAAAGGGTCCTCCAATGACAGCTACTTCATTGTTCTGGCCATCACACTTATAATTGGGGATTAAGTTGTCCTTTGTTGAAAGAAGCTCCAGTGCACCATGGTAGGTCCATCTTCCAATGAAGTTGCTGTTGTAAATATGGAACCCCAAAGTGATATTGGGTAGGAAGTGAGGATTTTCATTGATTTCCTTCAAGGCAAATTCCAAGGCCAAAATATGCTGATAGTTTTGAGTCAAGTATCTATAAAAAGATTAAATTAAGTCACTATTGTCTATTGGAATGAAGCATGCATTTCATTCCAATGACAATTGCTCTGGCATTTTAGACCTGGAAGAAAACTGCAAAAAACATGCCACTTAGATGTGATTTCAGTTTGGAAAGTATTGTCCTTTTTCTCACATGCATCTCAGTAGACTGATTTTTGGAATTTTAAACAATAATACATTTATGCATATTTAATTTGTCAAAAAAAAAATCTCTGTAAGGATTGGTTAATTGATGGCAAAAGAACATCAGAAAGTTAAGGGAAAATAGGAACCTTGACAATGTTAAAATCAGGTTAAAGCAAGTTAAAGCAAGTGAAGTCAAATAGCTGACATAGCTTTTGCAGATAATGCAAGCATGAATTTTGGAACCTACATTTCCAGCATTCTTATTGAAAGTAACACAATAAAATCACATTAATGAATGTGCTTCAGAAAATGCACTGAATAATGTTCAACAAGCAACCAATTTTCAGAGTGTGATTAATCCAAGCAAGGACAGTTTATTTAACAGTTGCAACAAATCTGAATGTCTTACAAAGGGAATCCAGGATTTTCATGTGCGGGTGGGATTTCAAACGAGAATGGTTCAGAAAGCATATAGATTTGGAAGGTTATGACACCAAGGTTCAGCTGTCCTGTCTTTAAATATCTGTGAGTGGGAACAGGTTCGCTGACCAGACATCGAAGAATAGCAAAACTGCACATTATCTGAGACTGCAACATTATTAACAGTGGAATCTTAACCATCATGTCTGGAAAGTGCCTATTTGTGTCTTTCTATCTGTAATTTAAATTTCTCCAACCAGCTTCTCTCTGAGATGACAGAGCATAAAGTATCAGGGAAAGTTCTGATGAAAATTTGTCTTTCTGACTCTCTGTTGTAAAAGCTCTCCAAGATAAAGGGAAGATTCTTTGTGCCTTGGTAATTTTGCCAGTAGCAACTAGAATTCCCCTGAGAATGCAGAAAAGAATTTGATAATGATACAACAATAATAGGCTAAGATGAGGTAGGATTAGAGAATAGGACAGGGCAGAGAATTTCCTATTCAGAACTGCATTTAACCTGCCCCCACAACAATTACAGATTTACAGGAGGCATCTGTCATACATTAAGAGCAGTAAAACATGCAAAGTAAAGACTGATCCTAATAGAGAAGGAAAAGTTTTCAAGATTTATTTGAACTAATGGTATGCATGGAAGTGGATTCACCCAAAAGTGTTTTCAATCCCACTTTATATGTGCCACTACTTTGCTCTCACACGCCCACTCCCACTACCTCAGTGCTCCTTGTGTCTACTGCCACTGCTTTGAACCAAAAAATGTTATCACAACTCCTTTCAAAGCTTTTTGTTAATTAAAAATCCAAAGGATGTCACTTGTCAGTTAGATGGCTCCCTTTGAATCAGTGAATGCAGGCAGTAGTGCATGGAATGACTAATCCTTGTACATTTCCCCTAAGATGCTTCAATCTCTCCTCCATTTCTTCCAGTAACAACTGGAATTACTCTGAGAATTCAGACAAGATTTTGATAATGATAGGAGAGGAAGAGGAAGAGGCTAGGACATGGCAGGATAGGATAATGAAGATGGGTGGAATGAGGATGACCATATTCCTATATACCCACAATCTTCATATTGTCCCAGATGTCTATTTCTTTCTTCTGGGTCATGCCACTTGATTCTCTATCACTACAAGACATAATTATGATGACTTCCCATGTTAACAAACTTTGTCCAATTGCCACAATTTAACCTTTTTAAGATATTTTAAAAGTAAAGATTTTGAAAATACGAGCTCAAATCCTGTCTACTTTTTCATGGTGAGAAACAGAAGCCAGTATTTTCATTATCAAAACTTTGCAACTGTAAATATTTTATCTAATTAGCATAACATGAAGCTAAACTGAATTTACTACAGCAGTAGAAAACCTTTCATTTTTGAAGAACAGGATTCATTCATTTTGATTTCTTAAGTCCTGGTGAACTGAACGTTCTCCCTAAGGAACTACAAAGGTCTGTAATCCACAGTGGGCAATAGATGTCTCCTGTTGACATGCAACATTTGTATTTTGTTCATAGATAAACTGAACAGGAGATTATCTGCTCTATCAACTTATTCTCTAGATTCCCTGAAGAGTTCTAGGAGTTGCTGGCCAGACTACAAATGATTAAAGAAACATTTAATCATCCTTTGGACAGTAGTAGCATGAAGATAGCAAAATCTTCATCAGATATGTTTGTGATATGATAAGTGAGCAAAAGGAAAAAAAACACAGTGAAATTAAATTAAAAGTTAATCTTTGAATGAATTCATGTCTTTCAGGAAAAACATCCTTGAAGAAGTATGCTATCTACTTAGTATAGAGAAAAATTGCAAAATAGGTCCTTTTTTTTTTTTACAAAGAGCACAGACATTTCCATTAATAGTTTAAAATATAATAAAGTTTATTTTCAAATTTAAACATATTGCTTATTGCATGGTGTTGTCAGCGATGCTGAGTAAAAACCTGGAGATATTATTTACTCCTCACTAGCTGTTCTCTTTTATTTAGTTCAGGCCGTAAAAGAATAATATAACATTTGGGTAAAAAAATGCAAGCCAGTAGTGCTGCACTGGAGCAAAAGATGGAGAAGATTTCCACAGCTACCATGTGTTTGCCCTTGGTGCTCAGATAGGCTGGGAAAAATGACAACCACACACTGCAGAAGATCAGCATGCTGAAGGTGATGAACCTGGCTTCATTAAAGGTGTCAGGCAAATTCCTAGCAAGGTAGGTTACCAAGAAACTGACTAGGGCAAGTCAGTTTGAAGCCCAAGACACAGTAAAACATGTAGGTCGACCCTTCGTTACATTCCAGTATTATTTCTTTCTGCAGAAAATACATGTCCAAATTTGGAAATTGGGCAGAGGTTGCCAGCCAAATAGCAGAAAGAAAAGTGTAATGTATGCAGTTCCAGCAATCACAAACTGTCAGCACAGCAGGAGGTGCGGGGCTGGAGAGCTCCAGGCTATAACCGCAGTTGGCGGGAAAGCCTGGTTTAAACAGGTATGACAGCCCCGGGCTATAGCCAGACCTGGCGGGAAGCCAGGGTTTAAAATGATTGGCTACCTGCACTGGTGGGAAGCCTAGGTTTGAAGCTATTGGTTGGTATTCACCTGGGTGGGTATAAAAGCACGCCAGGTAAACCCCTTGCAAGCTTGTGAGTCCTGACTTCAATAAAGAATCTTTCTTGCCCACTTGAGTGTTCCTCTTGTGTGACCATGCGATCTTACACTGGCAATGAGGATGGGATCCTGCCCCGACAAGCAATAACAGCAGAGGAAATTACGATCAGCTTCAGCAACCGAGGGAGCGCAGTGCCGTCAGAGCAGGACAACCCGCAACAGTGGCATGGCTCAGCTTGGTCAGTATCCCCTTTTTAACAGCAGTCACCCAGAAGAATGAATCATTTGTGGGGCAGCTAGAATGCTACCTGCGGGCAAACAGAGTCATGGACGATGGCCAGAAAGCAGCGGTGCTGCTGTGTAGCTGCAGAATGGACACCTACCAGCTGGCGGTCGGTCTGTGCTCACCGGAGGACATCGACTCTGTCAGCTACAAGGACCACCTGGACAAGCTGACCACACACTTCCGACCCGACATGTCCGAAATCGCTTGGAGGTACTGATTCGAGAAGCGGGACCAACGTGTGGGGGAGTCAGCTAAGGAATATGTGGCTGCACTCAGACAGGCAGCCCGCCTCTGCAACTTTGAGAACCTCAAAGTAAGGCTGAGGGACCACATAGTCTTCGGCCTGCATGAAAAAAAAACTGTGGCAAAAACTGTTTGCCAGGCTGAAGCTAATGTTGCGGGATGTCCAGGAGGAGTTCCTAGCCTGGGATGGACCTGAAGGAACCACAAGGTTGCGGCACCGGCGGAGCCATCCATCAGGTGAGCGGCTGCACTGGAGGCGAGGGACCAGCGACCGAGGTTGATGTGATCCACTGTGGCCCACAACCATCTGACACTAAACGAGACAGCCCGAGGGAGACGAGGCCATCAACGATGGAACAGAGATGCCCGGGATGTAGGTGCGGAGCGAACCGCTCCTGGTCTTCCCAGCACTGCGGCTGTGGACATGGCCACACCCGGTCTACCCAGTGCCCTGCTTGCGGCACAAATGGTGCCTTTTCTACCCAATCTTTGAGCTGCGGAGGACAGCACCCTAGGTCTACCTGCCGGTTCAAGTCAGCCAAGTGCTGGGCGTGCAGAAAAACTGGGTACATTGTGTCTGTTTGCTGAAGCAAGCTACAAGACAACCTGAATGAGGTGGAAGCAGAGTTCCAGACAGCCACAGGTACTGGGGAATGGCATCGGCGATTGACTGTCAGCCATACGGAGGGGAGGGCAGCCGTCTGCACAACTGGGGGTCCGAAACCCATCACCCCAAAAATAAAGCTGGCAGTAAAGCTGCAAGGAGTTCCATGCAAAATGCAACTGGATTCAGGGTCGGCCGTCTCCATTATCTCCGTTGAAACCTTTAAGACAGTATGCCGGCGAAGCAGCTGGCGGGTTCCATTGAGATCATCCAGACTGACCCTATTTCCAGAACACTCCGATAAACATCCGGGTGGAGGCGTCAGTAGAGGTGCAGTACAAGGGTTTCAAGGGAGTGTTGGATGTACTGGTGGTAGAAGGGCAAGGCACCAACCTTGTGGGGCTGGGCTGGTTCAAGGCACTGGGAATCAGGATCGTGGGGATTCACCAGATGCAGGGCTGCCACATGCTAGAGACCATTTGCGAAGAGTTCTCAGACGTCTTTGACGGGAAATTAGGGAAATACAATCACTTTTAAGCTAAACCCTCAGGTTCCACCCATCCGAATTAAAGCCAGGAGAGTTCCGTTTGCCCTTAAGCATAAGATAGAACAGGAGCTCAACAAACTGGTAGACCAGGGCGTATTAACCCTGGTAGAAGGAGCTAAGTGGGAAACCCCCATCGTAACACCCATCAAGCCGAATGGTGAGGTGAGGATCTGCACGGACTATAAGGGGATAATTAATAGGGCACTGAGCGCTCACTCATACCCCGTCCCCGCGGTCAGCAGCATCCTTGCATCCCTGCAAGGCGGGTCAATATTTGCAAAACTCAATTTAGCACAAGCTTATCAACAGCTACCGGTCGACCAGGAGGCAGCTGAAGCACAAACCATAGTCATGCACAAGGGGGCATTCCGGGTAGACCGGTTGCAATTTGGTGTAAGTGTAGCTCCAGGTATTTTCCAAGAGGTCATGGAACGAACCCTTAAGGGCATACCAGGGGTCTGCCCATACTTTGATGACGTCCTTATCACAGGGAATTCTGAGGACATTCTGGCAGACCGGCTGTGGGCTGTACTGGGCAGGTTCAGGGCTGCTGGGTTAAAGCTCATGAAGGACAAATGCAGAATTGGGGTGACAGAAACTGAGTTCCTGGGATTCAGGATTGATGCTCAAGGCATCCACCCTGCAGCATCCAAAGTAAGGGCCATCAAGGAGGCTCCAATACCACAAAATAAGGCAGAGTTGCAGGCCTTCCTGGGCCTGTTCAATGTTTACCATGCCTTCCTGCCACATAAGGCAACAATAGCAGAACCCCTGCACAGGCTGTTAGACAAACAGACAACCTGGAATTGGTCTACACCTCACACAGATGTATTCAAAGCTCTAAAACAACTGTTGGCAGGAAATGCCACAGTCACACATTTTGTAGAATCCAAACCCATCTGCATTGCATGTGATGCATTCCCTTATGGAACTGGGGCTGTACTCAGTCACCTGGAAGGGGACAGAACACAGGCCCCCATTGCTTATTAGTCCAGGACCCTGCCAGCAGCCGAAAGGAATTACACCCAAATAGACAAAGAGGCACTGGCAGTGGTTGCTGGAGTTAAGAAGTTCCATGATTACCTCTATGAGAGGGACTTTACTAGGTCTGTTCACAACAGACAAACAAACACCCCAGATTCTGTCACCCAGAAAGCTGCGCTGGTCCATCTTCCTGTCAGCTTATTCATGCAAACTAGTACATAGGCCAGGCAAGGAGATGGGGCATGCTGATGGCCTCAGCAGACTCCCACTAAGGGACACAGAACAGATCCAGCACCTGCAGTTCAAATACTGGCTATTCAAGACCTACCAGAATGCCCCCTTAACGCCAAAGACATGGCTACAGAAACACCCAAAGATAAAATACTGAGTTGAGTACACTCATGGGTGAGCACAGGGTGGCAAGACAAATCACCAGGCCAAGAGTTCGTAGCATACTTCTTTAGGAGACACAAACTATCTACCCATCAGGGTTGCCTGTTATGGGGAAGCTGGGTTATGATACCACAAGGGCTAAGGGAAAGAGTCCTACAGTCCCTGCATGAGGGTCACCCAGGGATAGTAAGAATGAAAGCACTGGCCAGGAGTTATCTTTGGTGGCCTGGCCTGGACAAAGAAATAGAGGGGCTAGTGGCAGGGTGTTACATTTGCCAAACGTCACGGCCTGAGCAGCCACACGCCCCAGTTCACAAATGGGAAGAGACACACACTCCATGGTCCAGAGTATACATTGATTATGCAGGACCATTCCAAGGCCATACCTTCCTAATTGCGGTGGATAGCCATTCAAAGTGGCTAGAAGTGGTACCTGTAGGTAACATGACCACAGCAGGACAATTCAAGTACTCAAGGGACTCTTTGCGACCTATGGACTTCCTGATGTAATAGTATCAGATAATGGAACACAATTTACTTCATCGGACTTTCAGGTGTTCCTGAGGACCTTGGGCATTAGACATGTCACCTCTGCCCCCTTTCATCCGGCCAGTAATGGTTTGGCAGAACGTTTCGTGTGCACCACAAAGGACGCCCTCGAGCACATCATCCAGGGGGACTGGAAGCAGTGGCTGGCCACCTTCCTGCTCCATCAACATTCCACACTGTGACCTCACTCAACCTAAAAATTATAGACCTATATCGCTTTTGAATACAGATTATAAGATTTTTGCTAAAGTATTGGCTAATAGATTAATGCAAGTTTTGAAACAAATGACTCATAGTAATCAATCGGGATTTATATCTGGGAGGTATATGAAATATAACGTAAGACAAATTGTAAACTTGCTTGAATATTTGGATAAGAACAACCAAGTCTCCGCAGCATTGATATTTTTGGACGCAGAGAAAGCCTTTGATCAATTGAATTGGCAATTTTTATTGAGAGTTGTTGAGATGAATTTTGGAGAAGATTTTTTTACATACTATTAAAGCTATATATCAATAACAAACTGCACAAATTATAGTTAATGGGGGGCTAACAGGGACCTTTAAAATTGAAAAAGGCATAAGACAGGGATGCCCCCTATCACCATTATTGTTTGTCTTAACATTAGAGATTTTATTAATTAAAATTCGAGAGTCCTCTATGATAAAGGGAATTAAAATAAAACAGAATGATTATAGATTGAGAGCTTTTGCTGATGACTTGGTTGTGACAGTATCTCAACCCTTACTGTCGGTTATAGAATTGATGGAAATTATAACCCAGTATGGTAAGGCTTCTGGGTTCAAGGTAAACAGTTTATCTCTGAGTGAAAGGGATATGTTATCTAAATTAACAGGTTTTGAAATAGTGAAAAAGGTTAAATATTTAGGAGTATATATTGCAGCTTCAAATGTAAAATTGTATAAGAATAATTATGAAACATTATGGTTGAAGGTACAAAGGGATTTAAATAATTGGAAAAAATTACAATTATTTTTATTGGGAAGAATTGCAGTTGTTAAAATGAATGTTCTGCCAAAGTTTCTCTTTTTGTTTCAAATGATACCTATATTGAAAAAGGATGCCAACCTTGATCAATAGCAGAAGGGTATTAATAAATTTATTTGGGCGGGGAAAAAACCAAGAGTTAAATTTAAGATTCTACAAGATGCTAGGGAAAGAGGGGGACTTAAGGCGCCGAATTTGAAATTGTATTATGATGCGGATGCCTTGACGTGGATTAGTGATTGGCTTAATTTAACTAATAAGAGAA
>JAKJMR010000397.1:274965-285111 GCA_024449315.1 Daboia siamensis
AAAGGAGAAGAGAGAAAAGGAGAATGTTGCATCCATGTATTGTCAATGTATTGTATTGACTTTGACAATAGGTGTGTCAGTATGTTTAATGAAGATAATAAACAGAAATACTCTCATGAAAGCAAAGGAGAATGCAAACACCAAAGATGTAATTCCTAAAGGTTCTTCGTGAGACAAGGTGATCTCTTTGTCAATGCATCCATTTTGATGTAAATTTGCATATTGCTCTCCTAGACATGGGACACAGTCATCTGCATCTGAAAAAAGAACATAATACATTGTTAGTATTGCTACAATTGAAAGTGTAAATATATACCCGAGTGTTTTGTGTATGAATGGATAGGAAAATAGATTTTCTTCTGCATCCCCAACTCTGATCCCTGGTTTGCTGAATTTGAACTTCACCTGCATGATATTGTGAGCTTTGAAAATCTTACCTTTCATGTAAAATAGGAGGCAAATAAACATTACTCCCTATTCCTATGGTGGCGAACCTATGGCATGCGTGCCACAGGTGGCACACAGAGCCCTCTCTGTGGGCACATGCACTGTTGCCCCAGTCGCAGGGTTTTAAAAAAGGCTGGGTTTTATAAAACCTTTTCACTTTAGGCCTCTGTCGCCATGTGCAGAAATAAAAAAGGTTCAATCAATCAATTTCAACTTCTCGCAGGAAAAAAAAATGATCTCAAAGTTGGAATTGATCGATTGAACTTTTTATTCCCACACAGTCTGCTGTTACCACTGCAGCCATGCCCACCCAGTGGGCCATGCCCACCCGTAACCCAACGATACATAAGTGGGTTTTGGCTTGCAGTTTGGGCACTTGGTCTCTAAAAGGTTTGCTATCACTGCCCTATTCAACCAACAAATTCTGTTAATGTATATCTTACCCTCTTATGCTGAAATCTTTTCTTCTGCACAAGGAAAGCAGTTATTGCCACAGAACAGTTTTCCTTCTTGCATGGTTTTTCTAGGACTTGAAAGATAATGAACATTCTACACTGAAAAGGCCTGAACCTGACAGGAGAAGAGAGAAAAGGAAAACATTGAATTAGGTGTTATCAATATGAGGGTTATAGAAGACATTATTCAATTCTTGTGTATCCTGCTTAAAGTCCAACAAGATCTTCCTCCAATTTCATATGTTGAACTAACAAGATTTTCAGTCAGTGATGCATACAAAAACATGAATGAAAATAGACTTAGCAAAAGTGAATGTATTGTGAACAGTTTGGAACTAGTACCGAAGATGGTATTTAGTTCTCTATTTTTTTATTTTGCCTAATGAGAATCTTTTTAGAAACGAGTAATTTATTTCCTTGTAGCTATTGTTTGGGGACGCGGTGGGTCAGTGGGTTAGGATGCTGAGCTTGTCGATCAGAAGGTCGGCAGTTTGGCGGGTCGAATCCCGAGTGCCGCGTAGCAGAGTGAGCGCCTGTTACTCGTCCCAGCTTCTGCCAACCTAGCAGTTCGAAAGCACGTAAAAAATGCAAGTAGAAAAATAGGGACCGCTACGGTGGGAAGGTAACAGCGTTCCGTGCGCCTCTGGCGTCTAGTCATGCTGGCCACATGACCACGGAGACATCCTCGGACAAGCGCTGGCTCTTCGGCTTTGAAACGGAGATGAGCACCGGCCCCTAGAGTCGGAAACGACTAGCACGCATGTGCGGGGGAACCTTTACCTTTACCTTTATTGTTTGGGGAAAGCACACTCCATATAGGTCCAAAATCCACACTCACTGACAGATTGATTGATCGGTTGCTCTGAAGAAGTTTGTGTTTTGAATCTTATTGATTACATAAATAGAACATTCTCCAGGATGATCCTTCACCATTATGGTTATCCAGGTTTTCCAATAGTGCATTCATCACTATTATAATCAAATCCATCATTCTTCTGTTGGTCATCCTCTTTTTACTTTCCTTCTATCTTTCCTAAAATTATACATTTGTCAAAATATGGTAATTTGAGTCTGGTTGTTTGTGCTTTGAGCAAGAACTCTGGGATGATTTGGTCAATGATGCATCAGTTTGTTGTCCAGGTTATTCATGATATTCTCAAGCATCTTCTCCAAAAAACCATTGATACCCTTTCTATCCTTTTTCTTCAGAATACAACTTTTACTTTCACAGAGAATCTGATGGAAAAGCATTATCTCCATGATTATAATTATTGTAGTCATAACATGTCACAGTATTTGAACGTCTGATAAAAGTGCTAGTCTGGGGCATATTTCTTCACTGATCCCTTTACTGTTGGAACCTAAAAAGTACTGGTGGAACTGGAAATATAGAAGCTATTCAACAATTTAATATTTTCATTCTCGGTTCTAAAGCAATTAAACTTATTGTCTCTTTTTGTTTAACCATAAACCTATTTTTCCACAGCGTTTTTCAACTGCCCTTACTTGAGGTTCCAGAACTATTGCACAGATTAACGGTATTTTTTTTTCCTAATTTTGGAAGCATTCTCATTTTCCTTTATATTCAGCATTAAGCTTAAATGTACCACTTTCTGACTTTAGCGTTTAGCAATTATGCAAGGAGGCTAAAAACAAACCTGTCCAGATGGTAACCATGACTATGAAATACAGTACACCACCTCTGTTTTTATGTGTGTTGTGCATGTAATTTATAGAACATAAACAAGTGGACAAAGCTTATGTGACATAGCTGTGGATACCATCTTATCTTGGATCAAACCTCCCCCTCCCCCCCATACCTCATCATGATGGAAATGAAAAGTATTATCCAGAATCATTTTCACCATGATAAAAAAATATTACCCAGAATACCCAAACATAAATAGGATAGTGATGCATATACATAGTTCCTCAAGGGAAAGAAACTGAAGGACTGCCAACTTTGAGCCATGACTAATAAGAACACTGACTTGAGTTTTTACAAGTGCTGTTGGTGAGAACATTAGCTTTTTCTCATACTTGATGAAATTCATCATGGTTCCTTTGTTCTTTGTTTTCTTCATCCTGTTCCTTCCAAAGTTTCATTTGAGAAAAAAAAAAGTCTGAATGGCTTTCTGTATCAAAGCATGAATGAAGAGAGAGAATGAATATTATATTTCCCCTAAAGGAAAAGAGGAGAAACAATTTCTTAAAGGGAGAAAACAGCCCCAGTCTTCCTGTTATAGGACAACAACCTCAAGCAGAAGCATGAAGAGGCCAGTCTTTAGATTTTGTATTCATTCAGAAAGATTGGGCCACTCTATTCATAAGCAAAGAACAAACAGAGACTCCAAATAAGCAACAAAATTAGGCAAGCAAACACTTAGGATCTGCATTTCAAATTTGGTCTGTAGAGCCAGCCATGACCACTACAGATGAAACTCGAAAAATTAGAATATCGTGCAAAACTTCATTTATTTCAGTAATGCAACTTAAAAGGGGAAACTAATATATGAGATAGACTCATTACATGCAACTCATGTAAGCCCTGATTTGTCATAATTGTGATGATTGTGGCGTACAGCTCATGAAAACCCCAAATCCACAATCTCAGAAAATTAGAATATTACATGCAATCAATAAAACAAGGAGTGTACATAGAACAATATCGGACCTCTGAAAAGTATAAGCATGCATATGTACTCAGTACTTGGTTTGGGCCCCTTTTGCAGCAATTACTGCCTCAATGCGGTGTGGCATGGAAGCTATCAGCTTGTGGCACTGCTGAGGTATTTTATGGAAGACCAGGATGCTTCAATAGCGGCCTTCAGCTCTTCTGCATTGTTCGGTCTCACGTCTCCCATCTTTCTCTTGGCAATGCCCCATAGATTCTCTATGGGGTTCAGGTCAGGCAAGTTTGCTGGCCAATCAAGCACAGTAATCCCATGGTCATTGAACCAGGTTTGGTGCTTTTGGCAGTGTGGGCAGGTGCCATGTCCTGCTGGAAAATGAAGTCAGCATCCCCATAAAGCTCGTCTGCGGAAGGAAGCATGAAGTAGTCCAAAATCTCCTGGTAGACGACTGCGTTGACCCTGGACTTAATGAAGCACAGTGGACCAACACCAGCAGATGACATGGCTCCCCAAATCAACACAGACCCAAACTTCACACTGGACTTCAAGCATCTTGCAGTGTGTGCCTCTCCATTCTTCCTCCAGACTCTGGGTCCTTGGTTTCCAAATGAGATGCAAAAGTTGCTCTCATCAGAAAAGAGGACTTTGGACCACTGAGCAACAGACCAGGTCTGTTTTTCTTTATCCCAGGTAAGACCCTTCTGACGTTGTTTATTGTTCAGGAGTGGCTTGACAAGAGGAATATGACATTTGAAGCCCATGTCCAGTATCTGTCTGTGTGTGGTGGCTCTTGATGCACTGACTCCAGCCTCAGTCCACTCCTTGTGAAAGTCCCCAACACTCTTGAATGGCCTTTTCCTGACAATCCTCTCCAGGCTGCGGTCATCCCTGCTGCTTGTGCACCCTTTTCTTCCACCCTTTTCCCTTCCACATAACTTTCTATTAATGTGCTTTGATACAGCACTTTGGGAACATCCAACTTCTTTTGCAATTACCTTTTGAGGCTTTCCCTCCTTATGGAGGGTGTGAATGATGGTTTTCTGCACAACTGTCAGGTCAGCAGTCATGATTGTGATTCCTACTGAAAGTTGGACCATAAAAAAGGCTGAGCGCCAAAGAATTGAGGCCTTTGAACTCTGGTGCTGGAGAAGACTCCTGCGAGTCCCTTGGACTGCAAGGCGATCAAACCGGTCAGTCCTAGAGGAGATCAATCCTGACTGCTGTTTAGAAGGCCAGATCCTGAAGCTAAAACTCAAATACTTTGGCCACCTAATGAGAAAGAAGGACTCACTGGAGAAGAGCCTCATGCTGGGAAAGGTGGAGGGCAAGAGAAGAAGGGGACGACAGAGAATGAGGTGGCTGGATGGAGTCACTGAAGCAGTAGGCGTGAGCTTGGATGGACTCCAGAGGATGGTGGAGGACAGGAAGGCCTGGAGGAATGTTGTCCATAGGGTCGCGATGGGTCAGACACGACTTCGCAGCTAACAACAACAACAACAACAACTGAACCAGACTGAGAGACCATTTAAAGGCTCAGGAACCCTTTGCAGGTGTTATGGCTTATTTATTTATTTATTTGTTTGTTTGTTTGTTTGTCTATTTATTTATTTATTTATTTTATTACATTTATATACCGCCCTTTCCCGAAGGACTCAGGGTGGTTTACAGGGTGATTAAAACAAAAAATAAAGTCAAAAGTTAACTTTAAAGTTAAAGTTAAAAACAATTAACTGTGTGTGGTGGCTCTTGATGCACTGACTCCAGCCTCAGTCCACTCAGTCCACTCCCTGAACAAATAAAACCCCAGTTAAAATTAAAATTAAAATTAAAATTAAAATTAAAATTAAAATTCTCAGCCTGGGCCAGAGAGCTCGAAGAGCCAGGTCTTCAGGTCCCGGCGGAATGAACGGAGGTCGGGGGCAGTCCTAAGCTCCACTGGTAGCTGGTTCCAAAGGGCAGGCACACCCACTGAGAAGGCCCTATCCCTGGGTGTTACCCGCTGGCAATCTTTAATCGGCGGCACCCTGAGAAGACCCTCCCTGTGGGAGTGCACTGGACGAAGGGAGCTTGATGTCAGCAGCAGGTGTTCCCTCAGATATCCAGGACCCAAGCCATTTAGGTTTTTATAGGTCATCACCAGCACCTTGAATCTCACCCAGAGGGCAACCGGGAGCCAATGCATCTTGCGGAGTAGAGGTGTTACATGGGAATATCGGGAAACCCCCATCACAACTCGCGCGGCCGCATTCTGCACCAGCTGAAGCCTCTGAGTGGTCCTCAAGGGCAGCCCCCATAGAGAGCGTTGCAATAGTCTAAACAGGAGGTCACGAGCACATGAGTGACTGTGTGTAGGGCATCTCGGTCAAGATAGGGTCGCAACTGGCACACCAGGCGAACCTGGGCAAAAGTCCCCCTGGTCACGGCTCCTATATGGTCTTCAAAATTGAGTTGTGAATCCAGGAGGACGCCCAAGTTGCGAGCCCTATCAACGGGGGGTAACACCTCACCCCCCATCGTTAGAGATGGAATAGTCTGGTTAGCCTGAGATGCCGATATGCACAGCCACTCAGTCTTGGCGGGATTGAGACGAAGCCTGTTTCTCCCCATCCAGACCTGGACTGCCTCCAGGCAATGGGACATCACGGCGAGGGCATCGCTGGGTTGGTTCAGGGTGGAAAGAAAAAGTTGGGTATCATCAGCGTACTGATGATACCCCACCCCGAAACCACGAATGATCTCACCCAGTGGCTTCATGTAGATGTTGAACAGGAGGGGAGAGAGAACCGACCCCTGAGGAACTCCACAAACGAGAGGCCTCGGGGCGGATCTCTGCCCTCCCTTCAACACCGACTGCGAACGACCCAGGAGATAGGAGGAGAACCACCGTAAAACGGTGCCTCCCACTCCCAACCCCCTGAGACGCCGCAGTAGGATACCATGGTCGATGGTATCAAAAGCTGCTGAGAGATCTAATAGGACCAGGACAGAGGAACAACCCCTGTCCTGAGCCCACCAGAGATCATTCACCAGCGCGACCAATGCCGTCTCCGTGCTGTATCCGGGCCTGAAACCCGATTGGTACGGGTCCAGATAATCAGTTTCGTCCAGGAACAGAGGAAGCTGATGCGCCACCACACTCTCAACAACCTTCGCCAAAAAGCGAAGGTTGGAGACTGGACGATAGTTATTTAAAACAGCTGGGTCCAGGACAGGCTTTTTGAGGAGGGGTCTCACCACCGCCTCCTTCAAGGTGGCAGGAAAGACACCCTCCTTCAAAGAAGCAGTTATTACTGCCTGGAACCAGCCTCGTGTCTCCTCCCGGGCCGCATAAACCAGCCAGGAGGAGCACGGATGTAACAAACAGGTGGTGGTGCTCAGCCTCCCCATGATCCTGTCCACATCATCAGGGGAAACAGGATCGAACTCAGTCCAGATAACATGCTCAAGACCATCCGATTCCTCCACGTCAGACTCTGCCCAGTCAGAGTCCAGACCGGCCCGGATCTGAGCAATTTTGTCCGCCAGATGATGACTAAACTCCTCGGCTCGTCCCTGTAAGGGATCCTCCCTCACCTCCTGGTTAAGGAGGGAGCGAGTCACCCTAAACAGGGCGGCTGGGCGATTCTCTGCGGACGCGATGAGGGCAGCTGATTAGAGTGGGACAGTTTGAGCCTAGAATATTGCACCTTTTCACAATATTTTAATTTTCTGAGATTGTGGATTTGGTTTTTTCATGAGCTGTAAGTGATAATCATCACAATTATGACAAATCACGGCTTGAACTATCTTGCTTTGCATGTAATGAGTCTATCTCATATATTAGTTTCCCCTTTTAAGTTGCATTACTGAAATAAATGAACTTTTGCACGATATTCTAATTTTTTGAGTTTCACCTTTGCATGACCCCATAGGAATCTGGCAACAGCAATTAGAAGGATATGTTCTTGCACAGGAGCAGTTATCTCAATCATGAGGCCCCAAAGAATGTATAAAAGCACTTATTTCAAACTTATTTTGTCAGCCACCCCAGAAACATTCTGCTGCCTTGTAGTTTCTGTCTATCAAATAAACACAGACCTTCTTTCCTGCAACATACATTTTGCTTTCAGCATCTTTCTCCTGGCTTGGAACCAGACCTGATTTTTCTTACCATAAAATATTATGAGAAACATACAACAATAACAAAACCCGACAATACAAAATTAGACATTTTATGATACTGTAAGATATGTAGGTATGAGAATTCTATTAGCATAAGTTATTAAGCCACTTATTTTAATATGTAATTGTTCCCTTTTTTATTTTTATTATGAATATACAGTATGACCAAAGCAATAGCAGTGTTTTATTATTGCACAAATCTTTAAAGAAGAAGGAAACAATAAATATAAATAGTAACTGTAGAAATCAGTCACCTTCTAACAAACAATGTCCTCCAAAGTGTTCCCCCAAATAGAGGGGGTTTCATGCCTCCATCTGAGCCGAATCTGATGAGGAACATGAGCTGGAACAGGACCCTAGGGAGAGGTGTCTGTGGCTTTAGAGGAATGTGGGGAAGAGCAGGCTGAGGCAGGCCAGGGCCCTTCAGGATTGGGATAGGATGAACAGGGGAGACAGAGGTCAGGCGATGAGCAAGGCCTACCCCCACATGATCCTAGAGCACCTGATCCTGGAGCATGGAGAGTGGAGAAAAGGAGGGAACAATGCAGGCAGGCTCTGTTACTCGGGAGGAGAGCATCCCGCCCCACTCCACAAGACACATCTGGAGATTGAGATGTGGGATTTGTTCTTAGATCAGAGAGGATAGATAGAAATGAAATAAAATGCTCTTCAATATCTTCATTAATGACTTGGATGAGGGGATAGATGGGGAACTCATCAAATTTGCAGATGACACCAAGCTGGCAGGAATAGCCAATACTCCAGAAGACAGGCTTAAGATACAGGAGGATCTGGACAGACTCGAACACTGGGCACTATCTAACAAAATGAAATTCAATGGTGAAAAAAGTAAGGTTCTACATTTAGGCAGGAAAAATCAAATGCACAGGTATAGTATAGGTGGTACCTTGCTTAATAGTAGTAACTGTGAGAGGGATCTCAGAGTCCTAGTAGACAATCACTTCAATATGAGCCAGCAGTGTGCTGCAGCTGCCAAAAAAGCCAACACAGTGCTAGGCTGCATTAACAGAGAGATAGAATCAAGATCAAGTGAAGTACTAATACCACTTTACAATGCTTTGGTAAGGCCACACCTGGAATACTGCATCCAGTTTTGGTCACCACAATGTAAAAAAGATGTCGAGACTCTAGAAAGGGTACAGAGAAGAGCAACAACGATGATTAGGGGGCTGGAGGCCAAAACATATAGGGAACGGTTGCTGGAATTGGGTATGTGTAGTTTAACGAAGAGAAGAGTGAGGGGTGACATGATAGCAGTGTTCCAATATCTCAGGGGCTGCCACAAAGAAGAGGGAAAGCACCTGAAAGCAGGACAAGAAGCAACGGATGGAAACTAGTCAAGGAGAGAAGCAACCTAGAACTAAGGAGAAACTTCCTGACAGTTAGAACAATTAACCAGTGGAACAAACTGCTTCCAGAGGTGGTGAATGCTCCAACACTGGAGGTTTTTAAGAAGAGACTTGACAGCCATTTGCCTGAAATGGTATAAGGTTTCCTACCTGAGCAGGGGGTTGGACTAGATGACCTCCAAGGTCCCTTCCAACTTATTATTACTATTATTATTACTACTACTGTTATTATTAAAATAGGAATGGGTTCTGACAGAAGGACTGGTTTGGCAAGGGGATCCAGTTGATTACACCAAATCCTGACAGAATTTGTCACTGTCATCAAAGGAAACTGGTTCCCCAGCATTATTGTTAAATGAGACAGTCCTCAGAAAATGATGCAACTCAAGAGAAAAAGAAATAATTTTTTTTTAAAAAAATGATTTGACCAAGAGCTAAAAAGTTTTTTGGAAGAAAGTGACCCCCCCCCCCCAATATTTTCTTGATTAATTATTGTTTTCTATCATAGTTTTTATTTAGAAAAACCAGTATCCACTGTGTTGGACAAGATCAAGAGCATCCAGGAGTATATCAGTAGGATGGTATCCAAAGCTAAGCTGCTAAGATCTTGTGGGGCTTCCACATCCAGACAGATGGGCAGGTTGTAGCCAGTCAACCAGACATAGTGGTAATAAATGAGGACCCAAATGCAAAGATGGTGATAGAGGTAGCAGTGTCTAGTGACAGCAACATTGGGATGAAGGATTATGAGTAACTGGAGGCATTAAGGATGAACTAGAGAGGATGTGGAAAGAAAAGGCCAAAATGGTTCCAGGTATGGTAGGATAACTTGGGGCTATGACCCCTAAACTGGGAAAACCCCAGGAACAATATCAGAGCTCTATGTCACAAAGAGTGAAGTGTTATTTCAGCTAAATACTGAGTAACCGCACCCCCACAAACTCCTATGTCACTGGCAGAGGACACATATGTCTCACCCATAAGGATGAGAAGAGGATTTATAGCATAAATACATACACAGATGAATAGATGCATAGATAGATAGATAGATAGATAGATAGATAGATAGATAGATAGATA
>JAKJMR010000397.1:285121-298936 GCA_024449315.1 Daboia siamensis
ATAGATAGATAGATAGATAGATAGATAGATAGATAGATAGATAGATAGATAGATAGATAGATAGATAGATAGATAGATAGATAGATAGATAGAATGAAAATGATACCTGCCATGATTCTTGATGGAGAAGATTCGGTTGACTTTTACCTGGCAGACCTTTCTGTTTCTTTCTGAATGAATATAGAGCATGCAATGCATGTACTATAGCATAGACTACATTGTAGAGGGTGTAACTGTGACTATTCATCTGCATATCAAAAATTGATGAAGGAAGGGTCTCTATCTTCTCCTCCCCAGTGCATTTGCCATTAAAATTCTTCTGTCCACTGGAGTTTGGGAATGCACATTGAAATGCATCTTCTCAAAAATCCTCCAGAAAGCCATCTTGATTGGTGACCAGTTTTCTTTAACAAAATCCTGAAATCCTACCAAGTCCCCCAAGTGAACCACAATAGATATGGCACCATAAATGAAGTATAAAGGCCAATTCCTCTGCATAGAAGTGGGAATGAAATCCATCTGGGCTATCATAATCCAGACTTTCTCATTTTTTGATGTAAATTGATAAGAGAGCAACAATCTCATATCCAGCATAATTTCACCTTGTACAGTAATAGAAGATGCCATGCTTGCCATGCGAATGTCATAAAACTGATTTCTTTCCTTCTGCATTTCAGCGATCTGATTAGTGTATGTCTTCTTGGGGAAACTTTCAATAAAGTCAAAACAGATTCCTCTGTGGGTAAACATTGAAACCACAGTTGCTATAAAGCAATCTCCATCATCATAGTTGAGAGAAATCATCCCAACCCATGTCCACCCAAAATATAGCAATAATTGGAGAACTCCCCTGTATTGAAGTGTATTGTGTATTCCACATCCAGTGGAAAATATCTCCATCATTAATTGTAGGTGCAGAACCATAGATGAGCTGAAGAAAGAAAAGCAAGATGTTATTGCAATAAGCATGCAGAGTTTAATGATGGAATTTCTGAATTGTGTAAAGGCAGTTTAAAACAAAGAATGTTTTGATCAGTTAATAGAGTCAGTAAAACATAACAAAATGTCTGGCAAATTTTTTCCCCTCAAACTTCTGAATACTATATTTCCAAATAAACTTTTGCTGTTGGTACTTCTGGATAAAAAGAAACAAAGCAACAGAAGTTCATGTTCAAAGCACAACGAGGAAAAGCAGTAAAATGAGGTGTTCAAAAACACAAAGAAGAAAATAATCATGATAATAATGAGCAATGGTTATTAAAATGATCAGAGAAGCTAGAATAATTATGGTCATGTTTCATGTCTTGACTATCTCATTGACCTCATACTCAGTATTTGACTCTGTGCAAGCGAAAAATTCAATTATATTCCAAGTTTATCAACTATGCAGGCAACTATGATTCTCCCCCCTTCATGGATTACTGCCTTGTCGTAGCGAAGGGGCTTGTGTAATTCAATGAAGCTATGAGCTATGCCGTGCAGGGCCACCCAAGATGGACAGGTCATAGCAGAGAGTTCTGACAAAATGTGATCCACTGGAGAAGGAAATGGCAACCCACTCCAGTATTTTTGCCATGAAAACCCCATGGACAGTATCAAAAGGCAAAACGATATGACCCTGGAAGATGAGCCCCTCAGGTCAGAAGGCGTCCAATATGCTACTGGGGAAGAGCAGAGGGCAAGTACTAGTAGCGCCAGAAAGAATGAAGCGACTGGCCAAAGCCGAAAGGACGCTCAGCTGTGGATGTGTCTGGTGGTGAAAGGAAAGTCCGATGCTGTAAAGATTTTTTCTCCATAGGAAACTGGAATGTAAGATCCATGAATCAAGGAAATCTGGACGTGGTCAAAGAAGAGATGACAAGATTGAACATCGACATTTTAGGTATCAACGAACTAAAATGGACAGGAATGGGTGAATTTAATTCAGATGACCATCAGGTATGCTACTGCGGGCAAGAATCCCTCAGAAGAAATGGAGTAGCCTTTATAGTCAATAAAAGAGTAGGAAAAGCAATACTGGGATACAATCCTCAAAATGACAGAATGATCTCAGTTCGAACCCAAGGCATATCTTCCAGCGTCATATCGTTTTGCCTTTTGGTACTGTCCATAGGGTTTTCATGGCAAAGATACTGGAGTGGTTTGCCATTTCCTTCTCTAGTGGATCACGTTTAGTCAGAACTCTCTGCTATGACCTTTCCGTCTTGGGTGGCCCTGCATGGCATAGCTCATAGCTTCATTGAATTACGCAAGCCCCTTCGCCACTACAAGGCAGTAATCCATGAAGGGGAAACAGGACTATATCTGATTCCAATTAAATATATTAATTATACATTAACTGGAAGAAATTATCTTCTTTTTTTAATGAATAGTAAGTAGCAGAGACCAATTCAGGACTTGTATCAAGTATATCAACCTAGAATTGTGACCTAAATGGTTTCTGTTTTCTACCAGGCCATCACATTTTATATTAATCTGTTGTTTTGCTTTTTAAAAATTCTTTGTTGTTCAGATCAGGCCTCAGCACAATGATGTAGCATTTGGGAGAAAAGATACAAAGCAGTAATCCAGCACTGGAAGCTATAATGGAGAAGATTTCCACAGCAACCATATATTTTCCTTTTGAACTCAGGTATGCTGGAACAAAGGACAACCAAACGCTACAGAAAACCAACATGCTGAAGGTGATAAACTTGGCTTCATTGAAAGCATCAGGCAATTTCCTTGCTAGGAAAGCCACTGAGAAGCTGACAATGGCAAGGAAGCCCATATAACCCAAGACACAGTAAAACATGAAGGCAGAACCTTTGTTACACTCTAGGATGATTTCTTCTGCTATTGACTTCACATCAGCATCTGGAAATGGGGGAGACATGATCAGCCATATGACACAAATCTTAATTTGAATAAAGGAGCAACAGGATGCCATGAATGTGCCAAGTCTTTTCCCTACCCATTTGGTCATCTTGGATCCTGGCTTGGTAGCCATGAAAGCTAGAACCACAATGATAGTTTTGGCCAAAACACAAGAAATGGCCGCTGAGAAAATGATGCCAAATGCAGTTTGACGAATGAGACATGTCACCTTGTGAGGTTTTCCAAGGAATAGGAAAATACAAAGAAATGATAACAGGAGAGCAATAAGGAGAGCATATGTGAGGTTCCGGTTGTTGGCTTTGACAATGGGAGTGTCCTGATGCTTAATAAAGATCCAAAGGACTCTGACTGTGACCAAAGAAAAGAAAAGAGCAGAAGTGGCCAAAACAGCACCCAAAGTTTCTTTGTACTTCAAGAATGTTATAACTTTTGGGAGACAGAAATTGTTCTTCTCATTGGGATACTGATCTTCTGGACACAGAAAGCATTCATCCATGTCTGTGAAAGAAAATATTAAAGTTTCAGTTGCAGTGAAGGAATAAAAACTGATTGTACAATTTTCAAAACAAGGACTGCCATTTAACATTTGAAAAGTATATACGTTAGGATAGTTGCCACCAACTTGTCTTCCCATAAATCTTTGCTCTGATATGTACTACCTGCTAAGAATAATGGACATTTTATACTTCAATTCCTTGTAGTCTAATCTACCAAGTGAAAGATTTCACTAACTTTTTCCATGAGATAGTTGTTTCACAAGTATCTCTATTTTAAGTGAGGTAGATATACAAGATCTCTTACCCTCCCTGTTAGAAATCTTCCCTTCTGGACAGTGAAGACAGTCATAGCAGCAAAATAGTTTTCCTTCTATCTTGATCTTACTGTAGCCTGAATGGCACTTTCCGTTACACAGAGAAAATGGCTTTGTCTGTCCATGAATAAATAAACACGGAAGAGATTTATTTATCTTTATCTTTGCAAAGTTTTCATGTCAGTGTTTTGAAATGTTTCTAGAAGCATCCTTCCATTCTATATTCAGGTTTGACATAATAAAATGAGTCAGTGAAGGGTGATTTGTGGTATATAAGTTCAAACAGCTTTTTCAACATGAAAATAAATATAAACCACATTACCTAATTTGTCACCAGGACATGGACCACTTGACACATGGATTGATTTATCAAGTTTACTTTGGCCCATTTTTCCTTGTGAACATCTATAGGTCTCTTAGTGAATGTTAAAATTTTCTCATTCATTTTACAGGCAATGTGTGAACTGTTTTTCCTGCTTACTCATTTCTCCCCATTTACCCTCCTATATTAAAAAACATCCAAGATGTCTCCAGTGATGACAGGCTGGAGAGACTTTAGGGAGAAAGTATTTGTTGAGATCTGTTTCCGAAGATCATTTCTGTGGAATATTTTGGCTCTAAGAGAGCTTTAGAAGGAGTGAAATCAGGTCTTAACACAAGCCAAAATGTGACAGGATCATACCTGGTTAAACCTACTTGGCCATACAATATCATCCTCATCAGTAGTAAACATTTTTTCTTGGGAATCCATGAAGTGTATGCTTCCAACTCGGACTTTTTTAAAAGATAAGTTTGAAAATGTGATCCAATTAATAATATCAAATCCAGTCTCTAATTCTCCATTCTTGTTGAACCAAATTTTTTGCCCAGCACTATTATTGAATGAAATCTTTCTCATAAAGTGGTTGAGCTAAAAAAAAAATAAAAAAGCCAAATAGAGATATTTATTAGGATGTAAAACAACACTCTTTCTCCCCTTTAAGGTATTTAGATAAGAAATTCTTTTAGATCATTGCTAAACAGAAAAGGCAATAATAATAACAGTATTAATAAATACTTAAGATTAATCATGATTAACAATCTTTATAGCACAAAAATAAAAGTAAAATAAAATAATAAAATAAATAATAATAAAAATGAAATTAAACAATATATCTAAATATTCATTAGTTTAAAACAGAATAAAATAATAATTTGTAATGGATTTGGAAAAATATTATGATAACAGAGATGTAATAAAACAGAGAAATAAAAAAATTATGAGTGTATAAAAGACGATGTGAGGGGATGGATGCTGTAGAAAGCTTTATAATTTAAGAAACTTTCTTTCAAATACTGATGAGGACATTTTTAATGTGTCTAGTACAGAAATAAAAGAAATATCTACACCTTTCAAAGTAATTGAATTTGGAGAATCTTTTTGAATTTCAAAAAATTCATAGGGTATATATTTATGTGGTATTACACATTTATGTAGTAAGGGTATGCTATATTTTATAGATTGTGATTGGTCAAGTAATAAATAAATAAATGTATGTTTACAGGATTTCATCTATATTTTAAGAATTGATTCTTCAGAAATCTATAAGAAAGATAGAGTGACTGCTTTGTGACTTGTCTACTTGGAATTTTACCTTCCACAGGTGTTGATTAAAAGGTTTCCCCTTGGTTTCAAGATTTCCTGCTCTGTGTTTCATTATAGATGAATAGAAGTCATGTAAAGCATGGGCCACCACATAGATGGCATTGTAGACACTGTAGCTGTGGCCAGTCATGTCCATTTCAAACACAGATGTAGGGAGATCCTTTAGTTTCTCCTCTCCAGTACAAATGGTCCCATCTTCCTCTTCTACCACAGAGGTGGAGAAGGAACATTCAAATGCATTTTCCCAGAAAATCTTGATAAAACTCTGTTCCTTTTCCAAGATAGGGTTTCTTGATTGAACAAATTGATGGAATCCCAACACCTTCTCTGAGTGAATGGCAAATGATAACGCACCATGCAGAAAATCCAGGTCACCATATCTTTGAAAGGAAGTTGATGTGAAACCCATCCGGAGTGTCATGATCCAGACTTTACCTTTTGTCCATAGCGGAAAATCATTATATTTCAAACTAGTGGACAGAAATCTTAGAGTTATCATGTTCCCAAATTCACCATGAACTACCACTGCAGTGGCATTACTTCTCATAACCACTTTGTACATCTTAAGTCCTGTTTCTACTAACTCTACAATATTATTTCTATAAACAGTTTTTGGAAATCTTTCAATGAAATCAAAACAGATACCACTCTGGGTAGCCATGGGAACCAATGTGTGTCGAAACATTTCACCACTGTCATTATCTACTAACAACATCCCAACCCATGTCCATGTGAAATATAGCAGCAATTTAGAAATTCCCTTGTACTGAGCATCCATATTTGGTAACATCTGTTGGTAAAAAGCAGCTTGTTCTTTTGTGCGAATTTCAGGAGCAGAACCATATATTACCTAGAAAGAGAGAGACAAACAATAATAGGGAAAAAGATCAGTAAAATTAGCACTGTGTGTAATCATACTCTTTCCCTGCTTTGCTACTAAATTAGAAACTAAAATCCAATTCCATGTATGTTTTACATTTGTACTGAAGGTGAGCTAAGGTTCAGCTTTTCTCAAGACTTAAGAAAATAAGTTCATCTCTACATGGAGATTGCTATGCCATCACTAACAAGGCTGAGATGAAAGAAAAAAAAATAGGTCCATGGTTCAGCATTGCATTAGATTTTTCAAGCAGTTACGGCAATTCATAATTCACAGAGAAGAGGCATATCCTGTTATGTTACTATAGGAAAAAAGTATACAATAATCACCACTTCAGGGATTTCCAATATCGTAACTTGAGGCACAAGATTCTCTTTGTAGAGTACAAACTAAATCATCTCATTTCCAAGATAAATGTTAGCAGTTTATCAATACTGAATGGCGTATTAAAAATATACTTCTAAACACAAGATTGGGTGAACCTTTGTGAATAGTGAATAGTTTGGAGAATACTTTGGAGAATACTAAAATCCAAACCAATCCAATGAATGGTCTCCAAAGTATTCACAAAGTATTGTAAAAGATTACAATCATGTTTAAAATAAAGGTTGAACAGTGTAATCTTTGAAGCTCATGTGTTTGACAATTCTAACCATGCTCTGTCATGTATTTAGCAATTCTTTCTCTGAAATAATCAAGGAAATCTTACTTCTGGACAACATATACTACTTCATTAATACTCTAGCCCTTGGAAACATCAAAAGAAAAAAAAAATCAAGACTTATAGCATAACCAAACCACTGGACTATTCACTCACATCCTCCGGAACCCTATATTTTTTGAAATGTAGACTCAATCACAACATTTTTCTCCCATGAACAATTCTGTAGAGAAACAGCAAATGGATTTTTATGTCCTATCACTCCGTATCACTAAAAAAAAACATACCTGTGGCATCTTAAACAGGGAAAGGATGTTAGCCATGTTTAGATAGATGTCTGATGTAGGACCTCCAATTACTGCTATTGGTCTGTTTTGAATATCACAGTTGTAGTTAGGTATGAATTGGTCTTTTGTGAAGAAGAGTTCCAATGACGCCCGGTATGTCCAACTTGGATCAAAATATGTATTATAAATGTGGAAGCCCAAGGTATGGTTTGGTAAAATAGAGAAATCTCTATTGATCTCCATGATGGCAAATTCTAAAGCTAGGAAGTGTTGATACATTGGAGTCATGACTCTAAAATAAGCATCATATATTCTGTCAAAATATACTCTGTTGAAACTGTGATGTATGGTATATATCAATTCAACCTAATATTTAGTCACATTTACCTGTCTGTCTGTCTGTCTGTCTGTCTGTCTTTCTGTCTCTCTCTCTCTCTCTCTCTCTCTCTCTCTCTCTCTTTGTCTGTCTGTCTCTCTCTCTATCATCTCTCTCTCTGTCTGTCTGTCTCTCTCTCTATCAACTATCTCTCTGTCAACTTCTTCTATAAATCTATCATCTATCATCTAATAGAGTATTACAGTATTGTTTATTTACTAGCCAACAAATAATACTTTTTAGTATCACAAAACTATCACAAAATAAATCATTATAAATATCTTAGGCAAACTATCTCCATAGAGATAGTGATCATTTGCAAATGATATAAAATTTAATGGGATGATTTTTGGATGTGACTTGCCTTTGCTTGCTGAACTAAGAAGATTGGATCAAGATTACCTAGCTGTCTTCACGTGCAAATAGACAACATATGCAACTAGACAACATGGTCTCAACTTTTCATATCTGACCATTGCACTAAACTCGCTCTGTTAAAAAATATTAACCCTTTGATATTTTAGAACTACTGGTTATTTAAAATTTGAGCATTCTCCATTCCACTCTTCTCTGCTTGAATTGCTTCTCTCTTGTCACTTTTATATTCTTTAAATGTGTGTTTTATCAGTATTATTTCTTTTCTTGAAAATGTAATGCATGGGAATGAAGGAAGTAAGGAAGAAGGAAAGGAAGAAAGAAAGGAAGGAAGGAAGAAAGGAAGGAAGGAAGATCATAGGTCGAAGAACAAGATATACTGTAAAGACAAGAAAAGAGCTATTCATCAAAGAACAAATTAAACAAAGTTAACATGAAGGTTCTCTCTCCTTCTTTCTCTGTGTCCCTTTGTAAAAAAAAACAACAACTCACACAATGTCCACAAAGAGTTCCTTAGAAGGATGTTTTCTGAAGTCTATCATAGTATAGAAGATGTAGATCTGAGAGAGAATGTCCACAACAATGAAGTCTCCTGGCTGATACTGCTTGTGAACAAAAGGCAAAGGATCACTAGCCCTACATTTAGCACTGGAAGTCATGTTCATCATTTCAGGCAAAAGCACTAAGACCAAGGCTGAAAATATCAGCATCATAAATAAATATGTTTTTCTGTGAATCAATTTCTCTTTCCCAAAGCTGTTCCTCATTAAGAGTAATACTGCTTGCACTGGTCTGCACAACAACCCCTTTGTCACTAGGAGATGCAGCTGAAACTTTGATATGGGGATTGCTAATAACAATGGAAAGGTCAACAATTAGGAATTAAAGTCTTAGGAAACCATGAAGAGTAAACATCTTTTTGATCTCAGTAAACACCAGTTCCTCTTCAGTGGGGTGGCAAGAGGTCCACAATCCTGCAATTACTAAGAGCAATGAGGGCTTAAGAGAGAGAGAAAAAAAGATTTTTTCAGCTTTTGTGTAAAGACAGGAAAAAGTTAGTTGGTTTTCAAAGCAAAATGATCTTATGTTAATTCACAAGAGATTGCTAATTTCTTTGTTTGACGTTCCATCATAGTCACAAAGGTGTCAAGAATGTACAAAATAGGAAAAGAAGAAACCCAACAAAAGTTATAAAATATAAAAATAAATATCTATAATAAAATAAATAAATTACAATAAATTACAATAAAGTATAGTACAATACAAGCAAGTACAAGCAACATAAAATGAATAAAAATAAAAATACCATCTACAAGCAGGGTAGTAATAAAAAGAATTATTAAAAATTGTGCTGTAAATGAATTAAAAATTACTGTAATGCTAAAGAACCTTCTAGAAATCATCAAAAAGTTCAATGGCACATTATATCTTATTTGGACTTGATTCCAGTCACATAGGAATAGCTATCTGTGATACAACTGGGACTGATGGAGAATCTCAACACACAAATGGCATATCATCTTGCTTGGCTTCTGTTCTCCCCATTCAGACACTTACCAGCATCAGTATAGGGCACTTTCACTGGCAGCTTTTCCCTTACAGCAAATGAGGTGGTATATAATTGCCATAATCAACTTATTAGTTGTATTTCACCTCAAATATTAGATTATATCTCCTGCAGGGGTCACATAAATGTAAAAGAATGGGGGGGGGGAGGACCATTTCCTGTAGTAAATCAATGGCCACCTCTTATCTCCCACTACAACAGACCAGAGTAATACATGACAGTAGGAGCAAAACCACCATTAAAATGTCCTTCCCATTCCAGAAGTGCTCCAAGAAGATACCACGGTTGATGGTATCAATAGCTTCAAAAGGAAGAGGAATGGGACATTTCCCATTCAAGTCTTCATGTAAGTTATCCAGAAGAATGACCAAAGTTATCTCAGTGTAATAACTGAGATGACAACTGACTGAACAAGGTCTACATAATTAGTTTCTTTAGGCCACTATCATGAACTCAACAATTTTTCCCAAAAAGGGAAGGATAGAAACTGGCTGGCAGTTATCTGACTGCAGGATCCAGAAATAGTTTCTTCAGATGGGGATACACCACAATTTCTTTCACAGAAGTAAGTAGCTCCTTTATTCAATCAGAAGCCTTCAACAATCTCATAGTCCAAATGGTCATTTTTCCACCTGGTCCTTGCAGAAGTTATGACAAAGGCTCAAACTACATGTGGCAGAGCAGGGCTTTTCTACCTTTTCACAGATTGAACCACTTTTAGGTAGCTTGGCTCTCCTTTCACATTCTTCACCCCTGTCTCTTTTTCCTCCCTGCCTACTGGGTTCTTCTTCCACTGCTTCTCTTCCATCCCCTTCTCTTTCCCTGTTGGCTTTTTTTCCCTCTCCCACCAAAACCACCTCCTTTTATATCCTCTCCTCTCTCTCTCTCCCCTCCAACTTTTCTCTTGGTGCATCTCCAGCTGATTCCTTTTCTCAAAGCTGTGCCCCCCCCATTGCCATTTCTAGAGAGATTTTTGTATAGGGTCCTCCAATGACAGCTACTTCATTGTTCTGGCCATCACATTTATAATTGGGGATGAAGCTGTCCTTTGTTGAAAGAAGCTTCAGTGCACCATGGTAAGTGAGTTCAGCTTCCAAAGTAGTTGCTGTTTTAAATATGTAACCCCAAAGTGATGTTCGGTAGGATGTGAGGGTTTTCACTGATTTCCTTCAAAGCAAATTCCAAAGCGACAATATGCTGATAGTTGTGTGCCAAGTACCTGTAAGAAGATTAAATTAACTCACTATTCTCTATCAGAATGAATCATGCATGTCATTCCAATGACAATTGCTCTTTTATTTTAAAACTGGCAAAGAACTGTTATGACATTTTTTTTCCTTACCCTGACATCAACTGACAAGAGAGGCATATTTCCTTGTCATTTCTAAATGAAATCTTGGAAGTAGGAAAACTGTCCAGGTCTTACATATCAACTATGAAGCATATGTATAGTTCATGTCACTTAGATGTGATTTCATTTGGAAAATAATGCCCTTTTTCTCAGAAGCATCTGAGAAAATTGACTGCTCATATTTAGTTTGCCAGAAGAAATTCTGTAAGGATTGGTTGGTTGATTTATTTATTGACTGACTGATGGTGAAAGAATATCAGAAAGGTAAGGGAAAATGAAAGTGTAAGTTTAGGGACCTTGACAAATGAAAATTATTAAAGTCAACTCAAGTCAAGTAGTCTTTAGGTGACAGAGCTGTTGCAGATAATGCAAACAGAAATTTTGGAACCTACATTTCCAGCATTGTTTTTCTTTATTTATATATAGATTTTTATTAGTTTTTATAGGGTTAGGGATAAGGTAGGGTCAGGATTAGGGTTGGGATTTGGGTTAGGGTTGGAATTGGGGGTTTTCCAAATAAGATTTTCAATATTTAGGAAAAAGTATAATGTCTGGGTACATGTATTTAAAAAACAATAATAGATTATAGTTAATTATCATAAACAATATGTTAATTAATCACTCAATAGCCTTCTTCTTGCCAATATATATTGAAAATTACTGCTTTATACTAAAATTGGAACAATACAGAGAATATTAGCATGGCTCCTGAGCAAGGATGACACGGAAACTCATGAAGTGTTCCATATTTCTTATTAATGGTGGAAATAATGATGGATCAAAAACAGATACTGATGGTAACAACATACACACTAAATGATAAAGAAGAACAATTGTATCAAAAACTATATAAAAATACTAGATTTAATACTAAATCAAAATATTTGTATAATGGGAGACTTTAATGTAATAACAGATGGAACTTTGGACTATAAAAGCACCAAACAAGGGAGAAAAGAAGGAAATATATTACCTAAAGTGTTTTTAAAATGACAGAAGAACTCTGTATTCGAGATATATGGAGAGAGAGAAAATCCAAAGAAATTACAATATACATTTTACTCAAATAGACATAAATCATGGTCTAGAATTGATATGATATGGACATCTTTGGAACTTAAAATGATGATACAAGAAGTTGAGATAGAAACTAATGTTTGGGGAGACCATAACCCAATAAAGATGACTTGGAGAAGAACTAAGAAAAAATTAAGATGGTCCTTGAATAAATCTATATTGAAAGAAAAAGAATTCTTACAACTAGTGACAAAAGAAGTGGATTTTTTCTTCAAAATAAACAAGACAGAAGAAACATCACTTCAAAATGTGTGGGATATGGCTAAAACATATTGCAGAGGGTTGGCTATAACTTATATCGCTAAAAAAATAAAGAAAAGAAACAACTACAGTTAAAGTTGAAGGAAGAACTCAGAAAGCTAGTATCAAAATTACAAATAGATCTATAAAAGAAAATGCTTAAGAAACAAATGGAGATAATAAAACAAATTAAATTTAGCCGAGATGGAAATAATGGCTCAACATATTAAAAGGGCTAAATAGAATTTCTTTGAAAATGCCAACAAGCCGGGGAGATGATTAGCATGTAGACTGAAAAAAGAAAAAGAGAAAAAATTGATAAACAAGCTGCAAGATCCAAAAGGTGAATTATAGTTTCAAAATGATACAATCAAAAAAATTATTAAAGATTACTGTGAGATACTTTATAAGGCAGAGGAAATTCCAAAAGAAAAAATACAGCAGTACTCAAAGCAGGGCTTTTCACCCTTTTCACCCATTGTACCACTTTTAGGATATGGCAACATCCGAGTACCACCAGTTTCCTAGCCCTAGCAAGGTGTCAAAAACTTGACCAAAAAAAAAAAAAGGAAATAAAAAGTGATGAAGTACAGGTAGTCCTCGACTTACTACAGTTCACTTAGTGATTGTTTGAAGTTACAATAGCACTGAAAAAAGTGCCCCCCAAGCCACAGCCGAGCAAGACACCTGCCTGCCCGCCCGGCAGCACTCTTCCTCCTGTCCGAGGTTTTCATTGTTGTGAGCATTTCTGTTGAGGATTGGCAGCAGGGGTGGGGTGGGGTGTGTGTTTGGTTTTTATTCCCCCCCTCTGCTGGGTGGTTGCAGCAGAAATTTTGGTCACTTCACATGACCTTGGGACACTGTGACCATCATAAATATGAATGAGTTGCCAAGCATCTGAATGTAAATCACAAGACCCTGAAGATGCTGCAACATTCTAGCTGATTGGCGCTTCTTCTGGGCTCAGCAGAAGTGCCAGGATCAGCGCCGAGCTCCATCTGGAGCCTGGCACTGATCCTGGCACTTTCGCTGAGTCCTGACAACCCTGCAGCTCCAGCCGTCTCTCGCTCAGGCTTGTGCGGTGCTGCCACTGGCTCTGCTCATTACCCTCCCTCACTACTACTTTTCTAGATGGTCATGTACCACCTGCCAGGTGCCAATGTACCACAGATGGTACCCGTACCACTGGTTGAAAAGCCCTGACTTAAAGCAGACTTACCAAAAATTCTGGACAATATTTGAAACATATTAAATGGAAAAATATCAGTGATGGAGATTATAGAGGCTATAAAAAGGCAAAAAAAAAAGGATAAGACTCCTGGTCTACATGGATTACCTGCAGAGTTTTATAAATCACTACAAGATGTATTCTGGAAAAGATAATCAAGCAATAAATCAGCGAACACCTAGAGGCAAACAAAGCCATTACTAAAAGCCAACATGGGTTTGTCAAAAACAGATCATGCCAGACAAACCTTATTATCGGGTTTCCTGTAAGCAGGGGGTTAGACTAGAAGACCTCCAAGTTCCATTCCATTCTATTCTATTCTATTCTATTCTATTCTATTCTATTCTATTCTATTCTATTCTATTCTGTTTTGTTCTGTTTTGTTCTGTTTTGTTCTATTCTATTCTATTCTATTCTATTCTATTCTATTCTATTCTATT
>JAKJMR010000397.1:298946-314294 GCA_024449315.1 Daboia siamensis
TTCTATTCTATTCTATTCTATTCTATTCTATTCTATTCTATTCTATTCTATTCTATTCTATTCTATTCTATTCTGTTTTGTTCTTTTTTGTTCTGTTCTATTCTATTCTGATGTTCATAAATTAAGACCTGAGTAGCCATTCTTGGATTAAACCCAAAAAATTATTTATGTTTTACTTGGGACATTTGCAACATATTTGTTTATTTATATATATAAACAAACGAAGCGAACACTGGGATAGAATAAGAAAAACTAAAACAGTTTTTATTGCTAAAAGATCAAACCATAGCTCTAGTCATTGCCCATGTTCTCATACCAGAGGTTCTAAATGGTTGTTGCTCTTCTTCTCTATGTTCTACATTGCGGGGTGGCTGTGTGTTGGTGCAATCTTGATTTTGATACAATGAGGCACTCTGTGAATGCTTGAAGAGAAGAACAACATTCACACATAACCACGTCTTTAATCTAACAGGGACCGAGGCAATTGCCATTGACAACACTAAAGGCGGCTGCTTGTTTAAGGAAGCTTGGTTTTCAAACCACTCCTCTATCAACCGGCACATAGACCTCCCCCCTGCATATCAGGCACTAAGGAAGTGGGAAGTTTTGGTAACCACGATGTAAAAAAGATGTCGAGACTCTAAAAAGGGTACAGAGAAGAGCAACAAAGATGATTAGGGGGCTGGAGGCCAAAACATATAGGGAACGATTGCTGGAATTGGGTATGTGTAGTTTAACGAAGAGAAGAGTGAGGGGTGACATGATAGCAGTGTTCCAATATCTCAGGGGCTGCCACAAAGAAGAGGGAGTCAAGCTATTCTCCAAAGCACCTGAAAGCAGGACAAGAAGCAACGGATGGAAACTAGTCAAGGAGAGAAGCAACCTAGAACTAAGGAGAAACTTCCTGACAGTTAGAACAATTAACCAGTGGAACAACCTGCCTCCAGAGGTGGTGAATGCTCCAACACTGGAAGCTTTTAAGAAGAGACTGGACAGCCATTTGTCTGAAATGGTATAAGGTTTCCTGCCTGAGCAGGGGGTTGGACTAGATGACCTCCAAGGTCCCTACCAACTTTATTATTATTATTATTATTAAGAGGAACGACGTGCACGATATGAAGGCAAACAGTGTGTGTGTGTGTGTGTGTGTGTGTGTGTGTGTGTAGTATGTGACAGTATAAAACAATTTCCCATCCCATTCCTGGTGATTTTCATGATGAAACACTAACAATCATTTCTTTTCCTTAAATACTATGTAACCTGCAATATTGTGACATACACAGAACTCATGTTAAAGTAAAGTAGATGAGTAAGCCAGTGGCAGATAATGGAAAATCTGCAGACTGATTATATGAATCACCCTCCTCCAAAAGCTCTCTCAGATCGGCCTCCTAAATTTTGATGAGAAATGTTCTGAATAACAGAGTTGGAAGGGACCTTGGAGGTCATCTAGTCCAACCCCCTGCTCAGGCAGGAAACCCTATACGATTTCAGACAAATGGTTGTCCAATCTCTTCTTAAAAACTTCCAGTATTGGTGCACCACAGCTTCTGGAGGCAAGATTAATTCTTCTGTCAGGAAATTTCTCCTTAATTCCAAATTGCTTTGCTCCTTGATTAGTTTCACTCTGCTTCTTGTCCTGCCTTCAGGTGCTTTGGAGAACAGGTTAACTTCCTCTTCTTTATGGCAGGTCCTTAGATATTGGAAAACAGCTATCATGTCACCCCTAGTCTATCTTTTTATTAAACTAGACATATCCAAATCCTGCAATGCTTCTTTATCTGTATTCTCCTCCAGTCCCCTAATCATCTGTGTTGCTTTTTCTGCACTTTTCCTGTCTCAACATTGTTTTATATTGTGGCAACAAAAATTCACTACAATATTCATAGTGTGGTTTTACCAAGGCATTATAAAGTGATATTAACACTTCAACATGATCTTGGTTCTATCCCTCTGTCAATGGAGCTTACGAGTGCATTGGGAGTGGATTGGCAGCTACACTGCACTGCTGGCTCATATTCAAGTGATTGAATATTGATTGCAGTTACTACTATTGAGCCAGGTACCATCTATTCAATATTTATGCATTTGTTTGTTTTTTCTTTGATCCTGTTTCCCCTGATGTGGACAGGATTATGGGGGGGGGGGGCTGAGCTCCACCACCTGTTTATTGGACCTGTGCCCCTCCTGGCTGGTTTTTGCGGCCCGGGAGGAGACACGAGGCTGGTTCCAGGCAGTAGTAACTGCTTCCCTGAAGGAGGGTATCTTTCCCGCCGCGTTGAAGGAGGTGGTGGTGAGACCCCTCCTCAAGAAGCCTGCCCTGGACCTGGCTGTTTTAAACAACTATAGTCCGGTCTCCAACCTTCGCTTTCTGGCGAAGGTTGTTGAGAGTGTGGTGGCGCATCAGCTTCCCCTGTTCCTGGAGGAAACTGATTATCTGGACCCATACCAATCGGGTTTCAGGCCCGGGCACAGCACGGAGACGGCATTGGTCGCGCTAGTGAATGATCTCTGGCGGGCTCGGGACAGGCATTGTTCCTCTGTCCTAGTCCTATTAGATCTCTCAGCGGCTTTTGATACCATCGACCATGGTATCCTACTGCGGCATCTCAGGGGGTTGGGAGTGGGAGGCACTGTTTTACGGTGGTTATCCTCCTATCTCCTGGGCCGCTCGCAGTCGGTGTTGACGGGAGGGCAGAGATCCGCCCCGAGGCCTCTCATTGGTGGAGTCCCTCAGGGGTCGGTTCTCTCTCCCCTCCTGTTCAACATCTATATGAAGCTGCTAGGTGAGATCATTCGTGGTTTTGGGGTGGGGTATCATCAGTATGCTGACGATACCCAACTTTTTTTCTCCACCCCGAACCAACCCAGTGATGCCCTCGACGTGATGTCCCGCTGCCTGGAGGCGGTCCGGGTTTGGATGGGGAGAAACAGGCTTCATCTCAATCCTGCCAAGACTGAGTGGCTGTGCATACCGGCATCTCGGGTTAACCAGACTATTCCATCATTAACGATGGGGGGTGAGGTGTTAACCCCCTGTTGATAGGGCTTGCAACTTGGGTGTCCTCCTGGATTCGTGGCTCAGTTTTGAAGACCATATAGGAGACGTGACCAGGGGGGATTTTGCCCAGGTTCGCCTGGTGTGCTAGTTGCGACCCTACCTGGACTGAGATGCCCTACACACAGTCACTCATGTGCTTGTGACCTCCCATTTAGACTACTGCAACGCTCTCTACATGGGGCTGCCCTTGAGGACCACTCGGAGGCTTCAGCTGGTGCAAAATGCAGCCACACGAGTTGTGATGGGGGTTTCCCATTACTCCCATGTAACACCTCTGCTCCGCGAGCTGCATTGGCTTCCGGTTGCCCTCTGGGTGAGATTCAAGGTGCTGGTGATGACCTATAAAGCCCTAAATGGCTTGGGTCCAGGATATCTGAGGGAACACCTGCTACCGGCATCAAGTTCCCTTCGTCCAGTGCGCTCCCACAGGGAAGGCCTTCTCAGGGTGCCGCCGGTAGAAGAATGATGGCGGCACCCTGAGAAGGGGGAGGGCCTTCTCTGTGGGGGCACCTGCCCTTTGGAACCAGCTGCCCGTGGAGCTTAGGACTGCCCCCGACCTTCGATCATTTCACCGAGACCTGAAGACCTGGCTCTTTGAGCTTTCCGGCCCAGGCTGAGTTTTAATTGGGGTTTTAACTGGGGTTTTATATGGTTTATATTTTTTCAGGGATTTAGTTTAATCTTTTTTAATTGCTCTTAATTTTTGTATTGATGTTTTATATGCCCTGTAAACCGCCCTGAGTCCTACAGGAAAGGGCGGTATATAAATTCAATGAAATTCAAATTCAAATTCTTGCCTAAATGTAGAACCTTACATTGTTCTCCATTGAATTTCATGGTGTTAGATAGGGCCCAGTGTTCAAATCTGTCAATTTGTACCTTGGGCCTATCTTCTGGAGTATTGACTATTCCTGCCAGCTTGGTGCCATCTGCAAATTTGATGAGTTCCCCTTTTATCCCTTTATCTAAATCATTGATGAAGATATTTAAGAGTACTGGACCTAAGACAGAGCCTTGGGATATCCCACTCCATACTTCCCTCCACGTAGATGCAGTTCCATTAAGGAATACCCACTGTGTGTGGTTTGTCAGCTAGTTACAAATCCACTTGGTGATGATGCTGTTTAACCCACATTTTTCTACCTTATCAAGTAGTAGGTTGTTCTCAAAAACAGATATTATCAAAAATCAAAAACTGATATTCAAAGTTCTTGCTGGTTCATGTAAATAAACTAACCAAATGAGATATACAAATAGTAGGCTAAACCCTAAAACAGGGGTCTTCAAACTTGGCCCTTTTATGACTTGTGGACTTCAACTCCCAGAATTCCTCAGTCAGCATGCCTGGTTGAGGAATTCTGGGAGTTGAAGTCCACAATTCATAAAAGGGCCAAGTTTGAAGACCCCTGCCCTAAAACAACACTAAAACAATAGTGTGTATAGATAGACAATCTGACAGATGAAAAGCACCTGTGCTCCTTCATCCTTCCTCTCTTCTTGGCCCACCCCCATTGTCAGGACACCCCAGCTGCCAATGAACAGTAGCTGCCCATCAGCATCAGGCAGAAGGTAAGAAAGAGGATAAAGTCAAGATGGAGGTTTGGCAGTTCTGCTTCCTTATAAAGAAGAGGCTGAATAAACAAAGCCACAGCATGAAACTAAAACAGCAAACTGAAAGACAGCCTGCCCTGTTGAGGGAAAAAAAATTAGACAGGACGCAGCAGCTGAGAAAACAGTAAAGGAAGAGGCATTTATTTCCTCTCCTCAGACTGGCCTGAGGGACAGAATAGAAATAAAAAGCAGAAATTTCAAAAAGTAAAAAAACAACAACAGCTTGAATTGCCTATCTTTATTTTCATAGGCACTATAAAGAGGCAAGCGCAGCATTTTATAAAACTCAGAATTTTTTTACTTTTGTTTCTTGGCTAATTGTTCCTTTTTGTTTAATTCAGGTCTCAGAACAATAATGTAGCATTTGGGGAAAAAGATGCAGCCCAGTAATCCTGCTGCAGAAGCCAAAATGGAGAAGATTTCTACAGCTACCATGTATTTCCCCTTGGTGCTCAGATAGGTTGGAACAAATGACATCCAGACACTACAAAAGACCAGCATGCTGAAAGTGATAAATTTGGCTTCATTAAAACTATCAGGTAGCTTCCTAGCAAGGAAAGCCACCATGAAGCTAATAGCAGTCAAGAATCCCAGAAAACCAAGGGCAGTATAAAACATGATGGCTGAACCTTCATTACATCCGAGGACAGTTTCTTCAGTCATCGAGTGGATGTCAGAATCTGGGAAAGGGGGAGACGTTGCCAGCCACACACTACAAATTGTGATTTGTACCAGGGAGCAAGACAGGAGAATAGTACAAGCCAACCTTTTCCCAACCCATTTTCTGGTTTTGGAACCTGGCTTGGTGGCCATGAAAGCAAGAACCACTATGGTTGTTTTCCCCAAAATGCAAGAAAGGGCAACAGAGAAGATGACGCCAAAAGCAGTTTGTCGTGTGAGACATTTTGCTTGGTCAGGTTGCCCAATGAAGAGCAAACTGCAAAGGAAAGAGAGAAGGAGGGCAATGAGAAGAATGTAGGTGAGGTTCCTGTTGTTGGCTTTGAGAATGGGAGTGTTCTTGTGTTTAATGAAGATCCCCAGGACCACAACTGAGATGAAAGAAAAAAAGAAAGCAACATTGGTCAAAGTGATTCCCAAGGGTTCTTTGTAAGATAAAAATGTTGTATGTTTCTTAAGGCACAGAGTCTGGTCCTTGTTAGGGTAGTTTTCTTCAGGACATGGGAAACAGTCATCTAAACCTGGAAAAGGGAATAGAGTTGTTAAGCAGATAAGAATTTATGGTTAGATCACCTTTCCTAATGTTCAGAAATACAATATTTCAGTTCCTTGAATTTTCAGATATTTATCATAAAATCTGAGAATTTGAAATCCAATTTATCTGGAATGCTACAAGGCAGGATAGTTTGAAATCTATCTGAGAACAGATCCTTGAGAATTACTGTGACTTGACTCAGTTCATACTATTCATTACATTTGAAATCACATCTCACATTATTGGCTTAGAGGAAACAAGTCTTACACTGTGTGAACAGTGTTTACAATAATCTCCTTCTCTCTGTTGTTTTGGTGTAAAAAAGAGGCATGAAAACGGCAATTAGGTCAAATCTGAAACCAATGCATATGCATTCTCAGAAGAGCACTATAAAAAGGATACCTCCAACTCTTCCTTCTTTTAAAATGAGAGGGCAAAAGAAGAAAGGAGAGAAGAAGAAAAAAGATACCCTTCTTGTTAATGTGTTCCTTAATTGAAAAAAAAAAGTATTCTATGCTCACTATGCAAGGATATTAATAGAGATTATTAAAGCAAAACCTATCAATTTATATTTAGTATATTATTGCTTTCGTCTGTGGAGTCCTATCTGTCAGGACAATAGAGATAAACTACACTGACATAACATTCAAAAGAGACAATAAAAAAGCTAAGAAGGAAACGAAAGGACAAGAATAAGCCCCGTTTACCCAGATAATATGCAATTAATAATAGACAAACATGTCGGCATAAAACATCACCTTAAATAAGGAACTACTAAGGAGAAAATCAGAACTCAACCAACATAGACAGGGCAAGGTACTGTACATAAACAGGGAGAAAAGCACACACCCTAGCATTGTTGATGGTAACCTATCAGATAATGGAACATCTGCAAGCAAACAACCAAGCTCAGAGAGCACCAGTGACTCCATCATTCAATTCTGAGCTGCATATATTTTCTTCTATTGAAAGAAATCATAGTAGACTAACCTATATTTGACAAGGGCTAAATCACCTGACCTTCAAGCATATGCTATCCAATTCAGAGCTGGCCTGGACTTCCTTAGATGGAGGGCCTAAGGACATAGTATATGTTCATGTTGCTAGTGATATGTATCCATAAATGTCCATAACAATCCATAAATGACACATTTTTAGGTTCATTCTCCCTCTCAATGGCACTCGTAGGAAGACTTATGGTGACTGGAAGGGAATCTGACTATATCAATGATATTTGATATCCTTCACTTATCATTTACTGTTTATACATTTTGTTCTACTTTATCATAGTCTGATTTATAGATATTTTATTAAGTTTTTATAGTTACAAATCTTTAGTGCTTAGTAAGCAATGTGTAAGGGACGTGGGTTAGGATGCTGAGCTTGTCGATCAGAAGGTCGGCAGTTTGGTGGGTCGAATCCTGAATGCCGTGTAGCAGAGTGAGTGCCTGTTACTTGTCCCAGCTTCTGCCAACCTAGCAGCTCAAAAGCACGTAAAAATGAAAGTAGAAAAATAGGGACCACTATGGTAGGAAGGTAACAGCATTCTGTACGCCTTTGGCGTCTAGTCATGCCGGCCACATGACCACGGAGACGTCCTCGGACAAGTGCTGGCTCTTCGGCTTTGAAATGGAGATGAGCACTGGCCCCTAGAGTTGGAAATGACTAGCACGCATGTGCGGGGGAAACTTTACCTTTACTTTTTAAGCAATGTCTTGTCCAGGTGCACATATTCCATTCCTACTCTCTGTATCTTAGTCTGGTTTTTAATGATCCTAGGTGGCTTATAGCATGAAAACAGAATTAATATGAAATGATACTATGGGAATATATAAGAAAAAATGAGAGAAGGACGGCAGGACAAAAACAACATATCACGCTGCCATGATTTACACTCCAATCAACCTAATCATAATCCTGGAAAAATTCAGAATACATTCTAGTGGTTCTGTGGTAAAAACTAGTTCAGGTGTCATTTCTCCTTTTGTGAGCTGGAGTAATGTTTGCTTAGGACAATTCCGTGGTTGTTGTGGTTACAGTCTCTATTCTCAGGATCTGTAGAGATAAATGCCCCAATGTCTATATATAAAATATAGACATATTTTTTATTGTTTTAAAATATTTTTAGTATTTTGATTGTATTTTTTTTTAATTGTAAGAGGCCCAGAGTCATTGACTAAGATGGGCAGCTACAAAAGCTGAAACAAACAAACAAACAAACAAATAAATGTCAGAAACCTGGGTAGTACTTTGAACCTAATAATCTTCAGAGTTAATGGACCCCAATTCTTCTTGAATGGCAACTCTTACCTGTCTGATTTGCAATTTTCCCTTCTGGGCAACGAAGGCACTTGTAACAGCAAAATGGCTTTCCTTCTATTTTGATCTTGCTGTAACCCATGGAGCAATAATCATTGCACAGAGAAACAGGTTGTGACTGTTAATAAAGTAAAGGGCAACATATTTGGGATTTAAACTCTAGAAATCACCATCTTTGAGGAATATTTTCTTTCTTTCCTTTTTTTGTTTAGGATTATGAAACATTCTATGCCAGTTACAAGGCTTGTATTATACTCTAAAATATCCTTCTAGCATAATGAGTAATGTAAATGGAAAACTCTTTATTCATCTGATCAATATGAAGGATTAGAGTTAATTAACTTAGAAGTAGGAATACATTGACCTGCTTATATAAAATCTTTAAAATCCTTTATCAAAAATATTGATTTTTCTGTACTTGTTTCATTAATCTGTGCAGCTTGGCATGCAGATGCAGCATAAGTAGCCAACCATCACTTTAAAAATGAATAAAAGTTACCTGGTTAAAAAAGGTGGGCCAGACCATGTTATCTGTTGATAGAGAGACAAGGTTTTCTAGTTGAGCCGATGGATTTACTTTTCCAAATTTGACCCTAAGAAAGGATTGATTTGGGAAGGTTACCCAATTGATAATATCAAAGCCAGATGCAACCTTTCCATTTTGGTCAAAGAAAATATTTTCTCCAGCACTGTTGTTAAATGTGACTTTTCTTAGGTAGTGATGAAGCTCAAGGGAAGAACATGACAGTAATTACTAGAAATATACATTGATGGCAAAATATATAGCAATATTATTTCAGAAGATATTGTTATGCCCCCTAATATAATAATAGGATTAACTCATCAATTCCATCATCAGGCCATGGAATAATTACCAAAAGAGACAGAAAAGTGCTAAGGCAAGGCTAACAATGATCTTTTCATGGCTATTATGTAGAACTGTATGCCATGAACCCCAGCTGCATATTCTCCTCCTTACTGTCATTTGGCAACTTCTTCTATTTTCCTCCTCACCATTGATAGTCTCTTCCCCTTAATATAAGTTTCATTTCAAAGAGGAAAGATTGGAGACTGAAAAAAAAACCTTATCTAATTCAGTCAAGGCCAAGAATGGCTTCTTCAAAGTTAAGCGATATCATCTCCTCCTGCAAAGAGGCATCAACCATGACTTGCATCCATCCACATGCCACCTCCAGGGAAACATTAACCAAATGGGAGGGGCATGGGTCTAGAACACAAATTACTTCCTCTACTTCCTCAGGATCAGCCAGCTCAAACTTCACAATTAACAAGGCTCAGACATGTCTCAGTCACTTTCAAAGGATCTGCCCAGCCAAAGTCCAATTCTAAGTGATATCAAATGACATTATTTGATAGAAGCCAAGAATATTCCTCACAGTGGCCTGTATCAGTTGCCATGGCTCTTTTATCCAGGAGTGACCTGATCATCCAAACAAGGGCTACTGGATGTTTATCCATAGTCTCTTCCCCTTAATAAGGATAGAGAAGTAAGTACTCTTTGCTGCCCTTATTGCCATAAGACAAGTCCTAATACAGGGTCTTACCTGTGGTCAATCAACTTCACTCTTCATCAGCACAGGTACAATTCTATCCAGTGTCTCTGAATTCAGTCTCATCCCAAGCAACAATGAGCACATCACCCTAACTGCATGCCAGGACTTTTGCAATAAAACCAAGTTTTATCTAAAGCACATTAGATCCATCAGGTGCCTAAGGCAGGATGATCTAATAGCTCCACCTTGCTGAAATGAGAAAGAGCTGCTGAGAATTCTGGGGGCAACAGGAAGTGATCTGTTTATGGCAGGGGACTAATGCTAACGTTAAGGATGAACATTCTTTAATTTCACAATATAGAGACAGATTTATCTATAGTTTCAGTTGTGAAAATCTGATCATCCTAGACTAAGCAAAGTAAGAAACACCAGAGAATTGACAAATCAGCCTTCAATAGACACATAGACATTAGCAACTATTCAAAAGAGACTATCAACCAGCCCCAAAAGGAACAAAATCAAGGGGAGATGGTGACCAATCTCTAGAATCTCTAGAACCCAAAACCAATCACAAATCCCAAGAAAGCAAATCAAACAATGAGGTAGGCAGTGATGTAGTCCCCATCTTCAAGAAAGGGGGAAAAAAAAGACCCAGGAAACTATAGACCAATCAGTTTAACATCAATACCTAGGAAGATCCTAGAAAAGATAATTAAAAAACAGATCTGCGAATAACTGGAAACAAACAAAGTCATAACTACTAGCCAGCACGAGTTTCTTAAAAACAGATCATACCAAATCAATTTCATTTCGTTCTTCGATAAAGTTACTAAACTAGTAGACTAGCGCAATGCAGTGGACATAGCATACTTAGATTTCAGTAAGGCATTTGACAAGGTAGACCACAACCTACTCCTTGGTAAGCTAGGAAAGGGTGGAATAGACAACATCACCACCAGATGGATCTGTAGCTGGCTAACAAACCATACTCAATGAGTAGTCCTCAATGGCACTACATCTACATGGAGATAAGTAAGCAGCAGATTACCACAAGGTTCCGTTTTAGGCCCAGTACACTTCAATATCTTCATAAATGACTTAGATGAGGGAATTGAAGAGGAACTCATAAAATTTGCAGATGACACCAAAATGACAGGAGTAGCCAACACCCCAGAAGACAACTCAGGATCCAAAAATATCTTGACAAACTTGAACAATGGGCCCTATTCAACAAAATGAGTTTCAATGTGGAGAAAAGCAAAGTCTTACATTTAGGCAGGAAAAATCAAAGGTACAAATACAAATTGGGCAAGACCTGCTTAAAAACAGTAACTGTGAGAGGAGTCCTAGTGGATGAACACTTGACTATGAGTCAGCAGTGTGCAGTAGCAACCAAAAAAGCTAATGCAATCCTGGATTGTTTAAACAGAGGCATAGAATCAAGATCACGCGAAGTATTATTACCTCTTTATAAAACCCTAGTAAGACCACACTTGGAATACTGCAATCAATTTTGCTTACCTTATCACACAAAAAAAAAAAGTTGAGAATTTGGAAAAAATCAGAGAAGAGTAACTAACATGATCAAAAGCCTAGAGACTAAAAGATACAAAAAATGGCTATGGGACTTGGGTTGGCTAGTCTAAAGAAAAGAAGAAATAGGGAAGACATGATAGCAGTGTTCCAGTATCTGAGGGGCTGCCACAAGGCAGAGGGGGCCAGGTTGTTCACCAAAGTACCAAGGGAAGGATGAGAAACAATGGTTGTAAAATGATCAAAGAGAGAAGCAACCTGGAACTAAGGAGAAACTTCCTAACAGTGAGGACAATCAACCAGTAAAACAGCTTACCCCCAGAAATCTTGGGCACTCCATCACTGGAGATTTTTAAGAAGAGATTGGACATTCACCTGCTTAAGCAGGGAGCTGGACTAGAAGACCTCCAAGGTCCCTTCCAATTCTATTCTATTCTATTCTATTCTATTCTATTCTATTCTATTCTATTCTATTCTATTCTATTCTATTCTATTCAGACCCAAGCATTAGCAATCAGCACCCAGATCAGCATAGATTAACTCCAAGGTTAGCATAAGACCAACGATCAAGTAAACAATATCCTAATCAAGAAACTGCCAAAGAAGCCATCAGTAAACAGCCCACTCAAAGAATCTCTAAGACCACCCCCACCAACACTGACAGGCACACCCTCAGAATATAAACTGACAGCAAAATGCACTACTTACTAGCACTGATGATACTGATGTTACTTAGACTGGGTAATGAAATATATGCAAGAAAACAAGCAAGCTCAAAGAGCACCAAGGACCAGATCATGAGGCAAATATCAGATCATGAGGCAAATATCGAGATCATGAAGCAAATATCAGATAAATTGAGTGGCCTATGTGAATGAGTTGGTTCATGAACACTATGAACCAGATCTACAGCTGATTGTGAACTCTTATGCTGTCTCAAACCCTGGGCCAGAGACAACTGGTCTAAATTGCCCAGAACCATAAGACTAGGGATCTCCACCCCATCTGCAGCTCAGATAGAATCCAAGTGTATAGCCAGGTATGCAGCTACATATCAAGGATGAAGACTAAGTGAGCAGCAATAACAAGATTCTTTATTGCCAGCAAGTTGTATGAAGTGTTTCAAGCTATAAAGTCATTCCTGCATTTTATTTCATTAGCAGATTTAGCCTACATCAAATATAACCTTATTTAGTAAGATATCAGTCCTAGAACCTCTATCAAGATAGGGTAGGTTTAACCTGCAGCATCAGTTCCTCTTTTATCAGCCTAGAAGACACTGAATTCTCCTTTCTTATTGAAAAGATCTCCTCAGGGAGGGAGAGAGGAAAAAAAATTCTTTAAGTGTGCTACTGTGTTATATAGTAGTGATCAAATTAGTCCAATATTCAATATTAAAAAGATAAAGGTTCCCCCGCACATGCATGCTAGTCATTTCCGACTCTAGGGGCCGGTGCTCATCTCAGTTTCAAAGCCGAAGAGCCAGCGCTTGTCCGAGGACGTCTCCGTGGTCATGTGGCCGGCATGACTAGACGCCAAAGGCGCACGGAACGCTGTTACCTTCCCACCGTAGTGGTCCCTATTTTTCTACTTGCATTTTTACGTGCTTTCGAACTGCTAGGTTGGCAGAAGCTGGGACGAGTAACAGGCGCTCACTCTGCTACGCGGCACTCAGGATTTGACCGCCAAACTGCCGACCTTCTGGTCGACAAGCTCAGCATCTTAACCCACTGAGCCAACTTACACTTTTAAAAATTTAAAAAAAATCAGGATAGATAGATTCTAATCTACCTAAAACATGCCTTCAACAATTTATTTAAAATGGTTTCAGTACAATTTGTGAACAACTGTGGAGGCAATATTGTCTGCTAGATTAGTAAATATACAGTAGGAGCTTACCTGCCACACTTGATGATTGAGAAACTTCTGTTTTCTTCTACCAGCCCTTGCTCTGTGTTTGGAGTGGGATGTAAGCATGGCTTGGAGAGCATGTGCCACTGCATAGACTGCATTGTAGATACTGTAGCTTTGCCCGGTCATGCTCAATTTAAAAACAGAGTCTGGAAGATTCTCCAGCTTCTCTTCCCCAGTGCACCTTTTCCCCGACTTTGGGTTTAAAGTGGATTTTGAGAAAGAACATTCAAAGGCTTGTTCCCAAAAGAGCCTTGAAAAACTGTCTTCATTTTCTGGAACACTGTTTCTCATCTGAAGAAATGTATTGAATCCTAATAATTCCTTTGATGACACTGCAAAAGAAAGAGCACCATGGATCAAATCCATACTCCAGTCTCTTTGAAGTGGAACTGAAGTGAATTCCATTTGGGCTGGGAAAATCCAAACTTTATCTTTTATTTCAACTGTTGTGTCCCAATAGTCTGATACATAGGAGATTGTCCTGAAAACTGCCATGGCCTGGTTTTCAGAATACACAATCACAACACTGGAGGTATTCCTCATAATAACTTTGCATACTTTAACAAAAGCAAGGACTTGTTCGCCCATCTCATTTGAAAAAGCTACTGTTGGAAGCCATTCAATGTAATCAAAGCAGATTCCATTTTGCAATAAGATGATAAGCGCTTCCCTCAAAAATCGTTCACCAATCTCATTTTCTTGAAAAATTATCCCAATCCAAGTCCAGTTAAAATGAAGCAGCAATTGGAGAATCCCCATAATGTGAAGATGTTCATTTGGGTACATTTGATAGAAGAAAGCTATATGAATCAAGTTACCCATCGCTGGAGCAGAGCCATATATGACCTTGGGAGAAAAAAAAAACAAAATATAAAATGTATGTGTATATATTTGATATAATTGAGAAATAGTTAAATCTTACTGATCCATATTGTTGGTTGGTTTTCAGGGCTTATTCCTAACTCTGTCAGGATCTTACTTTAATTTCTTTGATGTTAATGGCACTAAATTGTCACAACTTTTGGAAATCTATTGTTTCTAAAAATGATATGATGCAATTTGATCACCTTCAAATTGGGAAAAGAGTAGAAATGTAGAAAGCCTCTTTCTATGATACATCAGAGAAATCTAATCTAGTGAAACAGTTGATGTTCAGGATTGATGTAAAAAAAATATTTGTTTTCTACCACCAATGGTGTACTTGGGACTTTTGGAAAACTAGTTTCCATCTAATTTGGGTATAGAGACAAATATTAATTGAACTAATCAGTAACTACTATTCTGGGAAGTTTCTCACAGCTTAGCTGGTTTTGATAGGTACAACAAATATGGGTACATATTTATCCAGAAGAAATGGAAATATAAATGGATAGCAAAAGATTCCATTGGTAGAATTTGATGATCTATGTAATTTCTCATTGTGGTTTTGTGACATTGAATTTCCAGTATTTAAGAATGTAACAATAATATCTTATTGCACTTTTTTATTATTCTCTTATGACTTCAAAAAATGTACATAAGAGAAGATCTCCCTAACAGATTTTTTTAAAGATTCATAAGGAATACTAACATGTTTATAAGATAACTTTTTGCTAAAAGTGCAAGTTGAAAAACAAAAAAAACCCTTATAAAATAACATCACTATGAGTGACTTGTACCAACCTAGACAGATTAATTTTCCTTATAGAACCTTGGACCATAGCCCAAGATAGGAAATGTCATAGCCTCTCTGACAGATATTTTTTCAGCTTTTCCTTGAAAGCCTATAATTATTGAGTGTTTTGAAGTCTAAGAGACAGGCTGTTTCACTACTTAACATCTTTCAAGATACAGTATATGCTTTTCCAGTTCTTTGACATTTTTTTCTCTAGAGGCAGACTTGTGATGGTATGTGAGAAGACAGGAGGAAATCTCACAGTTTAGACAATGGTCTGATTAAAGGTAACTAACTCTACAGGTGGGAGAAAGCATTAAAAATGTTTCAGATGGGACCCTCACTAGTTTTCCAGATACTAAATGGGAGGAAGGGAGAATCTAAAATTTTGTTTAATACAACCTTGCTAGTGCTTCTTCTCTGAACGTCTGAAAGAACTAACAAGCCTGATCTTCCTTCCTTCCTTCCTTCCTTCCTTCCTTCCTTCCTTCCTTCCTTCCTTCCTTCCTTCCTTCCTTCCTTCCTTCCT
>JAKJMR010000397.1:314304-328424 GCA_024449315.1 Daboia siamensis
CCTTCCTTCCTTCCTTCCTTCCTTCCTTCCTTCCTTCCTTCCTTCCTCCCTCCCTCCCTCCCTCCCTCCCTCCCTCCCTTCCTTTATGAAAATTCTGGGGCATATGCTGTGGAACGATTACAATGCTTGAACCAATGATATTTTTTTCTTGGAAGAAACTATTGTGACTGAGATTGTCTGAGCTACAATGATCTGTATTAGATTATTACTACTTATCTGCCAAAGAGATTTGGCATGGCAGTAATACTGAATACAGAATAGCAGAGTTGAAAGGGACATTAGAGATCTTCTAGTCCATCTCCCTGCTCAAGCAGGAGACCCTATTCCATTCCAGACAAATGATTGGACATCTGTCCAATCTCTTCTCAAAAATATTCCAGTGATAGAGCTTCTGATTAATTGTTCTCACTATTGGAAAATTTCTCCTTAATTCAAGGTTGAATCCCTCCATGTTAATCTTCCATCCATTAATATACTCCATTATTATAACTTGTCTATATAACTTTTGTATCTTCTGAATAATTATAATTGCCTTCTAGGTGCAACTTCTAATCACCTTCTTAATTAAGCTCCTGCTCCAGATTCCTCTGAAAGAAAGGGAAAAAATGAACAAGGGAAAACTTTCTACCCTCAATAGAACAACTGCTTCCGTACTTGTCCGCATAGAAGCCAAAATGCTCTTTTGAAGTATTTGTAGGAATAAATCACTGTTCAATCGTATGTTGTTTCCTTATTAACTTTGATTGTCTAGATATGTAATATGTTTTACTTTTCTTAATTTCTTGTTATTACTTTAAAAAGGTAAAGGTAAAGGTTCCCCCGCACATGCGTGCTAGTCGTTTCCAACTCTAGGGGCCAGTACTCATCTCCGTTTCAAAGCCGAAGAGCCAGCGTTTGTCCGAGGACGACTTCATGGTCATGTGGCCGGCATGACTAGATGCCAAAGGCGCACGGAACACTGTTACCTTCCCACCGCAGTGGTCCCTATTTTTCTACTTGCATTTTTACATGCTTTCGAACTGCTAGGTTGGCAGAAGCTGGGACGAGTAACAGGCGCTCACACTGCTATGCGGCACTTGGGATTCGACCCGCCAAACTGCCGACCTTCTGATCGACAAGCTCAGCGTCTTAACCCACTGAGCCACTGCGTCGTTACTTTAATTGTATGGAAATTCAATAGAAAGTAGCAGAAAAATATTTCAAAATGAAAGAAAAATCTCTTTTAAGAGCAAGAAGATCCATCTTCTTTCCATTTACTTCAAGTTGGAGACAAGATCCTCCAATTCAGCATAATTTTCATAAAGTCAGAACTGGAAAACATCTAGCCAGGCTTCATTTATTCATTAATTACAAACCCCCCCCCCCCAAAGAAAATGTTATTAAAGAGGAACTCACATATCAATAGGATGTTTGGGGGTTTTTTGTTCAGCAAGTCCTACCTGTGGAATCTTGTAAATGCTCAGGATGTCTGCCATAACCTGAGAGATATGAGAATTGGGTCCAGCAATAACACAAACTGAGTTTTGGTCGATGCTGCATTTATAATTAGGAACAAATGTCTCATGTGAAGAAAGAAGTTTCATAGAAGCAAGGTAGGTCCATGTTGCCATGAAATAGCTGTTAGATATCTCAAATCCCAAAGTGATGTTTTGTAAGATCTGAGGATTTTCATTGATTTCCTTTACAGCAAAGATCAAGGACAAGATATGCTGGTATGTCTGTAGAAACAAACTTTTAAGGGAGGGTAGTTACAACAATGGCATTTCCACACAAAGATTTTGTTGCATTTCAGTTTTATAATCTTTATTAACAGTTCAAAAATAGATTCTGAACTCCCAAGGCCAGACAGTCTGTAGAAAATGTTTGCCCTCTCAATTCCATAACATTCAGTATAGAATCAGCTGTTTGGCAGATAGCCTCTTTGGTATCCATAGCTTTCAGTAGTCTAAATTATATTTTTTGCAATGTTTTTATAGCATTGGGATGTTTCTATCTCATCTGCTAAGCTTGTAAGCCGCCCTGAGTCTTCGGAGAAGGGCAGGATATAAATGGAATTAAAATAAAATAAATAAAATTTTGAAAGATGAAATGTTGCATATTGAAGCACATTAGAAATGGCAATATCTAAAATCTAGAAAACAACATTTCTTAAGAAATCCTCTCTGTGATGTCAGAGATGTTTAAATGGAGAAAAAGAATTACAGAGATGGGTTAGACTGCTAAACTGCCAAGGGGAAATTCAGTGGAAGATGTAATACAAAGGCAAAATGTTGTCCTTCCATGTTTATGCTTTCTATGTGTTCACATGTAAAAGGATTCTGCCTTTCACCTTCCTTTCCATGAATTCTTGCCATTCTTCTCTACCCTCTCTCTGTACCAGTGTCATTGAATTCCTTTCTCAAGATAATCTCATTCAATAAATGATTAGCTTACTTTTGAGATATCTACTTTTTGTTACAAAAGTTTGATTCAAGTGATCCTTTGTAAGCAAAACATATGTCATTTGTACTACTAGTTTTCTTACTGTCGTGTAATATAATCCTGCTTGTCTCCCATCTCTGAAACAATTCCTTGGTTTTTTTCCCCCCTGATATGCCCTTACAGAATTATTCTAGATCATTCTCTAGTCCTATCCCGCCCCTTCCCCCCAAATCCTCTCTCAGGACCTTATTTCATATATCTGAGGGAATATGATGTAGACTGGAAAAGTCTATGGAATAAAAGGGTGCTTTGATTAATGTTATCATATACCAGACTAGAATCTCTTCTCAGATGAAAGCAAGTTAGATTGGGCAACTATTATATCTATTCCTACTCTTCACTGATGAATTTCTGCCAGACTTAATCAAGAAAAACTGACATATCCACATAATAGAAATAGTAGAAATGCTTCTGTCTAGAATGCATATTTAGTCTCCAAATAAACTTTAATTTTAGCTCATAGAAATTTATTTTTTGTGCAGAATGTGATCTGAGCTGTTACACATATACTGTACTACATATACATGTATACAACACTATATTGGAATTGGTGTTGGGCAGAAGCATTGGGAAACTAGAAAGCAGAGCATTGGGGGATACTAAGATATCTGTTAAGCAAGACCATGTACAGTAGGAAAATTTTATGAAGATGAAACAAAATGGAGAAGAAGCACTATTTTACGGTTAACCTGATTAATATGAATTACATAAGAAACAGAGTAGAATCTCTGAGCAGAGGAAGGTTAACTGAAAGGAGGTAAAATGTATATTTCAATCATTATGGCATCCCAAAATAGATTGACTAATTATCCAATCAGGTTTGGAAGCTGATATAGTTAACAATGGTAACTACGTACAAGGGATCATCAAGAATTTCTTCAGATGGAATTGTTTTGAAGGTGATTAGGTTAGACATCATGTAGATCAGAGAAATAATGCCACCAATGATGAGATCACCTGGATGGTAAGACTTGTATTTAATATTAGGGCTGTTGATGATGCATTCAGCATCATGGCATATGGCTTGAGAAATCAGTTTTATCACCCACAGCCTGAACAGTAACATAGCAAATCACAGATCATCATTGATAGGCCTTCTGAATATAGAACCTTCTGATTCTTTCCCATGGATCATTTGAATGGAGAAATATATAACAAAAAACAGTCAGAATCACACAGCCTTGGTCCTGAAGCATCATATTTGAATGTATTTAGGGACAAAAAATATTAATAATATCACTTGGTCTTGGTTGGGGGTGTGTTTTGCTCTGCTCTTTGAAAATCCCCAGAGACCAGAGAAGTAGAGTTAAACATGGTCAATTATGGAGCACAACATCTCTTGTTATTTTGGTATTGGAGAAGATAATTGATCTCAGCTAGGAGAAAATGACTTGTCATTTCAATCTAACAACAAGAAAAAAATGGATTGCAGCTTTGTAATGGTATGACAAGATGGTATGACATAGAAGACAGGCACTTTGACTAGACTCCCATAATAAGAAAATAACATTATTAAATAAAAAAAATCATTATTTGTCAGAAAACATCAATGGCTTTAGTTCACCTAGAGATTAGAGTTTGGCCCAGCAATAACACAAACTGAGTTTTGGTGGATACTGCATTTCTAATTGGAAACAAATTTATCATGTGAAGAAAGAAGTTCCATAAAAACAAGATAGGTCCATGTTGCTTCTCCAGCTCTGACTGGATGGGGCAGGGATATAATGTCATCTGTCTCCAGTCTACAACACAGTCCTTTCAACAGTTCCAAGAAGGTTCCACATTTGTTTGCACCACTCAGGTGATCCTGACAACACAGATAAACCTCTAGATGGCCTCAACAACTCTAAAATAATGCAAATGATCAGAGGAGTATAAATCCTTCGATTCCCTACCATCCAGTCAGATCTGAAGAAGCTTCTTGGATGAGAAGCAAAATGTATTCAAAGAAAAGCAAGAAACACCTATTTCCCTATGAAAAAGCAACTTTGGGACAGTTATGACCTGGATGACAGAGAATTTATTTATTTATTTATTTATTTATTTATTTATTTATTTATTTATTTATTTATTTAGACTTATATACTGCCCTTTTCCCGAGGGACTCAGGGCGGTTTACAGGGCAAAAACAGTACAATATATACAGGTTAAAATAAATTAAATTAAATAGCCCCAAAATAATTAAAAATTAAAACCTTAACCCAAAACCCTCAATCCAGGCCAAGCTCGAATAGCCAAGTTTTTAGCTCCTGGCGAAACAAGTGAAGGTTGGGGGCCATCCGGAGTTCCACAGGCAGCTGATTCCAAAGGGCAGGTGTGCCCACCGAGAACGCTCTCTCCCTGGGGGCAGCCAGCCGGCACTCCCTGACCGGCAGCACCCTGAGGAGGCCCTCCTCAGGGTGCACAGGACGATGGGAAGTTGATCCTGGCAGCAGGAGCTCCCGAAGATAGTCTGGACCCATGCCATTTAGGGCTCTGTAGGTCATCACCAGCAGCTTGAATCTCACCCAGAGGGCAACTGGAAGCCAATGCAGCTCACAGAGAACAGGCGTTACATGGGAGTATTGGGAAACCCCCATCACAACTCGCACGGCCGCATTCTGCACCAGCTGAAGCCTCCAAGTGGTCCTCAAGGGCAGCCCCATGTAGAGAGCGTTGCAGTAGTCTATCCAGGAGGTCACAAGCACATGAGTGACTGTACGTAGGGCGTCTTGGTCCAGATAGGGCCGCAACTGGCACACCAGGCAAACCTGGGCAAAAGACCCCTGGCCACGGCTCCTATATGATCTTCCAAACTGAGCCGTGAGTCCAGGAGGATGCCCAAGTTGTGGGCCCTATCTACAGGGGGTAACAGCTCACCCCCCCCATAGTTAATGATGGAATAGACTGGTTAATCTGAGATGCCGGTATTCACAGCCACTCAGTCTTGGCAGGATTAAGTCAAAGCCTATTTCTCCCCATCCAGACCAGGACTGCCTCCAGGCAATGGGACATCATGTTGAGGGCATCACTGGAGAGAAAAAGCTGGGTATCATCAGCGTACAGTACGCTGATGATACCCCACCCCATAACCATGAATGATCTCACCCAGCAGCTTCATATAGATGTTGAACAAGAGGGGAGAGAGGATTGTCCCCTGAGGAACTCCACAAACGAGAGGCCTTGGAGCCGACCTCTGCCCTCCTGCCAACACCGACTGTGAGCGGCCCAGGAGGTAGGAGGAGAACCACTGTAGAACAGTGCCCCCCACTCCCAACTCCCTGAGACACAGCAGCAAGATACCATGGTCGATGGTATTGAAAGCCACTGAGAGGTCTAATAGGACTAGGACAGTGGAATCTCCATAGACCTGAGTAAGATTACATTTCTATTGAAAGAGTTATCCATCTTTTTTCCCCTCTGAAATCTAGTTGGAAAACTGAGCAGTTTGGACTAGAAGTCAGATTTTTCAACAAACATTTTTTTTCTAAAAAATGTAACATTTTCCTGCATTGAATGTTTGAGAAAAACTATAATTCACTCAACCAGAAATATACTGTACAGCTGTTCCCATGTTTTTAAAAGAAAGAATATTCATTGCTCATATAAATAATGAGTTTGGCTGTCTTATGAACTCCATATATTGTTCTTCATTACTCTGAAAAAAAGAGAACTATTTCTGAACAAATTTAGCAAAATGAAAGAAGTTCCAGTTGGAACTGGAGTAATAAGCCTGCTAAATAATTATATATAAAAAGATTTCACATGTGTTTCTTTATTAGCTGCTCCTTTCTGTTCAAATGAGGTCTCAGAATAATAATATAGCATTTGGGGCAAAAGATGCAGCACAATAATCCAGCTGCAGACATCAAAATGGAGAAGACCTCCACAGCTACCATGTATTTTCCTTTGCTGCTCAAATAGGTGGGAAAAAAGGATATCCAGACATTACAAAAGACCAACATACTGAAGGTGATAAATTTGGCTTCATTAAAGCTATCAGGTAACTTTCTGGCTAGAAAGGCCACTGTAAAGCTGATAGAAGCCAAGAAACCCATATAACCAAGGAGAATGTAAAACATAATGATTGAGCCTTCATTACATTCCAGGACAATTTCATCAACTGTGGAATGCATGTCTGAATCTGGGAAAGGGGGAGAAATTGCTAGCCACACACTACAAATAATGACTTGTACCAGGGAGCAAGACAGGACAATAGTGCTGGCCAGCCTTTTCCCCACCCATTTTCTCATTTTGGAGCCTGGTTTGGTGGCCATGAAAGCAAGGACCACTATGGTTGTTTTACTCAATATACAAGAAAGGGCTATAGTGAATATGATGCCAAAAGAAGTTTGTCTCATGAGACATTTTATTTGGTCAGGTTGTCCAATGAAAAGCAAAGTGCAAAGGAAAGAGAGGAAAAGAGCAATGAGAAGAGTGTAGGTGAGTTTCTGGTTGTTGGCTTTGACAATGGGAGTGTCCTGATTTTTAATGAAGACCCCCAGTACCACAGCTGAGATGAAAGTAAAAAAGAAAGCAACATTGGTCAAAGTGATTCCTAAGGATTCTTTGTAAGACAAGAAGGTTGGTTGTTTTTGAATGCACAGATCTTGGTTCTTGTTAGGGTAGCTTTCTTTAGGACATGGGATACAGTCATCTAAGTCTGGAAGAGAAATAGAGTTGTCAAGCACATAAGAATTGAAAGTTAGCTTTAACATCTGCAACTTTCAGAAATAAAGTATATGTGTGCCTGTAATTTCCAGGTATTCATCACAATGTCTGGAAATTAGGGAATTTAAATTCAAATTATCTGGAAAGTTATAGGCAAGAAAAAATTAAATCTAATTTGTCTGATAACATATCTTTTGCTATTACATTACTGATTCAGATATCATTATACATTTCAAATTGAATAGTACCTCCCGCTTACACCATTGCTTTAGGGGAAATAAATTGCTGCATTAGAACAAATGAACAATATTTATAGTAACATTGATCAACAAAAGACAGATTAGTGTTTATTTTCTGCTTCAGATCTATTCTGGGGAAAATACAGTACTAAATGCATCTGTCTGTCTGATGATTTTAATTGGGGTTTATTTTTGTGGTGAGGCTTATATTACAAGAATCCTTAAAGGTCTTGCTAGGGTTTATTTTCCAGTTGGGTCTTATTTTGGGGGAAAACATGGCATAATACATTTAATTTCATAATGTTTGTATTATCTGTCTGCAGTGTCCAAAAATAGTGAGCCAGAGTTCATGGATTTCAGTTTTCCTGACACTGTTTTTCCATTGTGGCAATGTCCTGGTGAACTCTTTCAACCTGTTCATCTCTTACTACACTTATATTTTTTGGGAAAGAAATTATGTATGAATACAATAAATGAATCTTCAGTGATATGTTGCATTTTGTTATGTTGTATGCTGAAAGAAGTTTATCAACCATCTGAATGCCATTTGATGCTCTGTAAAAAAGGGTATGAATCAGGACATTTAGCTCAAATCTGAAACCAATATATATGCTCTCTGTAAATAAAATTATAAACCCATATTTTCTTTATTTTCTTAATAGATATCAAATGTGATCAATCTTCCTGAATAAATCAGACTGGAAAAATAAAGATGTTAGCAAATTCTACATTATTATAAGGCTAGATTAAAGAATTTTGCAAGTCTGAAAACACAAAAACTTTCTCGTCCACATTTAGCTCTATTGACCCATTAAGGCAGGTCCTTTTTTAAATTACTTTCCATGACTCTTCATTGGAGATAGTGTCTCTTGTCCTTTTCCACCAAGGACATTGTCACATTCCATTACAAAATTTCTTGCATGGAATCGCTTACCTGTCTGATTGGCAATTTTCCCTTCTGGGCAACAAAGGCATTTGTAACAGCAAAATGGCCTCCCTTCTATTTTGACCTTGCTATATCCCAAGGAGCAACAAGCATTGCACAGAGAAACAGGTGGTCTCTGTTAATAAATGAAAGTACAGTACAATTAGAATTTTAAAAATAACATTCTAGCAATCATCATTTTGGAGAAATCTTTTCTTTCTTCTTTTGGTCACAAAGATTCAATGAAAGATTCAGTGCTAGTATGCAAGGCTTATCTTATCTCATAAAATATCCTTTGTTATGTATGCAGGCACCTGCATAGCAACAGCCACCAGGGGGCGTTGGCCTGAATGGTTTCGGCGGGAAACCCAGTTTCGGCAGAAAACCTAGGGCCAACCCCATTGGCTGTTCGCTTACCTGGCCGGGTATTTAAGGAGGCCAGGTAACCCTCATTGTCCAGTTCACTACCCCCCTCCAATAAAGAGCTGAACTCACACACCGGCTGGCATCTCTTCCTTGCGTCGGATCCAATACACAATAGTGGCGACAAAGAGCTGAAGTCACTGGCGAAATGCTCCATGAGCTGAAGGGAAAGGCATTTCCCTTCCTTCTTCCCTCCACAACCGCCAGCCGACCGGACCACGCCGAGCACCGCATCCGCGACTGAGACCACAACAGCACCGCAATGGCAAGAGCTGGACAACCCTGCAAATTCGACACCCGCTGCCCCGAGACCTGGGCCCATTACCTGGCTCACGCCAAACTGTACATGCGGTTAAATCAGATTTCGGAGGATGGTGTGAAGGCAGCCACCCTGCTCTGCATCGGGGGGCCAGCGCTGCTGGAGATTGCTGCGAACCTGTTTGCCCAGGAGGCCATCAACACCATCGTGTACCGGGACCTTGTGGCCAGGCTCAACGCCCACTTCAAGCCCCGGCGCTCCAAGGTGGCCACGTGGTCGCAATTTGAGAAGAGGGACCAGCACCCTGATGAGACTGGTGCCCAATTCCTCGCCGCCCTATGAGAAGCCGCCGTCGCCTGCAGGTTCTCGAACTTGGAGGAGCGGCTACGGGACCAGCTGATCTGTGGCCTACGAGACAGGCGGCTGCAAGTGCGCCTGTTCAAGAGAGAGGAGGTTTCGCTCCAGGAAGCCGAGGACGCCATCCTAGCCCACGAAGCGGCCTGTGGGGCCGTCCAAGCCTACCAGGAAACCCAGACCAGCAGTCAGGCAACCAGCATCCACCGGCAAATTGCCACAGAGGAGGACGACCAGAGCATCGACCTCCTCCAGTGGAAGTCGACCCCCAACCAGTGAGCCAGACACCCAGACAAGCCCAGGCCTCCCAGCAATGCCACCAACCCTCAGAGGTGTGCAGGGTGTGGTAGGAACCACGTGCGCAGCCTCTGTAAGTTCCGGTCAGCCACGTGTTGGGACTTCAAGAAAACAGGCCACATAGCCGCGGTCTGTTGTAGTCGCCGCCCCCAAGAGGAGATCCATGGGCTGCAACCAGAGGAACCGCCGTTTGAAGGTACTGGGGCCCCAACCAAAACGCGAATTGGCTATGTTGAGAGCTGGCTGGCCATTAACCACACGGGTAGCCGCTGGCTGCTCAAACCCAAAATTAGACTAACAATCCGTTTGCAAGGCGTCCCTTGCAGCATGGAGCTTGACTCCGGATCAGCCGTCTTGATCATTTCAGATGAGACCCTTAACTACATAACTAGCCGGAGCAAGCAGCGGATTAAATTACGGCCTACAAATTTAACCCTGACCGATTTTCAGAATTCGCCGGTCAAGGTAAAGGGGGAGGCTACCGTCTCGGTGGGGTTTAAGGGTCGCGAAGGGCACCTGGATGTTGTAGTGGTAGAGGGCCGAAGAGCCAGCCTGGTCAGGCTAGACTGGTTTGAGGCCCTGGGAATCACAGTCTCCGGGATCCATCGGATCCAGGGGGACTCCGTCAAGGCCATCTGCAAGGAGTTCGCAGACGTCTTTGATGGGTCGGTGGGCAGGTACACAGGGGCCCCCATATCGTTCAAGCTTAACTCTGTGTTTGTATCTGTATTTTTATCTGTATTTGTGTATTCTGTTATTTATGTTAACCGCCCTGAGTCCTTAGGGAGAAGGGCGGTATACAAATCAAATAAATAAATAAATAAATAAATAAATAAACTCAAACGTTCCCCCAGTTAGGGTCTGGCCGCGGCGAGTTCCCTTCACGCTCGAACACAAAATCGAGCACGAACTGGATAAGCTGGTGGCCCAGGGAATCTTAGAGCCTGTAGATTGGTGGTGGTGGGAAACCCCTATCGTAACCCCCCCTCAAATCCAACAGGGAAATAAGGATCTGCGCCGACTATAAGTGCTCGGTGAACCGCGCCCTAAACCCGCATGCTTACCCGGTCCCCACGGTCAGCCACTTTCTCACTTCCCTCCAAGGCGGCGCCATCTTTGCAAGGCTTGATCTTGTGCAGGCGTACCAGCAACTCATGGTTACCAGGGCAACAGCTGACTTTCAAACCATAGTAACGCACAGGGGGGCGTTCCAGGTGAACAGGCTGCAGTTTGGAGTCAGTGTTGCTCATGGCATTTTCCAGGAAGTTATGGAGAAGACACTCAAGGGCATCCCAGGAGTCTGCCCTTATTCTGATGACATCCTGATTGCAGGAGCATCAAGAGAGGAACTGGCAGGTAGGCTCAGGGAGGTGCTGTCCAGACTGCACACAGCTGGACTCAAACTCAAGAGGGAGAAATGCAGCATAGGTGTTCCTTCCACAGAATTCTTGGGGTTCAGAGTAGATGCCAGTGGAATCCACCCCACAGAATCCAAGGTGAGGGCCATCAAACTAGCACCCACACCCAAGAACAAGGCAGAGCTACAGGCATTCCTGGGTCTGCTGAATTTCTACCATGCATTCCTCCCACACAAGGCAGCCATTGCAGAGCCACTCCAAAGGCTACTAGACAAGCAGGTAGCATGGGTCTGGACTGTCGCCCACGACCAAAGCTTCAGGGCCTTGAAAGCACTACTGTCGGATAAATCCACAGTAACCCATTACATCGAGTCCAAGCCCATTTGCATCGCATGCGATGCATCCTCTTATGGTGTGGGCGCAGTACTCAGTCACCTTGAGCCCAACGGGGTGCAAATCCCCCACGATTATCTGTATGGCAGGGAGTTCACTGTCTACACGGACCACAACTGGGTCTGTTCACAACAGACAGGCAGACCCCCCAAATTCTGTCCCCCAGAATGCTCCGGTGGTCCATCTTCCTTGCAGCCTACAATTGCAAGCTGGTGCACAAGCCAGGGAAGGAGATGGGCCACGCAGACAGTCTAAGTAGGCTACCAATAGACACCCCTGATCCAGACCCAGACCCAGCAATGCAGATCCTAGCCCTGCAGGAACTACCAGAGTGTCCAGTTCATGCCAAGGACATTGCCAGCCACACAGCCACAGACAATATCATGGGCAGGGTACACTCATGGGTTTGCACGGGGTGACAGGACAAGTTCCAGGCCTATTTCACCAGACGCAATGAGATCTCCACGCACAGGGGCTGTCTTCTCTGGGGTAGCAGGGTCATCATCCCTACTGCAGTACGGACCAGGGTATTGGACTCCTTACATGAGGGACATCACGAGAGACACCAGGGTATTGGACTCCTTACACGAGGGACACCCAGGGGTGGTCAGAATGAAGGCTCTGGCCAGAAGCTACCTCTGGTGGCCAGGGCTGGACAAAGACATTGAGGAATGGGTCAAGGCCTGTTACACATGCCAGAGATCCAGGCCAGATATGCCACACGCACCAGTACACCAGTGGGAGGCCACACACACACCCTGGTCCCGCATCCACATTGACTATGCAGGGCCATTCCAGGGCCAACTGTTTTTAGTAATGGTGGACAGCCACTCCAAGTGGTTAGAAGTAGTCCCTGTTCCCAACATGACCTCGGGGAGGACAATCTAGGTGCTCAGAACTCTCTTTGCGACACACAGCCTCCCCAACGTAATTGTGTCTGATAACGGGCCTCAGTTTACCGCTAATGATTTCCAGGCGTTCTTGAAGGCGAACTGGATTAGGCATGCCACCTCCACACCTTTCCATCCATCGACCAACGGGCAAGCTGAACGGATGGTAAGGACGACCAAAGACACACTCCGGCGCATCATCAGCGGGGACTGGCATCACAGACTGGCAAAATTCCTACTCGCCCAACACACTACACCATGCGTGGCTACTGGGAAGAGTCCGGCAGAACTTCGTTGGGGTCGGCGCCTCATCACAAAGCTGGACCGTTTACACCCAGACCGGGTAGCAGCCGAGACCATAAGGACACCATCATCATCATCATCGTCATCGCCATCATCACCTGCACACAGGGCTCTCAACATGGGAGACCTGGTTTGGGCAAGGAACTACGGGGCAGGACATCCATGGGTTCCGGGGACAGTGGTTGAGAAAACAGGACCCCCTCTTACATCGTGGGGGTGGAGGGGGACAGACACATAAGGCGACACATCGACCAGCTCAGAGGAAGGGTCCCTGAGTGCACCACATATGCCCAACAGGAGAGCCACACCCCAGGAGAGGCCGGCCCAGCCGGGAACAGCACAGAGCAGGAACCAGAGGAGGAGGGCCTCCTGATCCCAGCTCCTTGCACCCCTGCACAGAGGCCTCAAGAACCCGCGATCCAAGCCCAGGGCCAAACCACACCTAGATGGTCTGCCCGGTCACACAGGACACCTGCCTACCTGTCGGACTATGTGTGCAAGTGATCTCCACACAGTTACATTGTTTTTTTATTGTTGATACAGTGTATATAGTTGTAGTTAGTTGCAAGTTGTTATTGTTAGGTGGTTCTTCTCTAAGGGGGGAGGGGTGTTATGTATGCAGGCACCTGCATAGCAACAGCCACCAGGAGGCGTTGGCCTGAACGGTTTCGGCGGGAAACCTAGGGCCAACCCCATTGGCTGTTCGCTTACCTGGCCAGGTATTTAAGGAGGCCAGGTAACCCTCATTCTCCAGTTCACTACCCCCCTCCAATAAAGAGCTGAACTCACACACCGGCTGGCGTCTCTTCCTTGCATCGGACCCACTACACAATATCCTTCTTTCATAATGTGTCATGTAAATGAAAAATCTGTTATTTATCTGATAGGCTTCAATATTAGCATTAATTAGCTCATAGATAGCAGGACATTGTGCTTCTTTTTCTTCTGCAAAATCCTCTTCAAAGTCCTGTGTATCAAGAATATTGTTTTCCTTGTACTTGATTCATTAATTTGTGTAGGTATTCAGAGTTCAGCTGCAGCATGAGCAGTTAACTAGCTGTTGAAAAATGAATAATAGATACCTGGTTAAAAAGCTTGGGCCAGACAATGTTATTTACCGATAGAGAGAGAAGGCCTTCTAGATGAGCTGATGGATATACTTGTCCAACTTTGATCCTAAGAAAGGATTGATTTGGAAAGGTGACCCAGTTGATAATATCAAAGCCAGTTGCAACCTTCCCATTCTTGTCAAATAGTATGTTTTCTCCAGCACTGTTGTTAAATGAGACTTTTCTTAGGTAGTGATGAAGCTCAAGAGAAGAACATGACAGTAATTAATAAAGGTATACAACAATGGGAAAAATATAAAGCAATATTATTTCAAAAAATATTGTTGTGCTCCCTATTTATTATAATAATACTATTCATCACTTGGATCAACAACATTCAGAATGCTCAAGAACAAAAGACAGAGAAATGCTATGGACCCCAACAGCACCTTTGTCTGTCTGTCTGTCTGTCTGTCTGTCTGTCTGTCTGTCTGTCTGT
>JAKJMR010000397.1:328434-354375 GCA_024449315.1 Daboia siamensis
TCTATCTATCTATCTATCTATCTATCTATCTATCTATCTATCTATCTATCATCTATAAAATGTATTGGCCACCATCTTGCCATAGGATAACATTGGTATCATTTAAGTTAAAACATAAATGATAAAATCAAACCTTAACACCAAACACATATGGCGAGGGTGGGGGACAGAGTCTGAGGGGAGGATCTATTATTACTCAGTCAACATTGTGCTGTTCCCCCTCTGGGGCCCCAAGCCAACTGGCAAAATCTTGTCTTTAGGCCCTTAGAAAAAGATAGGAGGGTTGGGGCCAACCTCAAATTCAGGTGGGGCAAGATTTTCTAGAGGGTAGGAGCAATAGCAGAGAAGTCTCTTGTCCTGGACCCCACCAGCTGAAATATTTGGGCTGACGGGACCTGCAGCATACCTCCTCTGCCAGTAGGAGTGATATGAGCCAATCCCAGTGATGTAAGAGAGTTCCATCACCTGGAAGTACTTGCCACAAACACCAACAGCATGTCTTCCTTAATATCATTTGACAATCATGCCATCTTTTTCTATTTCCTTCTTCACCACTGTATCCTCTCTGAGTTGTAATTTTTATTTTTAGTGCTTGAAGCCACTTTTCTCCACTGTCATAATTATGTGTCCATTTTTTCCCAAAGCACTAAATGGTTTTTTTCTAAATTCTGTGTTACATGTTGAGAGAAAGAGAAATGCACCATATCCCTATATTTTACAAGGAGAAAAAGACCTCCTCTAACTATTCCTAAACAACAGAATATGCTCTGAAAAGTGATAGCAATACCACTAATGGGAAAGGTTCATGGGAGGTGTTTCTTTTAGGGTCTTTATTTACAATTTAATTAAAAATGTCATGGAGAAATGACACAATAATTGCACCTTTAGTTGGATCATCATATAACTAATGTATTATTGCAAACTGGAACTGGCAGCATTCCTTGTTTGAAGCAATATTTTAGTGAACTGATTATCAAAGTTATTTGAAATCCAAATACCTTGAAATATTTAGAACTTTGCATCATAAAGAAACATTCTGGGGGAAATTAACCTTTTGATACAAAATCAGGAGATGTAGACATTATGATCCATCTAAGTCATTCCTCCACATTATATTTAAATTATTTTCTATATACTATGTGGACAGTGGTAGATACGGAAGCAAAATCACCTGCTACATTAGCACATATAGGAGCTTACCTGCCACACTTGATGATCAAGAAGCTTCTGCTTCCCTGTAGCAGCCATTGCTCTGTGCTTGGAGTAGGTTGTATACATGGCTTGGAGAGCATGTGCCACACCATACACTGCATTGTAGATACTGTAGCTTTGCCCAGTCATGCCCAGTTGAAAAACAGAGTCTGGAAGACTCTCCAACATCTCTTCCCCAGTGCAGCTTTCTTCTGACTTTGTATTTAAAGTGGAATTTGAGAAGAAACATCCAAAGGCTTGTTCCCAAAAGACCCTTGAAAAACTGTCTTCATTTTCTGGAACACTGTTTCTCATCTGAAGAAATGTCTTGAATCCTAATAACTCTTTTGAGGAAACTGAGAAAGAAAGAGCCCCATGAATGAAGTCCATACTGTTACCTCTTTGAAACGGAAGTGAAGTGTATTCCATCTGGGCTGAAAAAATCCACACTTTGTCTTTTCTCTCTATTGTTGTGTCCAAATATTCTGAAATAGAGGAAATCATTCTGAAAAGAGCCATAACCTGGTTTTCACAATATACAATCACAACACTAGATATGCTTGTCATAACGACTTTGTATATTTGAAGAAAATTATCCATTTTTTCTCCCAAATCATTTGAAAAAGTTACTATTGGAAACTCTTCAATGTAATCGAAACAGATTCCATTCTGGGAAAATATGACAAGCACTTCTCTGATAAATCTTTCAGCAATCTCATTTTGTTGAAAAAGCATCCCAATCCAGGACCACTTAAAAAGAAGCAGCAACTGGAGAATCCCCATAATTTGAAGATGTTCATTTGGAAACATCTGATAAAAGAAAGCTGTATGAATCCTGTTATCCATCACTGGAGCAGAGCCATATGTAACCTTAGGAAATAAAGAAATGCAAAGTGTAGGGATATATTTTTCATATAAACGATAAATGAATTAAATCTGACTGATCCATATTGTTGGTTTGATTTTCAGGGATTATTCATACCTTATTAAGAATTGCGTTTTAATTTCTATGAAAATAAATTAAAATAAATCCATTGTTTTTAAAATATGAATCACATTCAGTGTGGGTGGAATGCATCGGGTTTGGGAGAAGAGTAAAAATATAAAAAGCCAGTATGTATGGTTCTAGTTTAGTCTATACTAAACTTGATTTCAGAATTGATGTAGTATATTTACTTCTTTTCTACCTCTAATAAGGTATTTCAGATTGTCAAAAAACTGGTTTTCATCCAGTTTGGGTAGGGTTAATTGAACATTTTGAACAATTCAGTTCTCTGTGAAGTTTCACCTCACATAGCTGGTTGTGATGGGCACAACCCTGCTGCATATTAAGCCAAAAAAAAAGGGCATATACAGTAAATGGGTAGCAAAAGATTTCATTGGCAGAATTTGATGATCAGAGTAACTTCTCATTAAGGTTTTGTAACTCCAAAAATCCATTAGGTAGTAATTTAACAATAATGTCTTAATGTACTCTTTTGTTATATATTTTTTTATTTTAGAACCATAAGCCTCCCTCCTTCCCTTTCTTTCTTTTCTTAGTAAGAATATGAGTGCAGCTATATTCTTGTAGATAGAAATGCTGGGGCATAAGTCATGGAATGAATACATTATTTAAAGCAATCTTATTTTGTCATGGAAGAAGCAGTGCTTTTTTTGTGGAAAAAAAGGTGCCGGAACTCACACATGTCATACAAACCGCCTTGCCTACCCTACAAGGTTCCATCCAAAAAGGGTGCTGGAACTCTGTTCTGGGCGTTCTATGACAAAAAAAGACTTGGAAGAAAGTATTGTGACTGAGATTATTGGTACTAAAACTACCTGTATTAGATTATTACTACTTATCAACCAGAGAAATTTGTCATGTAAATAATACTTCTGGATGATTGTAATTGCCTTCTAATTTCCAATCATCTTCTCATTTAAGCAACCTCTCCAAAATCCAGAAAGAGAAAAATGAACCAAGGAAAAACCACCTAGCCTCAATAGAACAAACATTTCCATAATTGCAGACAAACCAAAATGCTATTTTAAATCATTTCTGGAACAAATCACTATTCAGTCATATGTTCTTTCTGTATTATAAGTATGCCACTTTTATCTTCAAAATATATAATATATTTCAATTTCTTGTTATTTTAGTTTTGTTATTACCTTAATTGGTTTGGAAATTTCATGGAAATCAACAGGAAATTATTTCAAATTAAAAGAAAATCCTCTCTTATGACCAAGAGGATTCACCTTTTTTTCTTTTCTGTTCTGTTTTTCCAATGTGAGACAAGATCCTCAAAATTAGCATAATTTTCATTAAATCAGGATAGAAAAAAATGTTAAAATGTTGTGTAGCCTGAAGTTATATATCTGCTGATTGACATTAGTTTACAACCAATCCAGTAAATTCCATTAAAAAGAATAGGAGTTTGCTTTTTTCTTGAGCATTTCCTACCTGTGGAATCTTGTAAATACTCAGGATGTCTTCCATAACCTGAGAAAGATCAGAGTTTGGCCCACCAATAACACATGCTAGGTTTCGATGGATGCTGGATTTGTAGTTGGGAACAAATTTGTCATGTGAAGAAAGAAGCTCCATAGAAGCAAGGTAAGTCCATGTTGCCATGAAATAGTTGTTATATATCCCAAAGCCCAGAGTCGTGTTTGGCAAGATCTGAGGATTTTCATTGATCTCCTTTACAGCAAATACCAAGGACAAGATATGCAAATAGTTCTGTAGAAAGAAACTTCAAGGGAGGATAATGCCTCTGTCACAATATTTATATTTCCAAACAAAGAATTTCTTACATTATAATTGAATAATCTTTGTTAATGGAAAGATTCAAAATTAGACTCCAAGATTCTAAGGATAGTCTATAGAAAATACCTGTCCTCACTTTCCATAAATTTGAATATAGAATAAGCTACAACTTGTTCGTTATCCATTTCTTTGAGTACTGTAAATTATCCCTTTTACAATGTTTTTTCTAGTATTGGGATATTTCTATCTCATTTTGAAAGATCAAATCTTGTATATTGAGCCATATTAGGAATGGTAATATGTAAAAGCTGGAAGGGAAACATTTTTAGCACCTAAGAAATCCTTCCTTTGATTTCAAGGTTGTTTGACTAGGAATATATATATATATAAATTCAGTAGAAGATGCAAAATTCTTCCTATATATGAAGTAAAGGCCAATGTGTCGTAGAATAAAAGTGTGCTTAGATTTTATTTTTAATATTACCATAAACCATAGAAACTGTTCTCAGTTGAAAACAAGTTGGTTGGGCCGCTGTTATATCTACTCTGAATTCCAGCCATACTCAATAGATTTTTTGAAAAGTGACTTGGAACTTCTGCATATACTTAGTCTCAGAAATAAAATAATTAACTGTAAGTTTGGCTCACAGAAATGTCTGTTCCTTACAGGTTGTGATCTGATCATTTACAGGCATACAGCTGTATGCTGGAATTGTTGTTCCATGTAAATTTGGGCAGAAACATTAGGAAACCAGAAAGGACTGACTAGAGTGCTATAGATTTCTTTCTTTCTTTCTTTCTTTCTTTCTTTCTTTCTTTCTTTCTTTCTTTCTTTCTTTCTTTCTTTCTTTCTTTCTTTCTTTCTTTCTTTCTTTCTTTCTTTGTATATGTATACATTCGAACTAGATTGTAAGGTTTCTCTGTGTCATATATATGTGTCTATGTGGGTATTTGCATAATGGTATTTTTTCAGAGCTGAATGCAACAAAATTAAATTTTAATTTATGCTGATTAGTGTACATTTAAAGTGACAATATTCTATTCTATTCTATTCTGTTCTATTCTATTCTATTCTATTCTGTTCTATTCTATTCTATTCTATTAAGAAATAAAATAGAATCTGTGAATAGAGGAACTAAAAGTGAAAGGAGATAAAAGTTATATTTCAATCATGTATGGCTTTCCTAAAATAACATTAACTAATTATCTAGTCAGATTTGGGAACTGATATAATAAAAAAAATGACAGCTACGTACAAGGGATCATCAATAAGTTCTTCAGATGGAATTCTTTTGAAGGTAATCAAGTTAGACATCACGTAGATCAGAGAAATAACGCCACCAATGATGAGATCACCTGAATAGTAAGACTTGTATTTAACAGTTGGATTGTCGATGGTGCATTTAGCATCATGGAACATGACCTGAAGAAGTTATTTTTTCACCCACAGTTTGAACAGGAAGACTCCAAATCATAGATGTGTATTTCACAAATGATATAGGGCAACCTAACACTTTGCTTCTTTCTCTTGGATAATCTGAATGAAGAACTACAGTATATAAGAAAAACCAACTCATACAGTGTTCCTCTTTATGCATTATATTTGAATATATTTTGCTTTGCTCTTTGGAACTCCCTAGAGAACAGAGGAGTAGAATTAAACATGGCCAATTATGGGACACAACATCTTTTGCTTTTCTGATATAATAGGAATTAATAATAAGGTTGGAGTAAATGGTTGGTGGCTTTTTGCATAGCAGCAACAGAAAAGGAGATTGCAATAGAAGGAAAAGAAGACAAAGGAAATCAAATAAATAATATGTGAAAAAGTACAGGCTTATCAGGTTTGTACTGGTTTAATGGTATGACACAGAAGTCACATTTGCCCTGGGAGGAGGTGTTACCAATGGGGAAACAATGTTAAACCAAAAAGCTTCATTATTTGTCAGAAAACATCCATAGTTTTAGATCACCAAGAATTTGTTACTCTTCTCTGGCCATCAGTCCTTGAAATATCATTAAATGGCTTCAATTTAATAAATGTAATCTCAGTTTAGATGTTATGGTTTATTGAATCAACCTTCACTTGTGGTACTTGCAAGAACAAGTCCATAGATTTTCCTTCACACTTTTGAAAGTGCTTTGCCATTCTCCTGTTATTATGGCCAAGAGAGAATGAATGGCTCAAAGGTATGACTCAGTGTTTATTCTTTCTGCTACAAACTGAATCATGAATGAGATTGTCCCAAAGATGCTTTTCCAGAGGCCACGGGACTTTCTTGTTTTCCTTTGAAGATGTTTCACTTCTTATGCACTGATGGTGGGGAAGGGAAGGATTCCCCCTCTCAACAGAGGGAGAGGGATATGATATCATTTATCTCAAGTCTACAACTCAGTCCTTTGAACAGTTCTAAGAAGGCTCCACATCCATTTGCATCACTCAGGTGACGACACAAATAAATCTCTGGATGGCCTCAACAACTCTCTAAAATAATGCAAATGAGTAGCTGTCTGCAAAGAGTATAAATCTTTCCATTCCTCACCATCCAATCACATCTAAAGAAGCATCTTGGATGAGAAGCAAAACATCTTTAAAGAAAAGCAAGAAAGTCCAGTTTCCCTGTGAAAAAGCATCATTTGGACAACTATGATCTGGATGACAGAGAATCTCCACAGACCTGAGTGAGATTACATTTCTATTGAGGTTATTGTCTAAGTTGAGACTTCTCTTGGACTCCTGACTACTGATGTCTTGTGTGCTTCTCTCAGATGGAAAACCTCAAGATTTCCCAGATTTGGAAGTTAAATATATTTAACCTTCAGGTTAGCAATATATTTTTCAGAAACAATGTACAGGTAGTCCTTGACTTAAGAGTGTAATGGAACCTGCCCATTCCACTCATAACTTGAAAATTCATAAAGTGAATTTTGTTCCTTTAATGAGATCATTCTCTTGCTTGTTAAAATGCATGCAGCTCATTAAGTAAACATGATTTATCTGAGAGTGAGAAGGCCACGGAGTACCTAGTGATGGAACATGCCTCCCAGGCTTGGAAAAGGCTCCAGTGCATGGATTGGCCATGGGGAGGGGTGCATAATCATTCCACAGCCATAGATCCAGGCTCTGAAGGCTTGGAAAACCCCTCCGGAACCTGGATCAGGCTACTTGAGGGCTGCAAAATTGCTCTGCAGCCATAGATCCTGGCAGCAGAGGTCTTTTTTAGGCCTCCGGATCTCAGATTGGGTTGCTAGGGGTACACAAAATTACTCTGCGGCCATAGATCTGGGCAGCAGAGGTCTATTCCAGCCCTCCTGAGCACAGATTGGGCCATGGGGGGCATGAAATCACTCCATGGCCTTAGATCCAGGTTCTAGAGGCTTGGACAAGGCTTCCAGAGCCTGGATCGGTTGGAAGGGGCCCAAAAATCACTCTACATCCATAGATCTGGGTGGCAGAGGTCTTTTCCAGGCCTCTGGAGCCTGAATAAGGCTCTGGGTGTCCACAAAATCACTCTGCGGCCATAGATCTGGGTGGCAGAGATCCATTCCAGGACTCCAGAGCCCAGATTGGGGCCGGGGGGGGGGGGGGCACAAAATCACTCCATAGCCATGGATCCAGTTTCTGGAGGCTTGGAAAATGCCTCCAGTGCCTGGATCAGACAACACAGAATCACTCCCCTACCATAGATCTGGGTTCCGGAGGTCATTTCCAGGCCTCTGGAGCCTGGATCGGATTGCTAGGAGGTCATAAATTTGCTCCGCAGCCATGGATCTGGGCTCCAGAGGCTTGGAAAAGGCTTCCAGAGGCTTGGAAAAGCCCTCCTGAACACGGATCAGACCGCTGGGGGGCACAGAATCTCTCCGTAGCCATAGATCTGGTCTCTGGAGTTCTTTTCCAGACCTCTGGAACCTGGATTTGGCCACTGGGGGGCTGCAAAATCACTTTGTGGCCGTGGATCTAGGCTCCAGAGGCCTTTTCCAAAGCTTGGAAAAGACTTCCAGAGCCAAGATCTATGACTGCAGAGTGATTTTGGGCCCCCACTGGACCAATCTGGACTTGGGAGGCTTGGAAAAGCCCTCTGGAACCCAGAATGGGCCACTATGGGGTGCAGAATCTCTCCATACCATGGATCCAGTCTCCGGAGGCTTGGAAAAAGCCTCCAGAGCCCTGATCAGGCCAGTGGGGGTCCTGCAAAATCACTCTACGGCCATAGGTCTGGGCTCTTGAGGCTCAGAAAAGGACTCCAGAGCTCAGATCAGGCTGAGGGTGTGTGCAGAATTTCTCAGCAGCCATAGATCTGGGCTCCGGAGGCTTGGAAAAGGCCTCCGGAGCCCGCATTGGGCTGCAGGGAGCACAGAATCTCTCTGCAACCATGGATCCAGTCTCTGGAGGCTTGGAAAAGGCCTCAGGAGTTTGGATTGTGTTGTGTACTGGGTTTTGTGCTTGATTGAAAAGACAAGGCGAGTGAGTTCAGCAAGAATAATTCTTTATTTGCTTGCAGGAACTGAACTGGGAAACAGGGCTGTGAATGCAGCTATTTATACCCTGGCCTCTAGGTGGCGGCCAATAGGTTTAAAGCAACCTATTGCCACCCTAGAAGAAGCCAATGGTGGCGCTGGAGATGGGTTGTCTGAGGAGTTGGGAGTTGTTAGCCAGCTTCCCTGCTTAAGCAACCTTCCAGCAATTAACCCCACATGATACACTTTAGTAAGAAAAAACCCAGTACATTACAGATTGGGCCACTGGGGGGCTGAAAAATTGCTCTGCAGCCATGGCTCTGGGCTCCAGAGGCTTGGAAAAGGCCTCCAGAGGCTTGGAAAAGGGCTCAGGAGCCTGGATCAGCCCTGGGGAGGCCACAAAATCACTCTGCAGCCATAGATCCAGGTGGCAGAGGTCTTTTCCAAACCTCTGGAGCCCAGATCGGCTTCAGGGTGTATGTGTGTGTGGTGCAAAATCACTCTGTGGCCATAGATCCAGGTGGCAGAGGCCTTTTCCTGTCCTCTGGAGCCCTGATCCAGCTTTTGGAGGCATGTCAAAGCATCCCCCAGCTTCAGTTTGGTTCTCTGTTGCAGAGAACTGAGGCCTAAGGAACCATGAGATCATACGAGATCAGTAGTGTGAGATCTTGCTTCACTGATCTTGCATCATTTTGCATTATTTTAGGCCTCTATTCTCTATGAACATATCAAAGGCCTGGAGCAGCCAAGAAAGCAAAGATTCTCCATCTTTGCAGGGTGAGTTCTGAAGGCCTAGTGCCTAGGGAGACCCATGGTGGGGAGGGAGGGAATATCCAGGGTGTGTCACAGAGCCACTGCGGTCGCTTGTAAGGCCGAATGACTGCTGTAGTGCTGCAATACTTGCAATTTCAGGAGTTGCTTGTAAGCTTTAGGGAAAGTTAATTAGTGTGTTCAGGTCATCAATATATTTTTCAGAAACAATGTAAAGAAAATCAAGTGATCAATCTGAAGTCATGGTCAAGAGAATAATCAAGTAATTAAAATTGGTTCAGCCAGAGAATGAAATTTGGAAAGGGTTGACAAGCTATATGACTCCTTTTTTCTAAATTGTAGGAAATGGTGGATAAATTGTGAATTGGTCTAAACTGAGAAAGTGAGAAAATTTCAGTATTCAAAGGGGCACATTTCTTCTCAGGCAGTGCCCAAATTGTTCCCAGTACTTTATTTGCAAATAAGGAAGATTGCTTTTTTACTTTTCAGACATTTAGCTAAAAACCCAGATATGCCCATTATTTAAAGTTGCACACATACACACAATACACAACACACAACACACACACACACACACACACACACACACACACACAGAGAGAGAGAGAGAGAGAGAGAGAGAGAGAGAGAGAGAGAGAGAGAGAGAGATTTCATTAGGTATCATAAAAAACCTAGAACCAATAAATCTCATCCTCCAGTTGTCAAAATGAAACATCATAGATTCTCTGGAGGGGCCACAATTGGCAGACTTTGCCTCTAGATTATGGTCAGTGTGGTGAAATACTTTAAGGCACATTAGAAGATTTTGAAAGTCCTCATCTCTTCTAGGGTGACATATTTTCAGTTATTTTAACCAGCTTGCTTTCATTAGGATCACCACATTCATACCTTTAAATATCTGATCTGTTTGGGAAAAGTTTTACATACACTACAACTTCTTTTAATCATTCTCCTTTCAATTACTTCTCTTGTTTGTGGATTAATGGTAATTTTCAGTATTATATTCCAATGAGAAGGGTCATCCCATCAAATCTCCCTAAAATTTATGCTTCCTATATTAATAAGTACTCAAGTGCTTGAGTACATTTTCTACACTCTTAGTATCAGTGTAGACACATTTTGGGATTGGAGGGTAAAGCAAAAAAAAGGAAGTAGGGAGTTATCTATCTTTTTCCATTCTGAAATGCTAGTTTGAAAACTGAGCAATTTGGACTAGAAGTCAGATTTTTCAACAAACCTTTTTTTCCAATAAATGTAATATTTCCCTGCATTGAACGTTTGGGAAAAACTATAATTTGCTTAACCAGAACTATACTGTATGGCTGTACCCATATTTTTAAAAGAAAAAAAATTTGCTCATATAAATAATGGGGTTGCCTTTCTGATGTGCATATATTGTTTTTCATTACTTTGACAAAAAAAGGACTATTTCTGAACAAATTTAACAAACTGAAAGAAGCTCCATTTGGAACTGGAGTAATAAGCTTAGTAAATAAATATAAACAAAAGGATTTTACATTTGTTTCTTTATTAGCTGCTCCTTTCTGTTCAAATCAGGCCTCAGAATAATAATATAGCATTTGGGGAAAAAGATGCAGCCCAGTAATCCAGCTGCAGACATCAAAATGGAGAAGACCTCCACAGCTACCATGTATTTTCCTTTGCTGCTCAGATAGGTGGGAACAAAGGATATCCAGACACTACAAAAGACCAACATACTGAAAGTGATAAATTTGGCTTCATTAAAGCTATCAGGTAACTTCCTGTCTAGAAAGGCTACCATGAAGCTGATGGCTGCCAAGAACCCCATAAAGCCAAGGACAGTGTAAAACATGATGGCTGAACCTTCATTACATTCCAGGATAATTTCTTCAACCATAGAATTCATGTCTGAATCTGGGAATGGGGGAGAAATTGCCACTCACAGACTACAAATAGTGATTTGTACCAGGGAGCAAGACAGGACAACAGTGCTGGCTAGCCTTTTCCCTACCCATTTTCTCATTTTGGAGCCTGGTTTGGTGGCCATGAAAGCAAGGACCACTATGGTTGTTTTGCCCAATATACAAGAAAGGGCTACCGAGAATATGATGCCAAAAGAAGTTTGTCTCATGAGACATTTTACTTGATCAGGTTGTCCAGTGAAAAGCAAAGTGCAAAGGAAAGAGAGGAAGAGAGCAATGAGAAGAGTGTAGGTGAGGTTCCGGTTACTGGCCTTTACAATTGGAGTGTCCTGATTTTTAATGAAGATCCCCAGGACCACAGCTGATATGAAAGAAAAAAAGAAAGCAGCACTAGTCAAGGTGATTCCTAAGGGTGTTTTGTAAGACAAGAAGGTTGTATGTTTTTTAATGCACAGATCCTGGTTCTCATTAGGGTAGTTTCCTTTAGGACATGGGATACAGTCATCTAAATCTGGAAGAGAAATAGAGTTATGAAGCATTCAAAATTAGATCAGCCATCCCCAACTTTCAGAAATATACCTTGGAATTTCCAGGCATTCAACACAAAATCTGGCAATTTGAAATTTAACTTATCTAGAAAGTTATAAGCAAGAAAATCTTTAAATCCAATTTATCTGAGAACAGATCCTTTGAAAGCAGATTACTCCTTCAGATATAATTTCATTTGATTTATACATTTGAAATAGGATTGTGTCTCCCATTTACTCTATTGCTTTAGGGGAAACACACTGTGATAGTACAATATAACAACAATGTTTATAATAATATCAAATAACATTTTTTCAAAAGTTTTGTTTTTGATGCAATTGGTGGAATTTGGTGATTATCATAGCCCACTTCAAAAAACACAAATATAATTTGAGGATGAGTATATGATGTAGGAATCTTGAGAAATGTGAAATTAGCTTTTAATAACTATAATGTATTTAATTCCATAAAGTTTGCAACATGTTGCATTAATTTAACAGAGGCCGCTCTTTTGCTGCTGATTTTTATTTATACTCATTGTCTACTGCATCTCACTGCAGCATCCAAAAATCATCAACCAATATTGTTGGATTTCAGTAGCCCTAATAATGTTTTTCCATTGTGGCAATGTCCATTTTTGGTAAAGAAGTTGGAATGTGAATGTAGAATATGAATCTTCAGTGACATGTTGCACTTTGTGGTGTTGTGTACTATAAGAAGTTTGTCAACCAGCTGAATGTAGTTTTTATGCTCTATTGTTACCAAGAAAATTCTCAATGAGATCCTTGAAAGCTTTCTTGGGGATTCTATGGCCCTACTAATATATCTTCAAACTGCTTGTGATTGATGATGTAAAATCATGGAATTTGCGAAATTTTACATAGCCATTTTGATAGATAGATAGATAGATAGATAGATAGATAGATAAATAGATAGATAGATAGATAGATAGATAGATAGATAGATAGATAGACGACAGACAGACAGACAGACAGACATCAAATTTTATCTACCCTGCCTGATAAACCAGACAGAAAAAAACAACTAGGTGAGCTAATTCTACATTGTAACAAGACTACATTAAAAGAATGATGCAAGTCCAAAAGTTCAAAACTTTTTTCTGCCACTTTCAACTCGTCCATTAAGGCAGAACCTTTTTTAGGTTTTCTGTCTCTTAAATCACTGGGGGCTGCATCTCTTCCGCTCTTTCCGCAAGGGCATTGCCACATTCCATTTAAAAACTCCTTGCATGGCATCTCTTACCTGTCTGGTTGGCAATTTTTCCTTTGGGGCAACGAAGGCATTTGTAACAGCAAAATGGCTTCCCTTCTATTTTGACTTTGCTGTAACCCAAGGAGCAAGGAGCATTACACAAAGAAAGAGGTTGTTTCTATTGATAAATGAAAGTAGAGTGCATTTAGAATTTAAACAATTTCACTCTAGAAATAATCAACTTTGGTGTATATTTTCTTTTTTTAAAAAAAAATCATATGAAACATTCTATGCTAGCATGCAAGACTTATTTTATTCTTTAAAATATCGTCCTGGCATAAGGAGCCATATAAATGGAAAATCTCTTATTCATGTGATAGATCTCAAATATTAGGCCTAATATTTGACAGACAGGGATACATTGAGTTAGTTTTTCTTCTACAAATTCCTTTTCAAGAATATAGTTTTGCTTGTGCTTGATTCATTAATTTGCGCAGCTGTTCATAGATGCATGAGTATTGAACCATCCCTTGAAAAATAAATAATAGATACCTGGTTAAAAAGATTGGGCCAAACAATGTTATCTGCTGATAGAGAGAGAAGATTTTCTAGTTGAGCAGATGGATTTACTTTTCCAACTTTCATCCTAAGAAAGGATTGATTTGAGAAAATGACCCAGTTAACAATATCAAAGCCAGTTGCAACCTTCCCATTCTGGTCAAAGAAAATGCTTTCTCCAGCACTGTTGTTAAATGAGACTTTTCTCAGATAGTGATGAAGCTCAAGAGAAGAACATAACAGTAATTAATAAAGGTATGGAAGAATGGCAAAAAAACCATACAGCAATATGATTTTAAAAGAAATTGTTGTGCTCCTTACTTATAATAGGATTAATTCATCACTTCCATTAACAGCATCCAAAACAGTCTAACATTTTTACACCTGCCACTATTACCAACAGCATTTATGCACAGCTTTTCCTATCTCCTTCCTTATCATTGTCTTCTCCCTGTGTTGTCATTTTTATTCTTGGTGCCTAAGGCCATCACATCTGATCTGTTGTTCACTATCATAGTTATGTATCCATCTTTAAAGCACAAAGCTTTTAAGATTCTGTGCTATATGTTGAGAAAGAAAGTGGATGCTGTTTTTTTCTTATAAATGCTTCTTTTGAGGTATATAAAGGCATTTTCTGGAATCCTGTTTCACATTTTCAGTATGACACTTTTAATACAGTGATTTTTAAAATCTGTATTAACCTTAATTGGATCATATCATAGAAAACCATGCTATTCAAATCTCACACTGCGCACTTCCAATTCTAAGATTCCTTTATTTCAGAAGATATTGTTGTGCTATCTACTTATAATACTAATAGTAGTAGTGGTAATAGTAATTTGTCAGTCCCATTAACAGCATCCAGAATAGTCATCCAAATAGTCCAACAGCCCTCTTTTCATGGCTAACTGCTAAAAGTAGATGCCACCACCACACCATGTTTTATTAGTATCATTTGGCAACCACATCAATTTCTTCTAGCTTCTTCCTCATCATCATGTCCTCTTTGTTGTAATGTTCATTCTCAGTGCCTGAAGCCACCAGAATTCATGCTGTTCTTCTCTTGTCATAATTATGCAACCATGTTTTAAGCACCAAATTCTCTAATATGTGTTCAAAGAAAAAGTGAATATATATTTCTCCAGAGGAAAAAGAGGTTCTTCCACCATCCCATCATCAAGAAGTATTAGCAATATCACTAGTGGGAAAGCTCCATGGAAGATATTTCCTTTTAGGGCTTTTACTTTACAGTTTAATTAACAAATGACATGGAGGAGGTGACATAATAGTTGCACATCCAGTTTGATCATCAGATCATTAACATTGTTGCAAATCACAACTGGTAACATTTTTTGTTTGCAAAAATACTTTAGTTAGCTGATCAAAGTAATTTGTTATTCTAAATTAAGAATATATTCTTAGTATATTTATATTCAGAATATAAAATATTAATAATATAGAAAGTCCACATAAAATATGATAAATATTAATCCAAATATCTGGAAGATAGAGAAACAATGTGGGGAAATTATCCATTTGGTGTAGGAAGGGGTATGGAAATTCTGATCCATCACTTATATTTAAATAAGTTTCAGCATTCTTCAGGAGGATTTGTAGATATGGAAGCAAAATCATCTGCTAGACGAATAAATGTAGGAGCTTACTTGCCACACCTGATGATGAAAAAGCTTCTGTTTCCCTCTAGTAGCTATTGCTCTGTGTTTGGAGTGGGATGTGATCATGGCTTGGAGAGCATGTGCCACAGCATAGACTGCATTGTAGATACTGTAGCTTTGCCCAGTCATGCTCAATTCAAAAACAGAATCTGAAATAGTCTCCAGCTTCTCTTCTCCAGTACATCTTTTCTCTGACTTTGGCTTCAAAGTGGAATTTGAGAAGGAACATCCAAATATTTGCTCCCAAAAGATCCCTGAAAGACTGTCTTCTTTTTCTGGAACTCCATTTGTCATCTGAGGACATGACTTGAATCCTAATAATTTTTTTGAAGAAACTGAGAAAGAAAGAGCACCATGGATGAAATCTATACTACTGTCTCTTTGAAATGGAACTGAAGTGTATTCCAACTGGGCTGAAAAAATCCAAACTTTGCTTTTTGTCTCCAATCTTGTTTCCAAATATTCTGAAATGGAGAAGATCATTCTGAAAATAGCCATAACCTGGTTTTCACAATATACAATCACAACACTAGAAATACTTGTCATAATGACATTGTACATTTGAAGCAAATTATCTATTTTTTCTCCCAGATCACTTAAAAAAGCTTCTAGCACAAGCTCTTCAATATAATCAAAGCATATTCCCTTTTCAGAAAACATGAAAATCACTTCTTGCAGAAATCTCTGACCAATCTCATTTTCTTGACAAATCAGCCCAATCCAGGACCACTTAAAATAAAGCAGCAGCTGGAGGATCCCCATAATTTGAAGTTGTTCATTTGGGAACATCTGATGATAAAAAGCTGTTTGAATCATATTGTTGATCACTGGAGCAGAGCCATATGTGAGCTAAGGATAAAAAGGAAATAGAAAAGAGAATGTATTCATACCAATTGGTAATGTGTAAGAACAATCTTGGGAGATAGAAGTAAGTGATGTAGACTAGACAGCTCTCATGCAAATGTTATCTCAGTCTACAGGAGAAGAGGAGCCATAGGAAGACTTTTAGAAGAAATCCTTCCAAACACTTTCAGTCTTGTAAGATTCTGTTAATATAATCTTAAAGACAGAGAAAATATTCATTGTTCTTCTCTAGAATACATTGAAGGGCGAATATCATTCTTAAAGGTCTGTAAGTAATGTTCCTCTCCTCTCCTCTCCTTTTACTTTCTGAAAAAGTAGGGAAAGTCTTTGTGAAATGTTTTCCACACCCCTTTTCTTTCTATGGGCTGAGATACCTTTTACATAATGGTTGTCTTGTTTGTGGTTCTTTCTTTTGACTGAAATTATTTGCACATACCATTTTAATATTTTTTAAATAATTTTTCAATGATAAGCCTGACTAAGTCATATTGATTTTCATTGGTTTTTCATGGATCTTTCTTTAATTTCTGTGAAGTTAATGATACCGCACAGTCACAGATTTTGTAATTTTGCCAAGAAACTCATCATATTTTAAAAATAACATTCTTCTAAAAGTACAAGTTCAAGAATAGAAATTTGATAACAAGCATCATTATTATGAGAGATGAGTGCCAACTGGATATGATAAACTTTCATTTGTGGAGCCATAGAGCATAGCATTAGAAGGAAAGTTGGTCATGTTTTCAGCAGGAATCCTCATACTATCCCTGACAGGTAATCTTATCAACTTTTCTTGAAGATCTCCAGTGATAGAACCTCCATATCTCCGTAAGGCAGAGTATGTCATTGCTTAAGAGTTCTCTAGGAAATATTTCAAATTGAAAGAAAAATCTCTAAATGCTAAGAGGTTTCTTCTCATTTCTTTTTTTTTAAAAAAATATAGAGACAATATGGGGTTTTTTTGAAACTCTTGCAACCTTTTCAGTAAATTAGGACTGAATACATGTAAATGTTGTCCAGGCAGATTTTAATTATCTTCTAATTGCCACTACTTATAACGTTCCTTCCCCAAAATGTCATTAAAAAGGAGGTCAAATATCAATAGGAGTTATATTTTTTTCTTGATCAGGTCTTACCTGTGGAATCTTATATATGCTCAGGATGTCAGCCATAACCTGAGAGATATGAGAGTTGGGTCCAGCAATAACACAAACTGAATTTTGATGGATTCTGCATTTATAGTTGGGAACAAATTTGTCATGTGAAGAAAGAAGCTCCATAGAAGCAAGGTACGTCCATGTTGCCATGAAATAGCTGTTAGATATCCCAAAGCCCAGAGTGATGTTTGGCAAGATCTGAGGATTTTTGTTGATCTCCGTTACAGCAAAGATCAAGGACAAGATATGCTGATATGTCTGTAGAAACATACTTCAAGGGAAAGTCATGCCTCTGTCACAATATTTGCATTTCAACACAGAGAAGATTTAAAAATAAAGTATACGTACCCACCTCAAAGAAAAATAGTGTATAGAAAATCCTTAACAGAATAACAGAGTTGGAAGGGACCTTGGAGTTGTAGATTGGATCTCTCCTCACTATTTCATAATTTCAATGCAGAATTAGATATTTTGAAGATAACCTCTTTATACTATAATTCCATATTTCTACCTCATTTTGAAAGGTTTAATGTTATAAATTGAACCATGTTAGAAATGGCAATATCTAAAGCATGGGGGGGGGGGGAGAAATGAATTTCCAGCTCCTAATATTTATTTATTATTTATTATTGGGACTTATATGCCGCCCTATCTCCCGAAGGACTCAGAGCGGCTAACAACAATAAAATACAATAATACAGAAGTTAAAAGAAAATTAAATTAATGGCCCCAATAGAATAAATTAAAATTAAAAATTAAAATAAGTTAAAAATTAAAAACATAATTAAAATCCCTGTCAGTCTTTGTTGTCAAGGGGATTTGACTAGGGAAAAAGCTGATTGTTTGTAAATATGCTAAATACGCAGGAACTGGTGTATCTTGCTGGTTTAGGACAGATTTCTACCTTTGTATTTTTATCTCACTTTGAAAGATGAAGTAGTCTATATTAAACCATGTTGAAAATGAAAGTGTCCAAAATCTAGAAATGAAACATTTTCAGCTCCGAAGGAAGGAAGGAAGGAAGGAAGGAAGGAAGGAAGGAAGGAGGGAGGGAGGGAGGAGGGAGGGAGGGAGGAGGGAAGGAAGGAAGGAAGGAAAGAAGGATGGAAGGAAGGAAGGAAGGGGGAGGGAGGGGAGGAGGGTGATGTCATGAGTGTTTGATAAGAGAAAAATAATTACATAGATGAATTAGACTGCAAAATTACCAAGGGAAAATTCATTGGGAACTGCAACATTCTACATTTAAAGTAAAAGGCAAACTGTTGTGTTTCTGTGTTAATGCTTTCCATGAGGTCATGCTGAAAAGGATCCTGCCTCTCTGAAAGATGCTTTTTCAAAAGGCAGCTGGACTTTATTTCTTTGTTTTTCCTTGAAGACATTTCACTTCTCATCCAAGAAGCTTTATCGGTTCTGACAGGATGGTGGGGGAGAGAAAGGAGAGATGGAAGGCCTTCTGTCTCCCCACCATCCTGCCAGAACCTATGAAGTTTATTGGATGAGAAGTGAAACATCTTCAAGGAAAAACAAAGTTAGAATTCCAGCTTCCTTTTTAAAAGCACTTTTGATATAACCTGGATGATTGAGAATCTCCATAGACCGAGAGTGCCTCTCACATTCCTTTCCATAATTCTCCTTCTCTCCTCCCCAATCAAATTTCCTTCTAGAGCAAATAATCTCATGCAATAATGAATTTATCTTTAACATATCTAAAGCTGGAGTTTTGGCTGCAAAACTTGGTCATATTACTATTTTTTTTACAGCAATTAACTTGCTTGCTAGTCACTGCTAAAACAATTCCCTTTCTTTTCCTGATCTTTCCTTAAAGATTTCTTCTGTACCATTCCAGAAAAAAAATCCTCTCTCAGGTCTTTAATCCATATATCTGAGGAAATGAGATATAGACTGAAAAGGTCTATGGGATAACAGTGTCCTTAGATTTTATGTTACCATAAATCAGACTAGAATATGTTCTCAGTTGAAAACAAGTTGGATGGGCAACTGTTATATCTGTTTCTATTCTTCACTGATGAATTCCAACTAGACTGAATCAGCAAAGGAAAAAGAATATGTATCAAAAACATATCCACTTAATAAAAACAGTAGAAATTTTTCTATGTAGAACATATATTTAATCTCCCAAATGAATTGTTTATCTTACTTACTTACTTACTTACTTACTTACTTACTTACTTACTTACTTACTTATTTACTTACTTACTTATTTCCAATATTATTATTTTTACAAATAACTCAAGGTTTTCTACAACAATAACAACTTCTATGAGGTGGATTGGGCTGAGAATTTAACTTTAGATTTATACCTTACAGAAATTTCTTTTTGATGTAAAGCATGATCTGATCTGACAGGCATACAGTGCTATGTTGGAATTGGTATGCCATGGAAGTTAGTGACAAAAACATTGGGAAAGTAGGAATCAGAGCTTTAGGAAAAACTCAGATATCTTTTAAGCAAGACCAAGTATATTGATACAAACTTTCTGAACTTGAAACCAAGTGGAACAAAAACATTGCCTTGCTGTTGACCTGATAATTATGAAGTATGTAAGAAATAGAATAGAATCTCTGAGCAGAGGAAATATAACTAAAAGGAAATAAAAGTTAGATTTCAGTCTTCATTTCCTTCCCTTCATGCCCAGTTAATATATTGATTAATTATGCAATCAGACTTGAAGCTAGTATAGTTAAGAAAAATAGTTACATACATGGGATCATCAAGAAGTCCTTCAGATGGAATTCTTTTGAAGGTGATCAGGTTAGACATCATATAAATTAGAGAAATAATGCCCCCAATGTTGAGATCACCTGAATGATAAAATTTGTATTTAATACTACGGTCATTGATGGCACATTTAGCATCATGGCATATGACCTGCAGAAGCCTTATTGTCACCCACAGCATGAAGAGTAGCATAGCAAATCAGAGATGTGCTTTGCCCAAATGATCATTGATGTGGCTTGTGAATACAGGGCAACCAACAATTTTGATATTCATCTTAGATTTTCCAAAAGTGCATTGGAAAAACAGGCACAAACAGCCTTGCTCATCAAACCTCATATATGAATACAATCAAAAACAAGGCATATAAACAACATCAGGCATTTTTAGTTGGGTTACTGTTTTGCTCTGCTTCTTGGAACTCCCAAGAGCCCAAAGAAGTAGAATTAAATGTGGTCAATTATGGAGGCACAACATCTCATACACTTTTGAACTTGCAGAGGAAAATAATTGATCTCACCTCAGTGTAAATTGTGTGTAGCTTTCTGTGTAGCAGCAAGAGAAAAACAGGTTCCAATCAAAGCAGATAATATCCAGAAAAGTAAATAGATAATATTAAGAATGAAAATGATATTTGTTTTTACAGATTTTTAGTGGTATATTGGCATGACAAAAAAACAACAGGTTTGTACTTGTAATAAGTTTCCATAATGAGAAAACAAATACGTTAATTCAAAAAGCTCCATGAGAAAGCATGTCAGAAAACATCCATGGCTTTACATCACCAAGAGTTCATTATTCTTCTCTGCTCAACAATCCTCTAAATATAATAAAATGGGTTCATTTTACAAAATGTTATGGTCAGTATTATTGTTATGGTTGATTGAATCAGTCTTGACTTGTAGTGCTTACAAGAGCAATCCCATGAATTTTTCTTGATGTTTTCAGAAATAGTTTGCCATTCTGTTCTTCTTAGGGCTAGGAAGAAATGCAGGTGATGTTTATGTCAAACACACATATATACCATATTTTCCGGCGTGTAAGACTACCCCTCTTCCAATGCACACCAAATAAAAATTAAAAAACATCAGATTTGATTTTAATATGGTAATTTTAATTCAAATGCTTATGACATGCAGGTACTTAGTAGGAAAACTGTCACTTATAAACATAAAGCTGTTTGTCATCAAACATGTAAACATAAAACAGTGCAAGTGGATTAAACTTTTCCTAATTCACTCTAAAGCTTTCCCTGTGCAGACCAAATGGGAAATCCGCTCCAGGTTTTCCAGCCAGCCCGCCCAGTTCCTGAGTCAAATGTGTCCTTAGAGCTAAGCAGCTGCTCTGGCTGCTGCATTCCCCACCTGCCTTTCAAGTTGGGATAGACTGCAGCTGCTCTTCAACTTTAGAAGGAAAGACGCCCAGACCCCAGCCTGTAAAAAATCACAGACTGCAGCTTCTTCTCCAATTGGTCCCGCTTTCCCTGTGCAGACCAAATGGGAGATCTGCTCCAGGTTTTCCAGCCAGCACTGTCCCTAAAGTTTCAGCACCTGGCGTATAAGACGACTCCTGACTTTTGAGAAGATTTTCATGTGTTAAAAAGTCATCTTATACGCCGGAAAATACAGCATTTGTCATTTGGTTGTGAACCAGGGTCTAAAGCTATGAGAAACTGGATAATATGAAATGAAATGTAATGAGGCTAAACAACAGAAGGATTGACTGGCTGGTTACTCTCTTTACTGCAATTTCAACCATGGGGTAATCTAACCCCCCTTTCAGGATCTGTGAGACTCTGAGTTGAGATTTCTTCTGGACTCCTGGTTATTGATAGATTTACATGTGAAGGAAGAACATTTTTTATTAAAAAGTTTTAAAGTACATTTTTGAACATAAACCCCATCCCCCCTACCCCTAACCCATACCCTAATCCACCCAATACCCCTACCTCCCCCAGCCCCCCAACTTCCCAAAGCAGAATACAAGGTATTATTTTCACAATCTTAATCTAAAATATACTAACTATAATTACACTTTAAATCCAGTTGTGCTTTAACTTTCTCTAAACATCATAATATATCTCCATTACAAATATTCTTCACATATTCCAAATTCTACCATTTCTATCTAATTCAAAACTTTCAAAATCCATTCTTCTATAATAAGCAAATCAACCTTCTTCCAATATAACAGTACCAAAAATTCTAATATAGTTATTAATTATAAATATCTTTTTCTTAAAGATCTTACATATTCCACTAAATTACGTTAACTTTTAAAATTGTAATCTTTTACAATTCAACCATGCATAATAATGCATTGCATCATCCCAACCACATCTTCAAGATTTAGACTAACAATTTAAATACATACATACTAATTTTTAAGATCTACTGTAAATACCATCCCCAAATATCCACCATTATTAGATCTTGATTATCCTACAATCTTTAACAAGTTCCATTTCTAAATCTTATTTCTATCAAAGTCCTCCATTAATCTCTACTGTTATTATTATTATTCCTTAAATCTAAATGCAGCCCATGTCCTTCTTTGAATATTAAGATCTTTAAATAAAACTAAGGATTGCACAGCTTCCGAAACTATTTCTTGTAACTGTCGCTCTCCTTCTTCCTTTCCTTTTTGACTTCTGAGGATGATGGTAAGCCTGCTTTCAATACATTAGAATAAAAATCACGTGCCTTCCCTACTGTATTAAAACAATATCTTTTTCCAGAATAATTCACCATAATCCCCACTGGTATCTCCCACCTAAACCGAAGCTGTTGTTTCTTTAATTCATCTGTCAGAAAGAAAAAAATCTTTCCTTTTTCTCAAAATTCTTGGAGGAATCTCTTTCAGAATCAAAACCTCCTGATTAGCCACTTTTATTATAAGTGATTTGAATGTTCTCATTTCTAATCTTTCTCTTTGTGAAATACACAACCACATCCCTTGGCAGTTTCCTTTGTTTAGCAATCCAAGAATTAACATGAAATACTTTATCTATCTTCTCAAAAAAATCCTCAAGTTGAAACCCCAAAATAGGCACCAGGGCATCCACCAACATCTCTTACAGATTCTCCTGTGGATTTTCTTTCAAACCTCTGATCCTCAGGGCGAATTCCATATCTCTATATTGCATCATCATCATTTCATCTTCAAGTTTTTCCATTTTATTCTCCACTTCACCCATTTTAGCCTCCAGCATCAGATTATTTTGTTTCACTTCTTCCACACATTCATCCAGATTCTCAATACAACCTGAAAACACTTGAAGTGCCATCAAAGTATCCTTCCTTATTTTCTTGCTCTCCTTTCCAATAAATTCTGCCACCTTCTCAAATATTTTTTCAGACCCCTGGAATACCCTTGAGTGTGTGCTCCATGATCCCCTGAAAAATTCCTGGAGCTACACTTACCCCGAATTGAAGGCGTTTTAAGGTCTTGAAGGCCCCTCTGTGGATAACAATTGTTTGTATGGCTGCCATGGCCTTGTCCACCAGCAGCTGTTGGTAGGCCTGCGCTAAATCTAATTTAGCAAACACGTGGCCACCTTGCAATGACACCAGAATATGGCTGATGACTGGGATGGGGTACGTGTGCTGCTGTAATGCCCGGTTAATGGTACACTTGTAGTCTCTGCATGAGGACCATCCAGATATTGTCCAGATGAAGGCACTGGCGAGGAGCTACCTCTAGTGGCCAGGGCTAGATAAAGCTATCAAGGCCCAAGTACATGGCTGTTACATGTGTCAACAGTCTAGACCAGAGATGCTTCAGGCTCCTGTCCACCGATGGGAGGAAACACACACACCGTAGTCAGGAATCCATGTAGATTTTGCCAGCCAGTTTCAGGGACAGTTGTTTTTAATAGTGGTTGATAGCCACTCTAAATGGTTGGAGGTGGTTCCAATTCCCAATATGACTACTGCAAGGACCATCCAGGTGTTGTGGTCACTGTTTGTAACACATGGGCTGCCAGATGTCTTAGTCTCTGACAACAGAACCCAGTTCACTGCGTCAGAATTCCAGGCCTTCCTCAGGGCCAATCTCATTAGGCATGCCACATCAGCTCCCTTTCACCCTTCATCGAACGGGCAAGCAGAAAGGATGGTTTGCACAACTAAAGAGTCCTTTAAACGCATTACTAAAGGGGACTGGCACCACAGGCTGGCTGACTTCTTGTTATGCCAGCATACAACACCTTATACGGCTACTGGCAAGAGCCCCACAGAGATTAATAACAAAACTGGACAGACTGCACCCAGATAGAGTAGCCTCCGACATGGCACACCTGAAGGCACATAGGCATTTACAGGTGGGGGACCAGATTTGGACTCAGAATTACAGGCAAGGGCAGTTGTGGGTGCCAGTGGTCCTGAAAGATGGCCGAGTCATTTTTGTCTATGGAGATTCTCGGTCATCTGGGGAATAGTTGTCCCAAAAGACAAAAGGCAACTGGACTTATTTTTTCCTTGAAAACATTTTGCTTCTCATCCAAGAAGATTCTTCTGTTCTGACTGAATTGTGGAAGATAGAAGAATTTATATTCCTTGTAGTCATCTGGTCATTAGCACTCTTTATGTGAGTCTTTGCGGCCACTTAGAGGTTTATCTGTGCCTTTTTTCCCTCTTTCTTGTACTAATGGACCAAGGATGTGATTTTTATTTTGTTCTTTTTTTGATTAATCTGGACAGGGAAGAAGCCACTTTCACATCCTCTGTTCATTGCAGCAGTACAGACTAACCAGCAGACATTCTAAAAGATTCAGTTTTATGTTATTTCATATATATTGTTCCCATAAAAATCTCTGGTGAAATTCATTTTTTTTAATTTTATAATATTGCCCCTTCCTAATTCCCTTCTCCAATATTCTTAGTCATGCTCTAGATCAGGGCTTTTCAATCTTTTCACCCATTTTACCACTTTTAGGATATGGCAACATCCGAGTACCACCAATCACCTAGCAAGGTGTCAAAAACTTGATGACCAAAAAAAAAAGGCTGATTTTTTGGTATGACTATTCCAGTTCATAAAATTTCTTACACAGTGTCAGAGTGTATATGTTGATGATGATCATTTGGGGAAAAAGGATCGATTCAGAACTAACTAACCAAATAGAAAGAAGAATGAACTAGAGACAGAAGGTTGCTAAATAAATAAAACAATTTTTTTTTGTATCAATTTTCCCTTTCTGTTCAGATTTGGCCTCAGAACAATAATATGGCATATGGGTGGTGGGGGGGGGGGAGAGATGAAACTGAATAATCCAGCTGCAGAGGCCAAAATGGAGAAGATCTCCACAGGCACAATGTACTTTCCCTTGGTGCTCAGATAGGTAGGAACAAACAACACCCAGACACTACAAAAGAGAAACATACTGAAGGTGATAATTTTGGCTTCATTAAAGCTATCAGGTAACTTCCTGGCTAGGAAAGTCACCATGAAGCTGATGGCTGCCAAGAACCCCATAAAGCCAAGGACAATATAAACATGATGTCTGAGCCTTTATTATATTCCAGTACAATTTCTTCAATCATGGAATGCATGTCTGAATCTTTTCCCCACCCATTTCCTGATTTTGGAGCCTGGCTTGGTCACTATGAAAGCAAGGATCACTATAGATGTTTTGGTCACCATGATGCAAAAATGATGTTGAGTCTGTAGAAAGAGTACAGAGAAGAGCAACAAAGATGATTAAGGGACTGGAGACTAAAACATATAAGGAACATTTGCTGGAATTGGGTATGTCTAGTTTAATGAAGAGAAGGATGAGGGGAGACATGATAGAAGTGTTCCAATATCTCAGTGGCTGCCACAAAGAAGAGGGAGTCAAGATACTCTCCAAAGCACCTGAAGAAGCAATGGATGGAAATTAATCAAGGACAGAAGCAACCTAGAACTAATGTGAATGTTCGTGACAGCTAGAATAATTAATTGGTGGAACAACCTGTTTCCAGAAGCTGTGAATGCTCCAACGCTGGAAGTTTTTAAGAAGAGACTGGATAGCCATTTCTCTGAAATGACATAGGATTTCCTGCATGAGCAGCGGGTTCGACTAGATGACCTCCAAGCTATCTTCCAATTATTATTATTATTATTATTATTATTATTATTATTATTATTATTA